>NW_017564655.1:163862-335224 GCF_001854935.1 Bemisia tabaci | reverse complement strand
GGAGTGGGGCCGCGCAAAAATATAATTCCCGTTTTAATCCTGTCAAGAGCGAAACACCAGCAGCGAGACGCCCACACCGATAAGTACCCGGCGGCAGCGCACTGTGCAACGAGCTTTTGAGAGAATTCGGACACGAAATTTACTGTTAAAATTCCTCAAAGGAGGGGTATCGATAACGCCCGTTTTTGGGCCCCTGAATTTCCTCAATTCTGTCATTTTTTCCTCGTCGAAGGTCTAAAATTTTACGGAACGCGTCACGATTTGCTCATTTCTGGTCGCTTTTTGAGTCTAATACTGGCCTAAACATGGATCTAAGGGCCGACTTCGGCGAAAAATGCGAATCCTTTAAAATTTCCACGGGACCGTTTCGGCAAGGACTGCTTTTTTTTAAATTTTTGAAACATGAAGCAGTGAAAATTGTAATAAAAAGTAATTTTGGACGAGTCGAGTACATAGATTTGCTACCATTTTGGGTAAGGGCTCCATAACTCGACGAAACGTAACCTCCAAATTGACCGATATGTCGTCCCTCCTATGATGTAACGACGTAAATGCTTTTGGGTAGAGTCAAGAGCTCTCTTGTCCATACTATAAGTCCATGCTTTTTAAGGCTCACGTGAAAATCAAGATACGCTCTTTCGTCAGAAGAGCGACGATGTCCATACATCCTTGAAAAGAAAAAGCGCCGTATAAACACTCAGCAGATGCCAAATTCCTTCGAATAAAACATATATTTTTGAGGCAAGTTATTCATATTGTTCCTTGCAATTTTCAGTTATTTTAGATTAAATTATGAACAAAATTGTCCGGCAAATTGGAGCAAAAATATTTAAAATTTCCTTAGTAAATTTGCATCTCACTGAAGTAAATCTGGCAATTTCTGAAGGCCCATACGGCGTTTTTTCCTTAGGTCGACAGCATGGACTAGCGGTCTCAGAGACAAGAGACCCTCCACTTGTATTTTGACAATGTCGAAAGTTTTTACTTTGGGGTGCATTCTAATATTGACTTACCTACATGGTTGATGTCAAACAACATGTTGGCAGTTTCGTTTTGCAAACAAGCCGAAGTTTGGGAAACTTGTTTGACTCATGACGTCACCTGAAGCTCATCATCGACCATGTAGGTAGGTCAACAGTCGAAATTAGGGTGATGACTGTTGCTCCCTTATAATTGTCCGTATAAGGAATTGTTGAATCCCCGAAAGTAAAAGCTTCCACCTGTCGCCAAGAGGCCAGTGGAGGGTCTCTTGTCTCTGGTCGTTCCATTGTGCGGTAGCGGTGGCGGCGGGCGGGCAGGCTTTTGAGGCCCAGACGGATAATGGGCGAGTAAATGCTTTGGTGAAAGAGAAAAAGCGAGGCATTGGGGCTAAATCCGACGGGATTTACAGCCCCTCTGTTTTGACTCGGCGAACAAGTGCCTCGTGAATACTAAACATGGAGCTGAGCAGCGTGTTCCCAGTGTGACCACCCGTGAACCGCTTTATTAAAACCCAGGCCCCTTCGCTCACTCATTCCGCCTCCTCCTCCTCTTCGCCACGAAAACTTCAACGGACCGCGCTTTTGGATGTTTACCAAGGTTGAAACGCCCGACAGCCAAGATTTCACGGGAGTCAACAATTGGTTTTTGAGAGGGTTCCTCGAGTTGAAATAATGGACAGATCATGCAAAACTCACCGCGTGACTCTTCGCCGCAACAACTGTGCACGCCGCGTGACTTCTAACCAGAGAGAGAAAAGAGACCCGCCACTGGCCTCTTGGCGACAGGTGGAAGCTTTTACTTTCGGGGACTCACCAATTCCTTATGAAAAATTTAAGGGAGCAACAGTCACCTCTCTTATTTTGGCTGTTGATGTACCTGCATGGTGGATGATGAGCTTCGGGTGACGTCACGAGCCAAACGAGTTCCTCAAACTACGGCTTGTTTGCGAAACAAAACTGCTAACACGTTCTTAACCATCAACAATATAGGTAGATCAACAATAGAATGGTGAAGTCCCGAAAGTAAAAGCTTCCACCATTGCCAAGACACTAGTGGAGGGTCTCTTGTCTCTGCTTTTAACAGCAGCTTGTTGTTGTACTCTAAAATTTCTTTCTCAGACAGAGGAATGCCCACTGAAGTTTCTTGAAATTGTCACCTTTCGGCCGAAGTATCACAAGCGCCGATTGAGCAACAATTTTCGTACAGCCAAAGACAAAATAAAAGCCCGCATTGAATAGCAGAAGTGTGTGACCAGCCGAAAACTAGGTATCTAAAATTCCACGTGAAATTCAATCTCCACATTGAAAAATTATAAATCGAATTCAAATGATTGAATCTTTCGGGATCAGACCGAAATGGCACGTTTCTTCAAAAGAAAATGGGGGCGAGGTTTAGTTTCATTTAGTTAAAATTTGAGCTATGGGTTCATTCTTTGACATGACTGTAATTAATTTGAGAAGGAGAGAAAGTTTTTTCAAGCTTGACTCGCGAGGGTCTGACAATCGAGCTGAAATGTTCGCGCCTAAGTGATCAATTTTACTGCGCCGTAGCACTCCGCGGCGCGGCGGGCGACCAGCGTGCGCCTACAAACCTAACAGGGATACTTCACGCATTGCGCAACGCGTGAAGTATCCCGTTAGGTTTGTAGGCGCCGCGCCAGTGCGGATTTCGCTCTAGGTCAGGCGATAATGTTTAAACTTGCGGAGTCAGCGTTTTTCAACTCATGATTTTGAAATGTTTGCACGCTCTGCACGGATTATTATCATTTATATTGATGGAAAAAAATATGTATTAAAGGAAAATATAACGTGTGTTTTGGAAATATGCAGGTGGTTCCGTGTTTAATTTAATGATTTCCAAAGCTTTTTAATTTTTCCTTTGTATTTTGTGCTTTTACTGTGCTGCAGCGTGGTGTATTCGCAACCAAACGCTCAAAATTGGACGTGTTTGACTGTAAAAGATCGATTTAAAAGTGGGTTAAAACCAAAGATTGCGTCCTCCTTGATTTTTCCTCTCTTTTTCATTTTTGTATAGTTCCTTTCAACGCAAGTACGGCTCATTGAGATTAATATCGCGATGCCATCGCTTAGAAAAGGTTTTACAAATATTAGCCACGTTTTAAAAATATAATGTTTTTAAAATGAAGTAATATTATCATTTAAAAAAAGGTATATAAATACGGTGTATTTTAAATCGACAAATTTATAGATAGAAGTAAAACCAAATATTCACCAATGAAAATTTGAGAGATGAATAAAAAGAATAGGGTAACATTTCATTTTAAAAAATGAGTTACCATGACAACACCTTCTTCTCTCTCAATTCTCTAATTCGATATTGGCAATATAATTTTAAATGCGGACTGGAATATAACCTTTGGACCAGGTCACTGTTTCTTATTTTAAGCGTGGACGAAAATTACTGGACTAAACAGGTGCCCGGACCGAAAATTGTTGACGGAATGTCCTGAAACCATTTCTTTAATTAGGTGATATTTCGGATACTTTTAGGCTACACGTATGTGTAACCTCTTTTGTTTGCCTTTCACTTTTGCAAATTCGCCGGATCTTTAAGCTGTCGAAGGAGATCCACGCAGAAAGTAAAAACAAAATATCCGATCAACTACGATAAACCCCGATAGCACACCCTAAGTGCGTCCCATAGTTTGCGAAAGCCTCTTGAGCTAAACTAATTTACCGGAGGATTCTCCTTAAATTTGTCAATGAGGTCAAACAAAGCTCAATCGTTGAATTGGCAGTTTAATTCCTCCTCTTAGTTTAAGCTACGTTGAACGAGTGCATCGCAGTCAAAGCGACGATACTCATCAACGAAACAAATCAGTCTCCACGTTGGGTTCGCCAGAGTTACTCGGCAAGAGATGTGCCCGGATCCCTAATTTAGTGGCAGTTGAGACTTTATGCGGACGCTCCAATATCCGGTCGGGTCCAAATTTACGGGTGCCCAGCTCCAAACAAGTGAAATTGAGCTTGCAGAACCCAGCTCAAATCAATCGGAAGAGAACGGTAGCCCGGGGTGCGCGGCAAAAAAGTGCAACGATTAATTATTATGGCTCCGAGATCGAAAGTAGAGAAAAAAATCGTTGCCGGTTCTCGCAGTAAAGGTAACTTTTATGGTGTTTAACATGGCGTTAACAGTTTTTGAAGAGTATCTCGGGCAAAACTTGCTCTGATTGCCACTCTTGAAGTAATAATTAATGAATCAGTTAGTTGCTTTGAAAAAGAAAAAAAAACCTTAATTATGAGACCATTGCCCTCTTAATGTTGTATTTGTATAGTGGTGCTTCAATGCCGCGAAATGTATAGTATTAAATTTCAGAAAATCTAAAGTTTTACTAAAAAATAAATACATAAATGAACGAATCTTAGATTATTATTTTGTTTTCTACATTATGACTAAGGGCATTCATACATACATGTGACTAGCCGCTTTCATAGCGCTCTGCGACGCCCAGCCGCCAAAGTCATCCACCCTCCCAAAGCCCTTCTGCACTAAGGGTATTCAAATATCATTTTTTTTTCTTTCCTGAATTTTGTAGTATCTTTTTTTTGAGTCTTCATATCACTCATTGTTTACAATGTGCGCTTTGAGACACAAAATCTATGCACAGTGCAGACTACCGAAGTTGTGCATGGCACAAAGAGAGAAAGAGGTCGCCTTCAAATAACAGATATGCAACCTTCGCGTTTAAGGAGCACGAATAGTCGTATCACTCCGACCGATTACAACATAGGCAAAAAATAATAGTATTACAGTTAAAATGATGCGGTTAAATCATAGTGCGTGTGCGTATGCAAGTAGAACCACGTAGGTTGATACGAAAAATAATCACAATAATTACGAGTCAGAGATTTTTTTTCTGATAATTCAAAATCTAAGTCTGTATTATACGATAGAGTAAACGCTCGATTTGCGATTGGACTTTACTACTATACGCCTGTTAGCCACCTCTGCCAAAATGAATTCGGATTAGGTATTTGATTTATTTCTGCGCAACTCAAACCAAATAAAAAACGAGGAGTAGAAAATTGTTCATAACGATTCTGCAGTATAGCTAAATATTTGTAAATTATCTCTAGAACTAATGGGTGTATGATGAAATTGATAGAAAAAGATAGTCGTGACATGTAACGTTCTTTCTTGGAAGCACTACTGTTTAAGCTTGTCAGTTGACTTATGTGTAATACCATTTTTCTTGCACTTTTCTCTTACAATCGTGAATATAAAATTCTTCCGCGTATGATCTCAAGACTCAGGAATTTGAATCAAAAGTGGTAAAAGGTGTTTTCATCAGTATACTGTTGGGGTTTTCAAATTTCTGTCTCATCCTTTTTTTCACCCCAAATTGAGGACACCGCACCAAGAACAGCCTATAGGCGTATAGGTCGTTATTACGCCCATCTGCTTGTCGGATTCTACGTACCCTGGACTATGCTGTGGTAGCGATAGAATATAGATAGGTAACGGCTCGAGGTCGAAAAACCTTTTTTTTCCGAATTAAGTCAGGCCTCTGGATCGATGGGTGCAAGAACGACCTATAAACGGGCCTATAAACTTAATATAAGGTGCTAGTTACCCCTTTCTTTACTTACTATCGATATTCTTTCATTTTGCGTTAATCATGCGTGATTAAAATGATTTATACTTCATATTGCCACCAAAATGACTGTTGGGCGTAATAATGGCCTATGAACCGCTTTTTAAAATTAAATATATTAGAGTGTAAACCCAAAATGTATCGCAAAATCTACCCGGCATCCTTCAATAGAAAGGTCAGGTGCACGCATATCTATTTCTATAAGACGACTTCCTTGTTTTCGTCTGTTTATTTTATTTTCTCGAGGCAGTTGCCACCATATGAATCACTCGTGCTTGATATGATCTCCATTACTTATCGTAGATTGAGATACATCACGAGTAGTTTAGTGTCATCCATTCATTAACACACGTCTATTTCCAGAAAATCCATCAATCTATCGCAATTTATATGATTTCTCAATCATCGTTGCATTGAAATGATAAGTACTTTTACGAGTTACTAGAATCAATTTAAAAGAGACACGCAATTAAGTAGATGAGAAACTACAGGAAAATTCATAACACGCCGTCCCCGCCACCCTAAACGTCATGTTCTTGTTCTAATTTTAAAGTGTGAGAGGGCCGAGGGCTGTACAAAATCAATGATCAAAACTAGAAATTTCTGTTTTCCTCAATTTTCTCTACGACCGCGGCGGCGCAAAAAACACTATCCATTTCCATTTAATGGAATTTTTTTTACAAAAAAGGATGACGGAACGGAGGTAGAAAGGAATGGGCAGGTAGGGGAAAATGGTATTGTGATTACACACATTGATGACTAAGTTAACCCCGGCTAATGAACAGCGCTGTCTGAGTCTGAGTGACAACTTTAGCAAAAGCGAGTCAACGACTTTGACGTATTCTACAGTGCAAAATACGCAAGCTGATGATTTTAGTTATTGGTCAATCCTGAAGGGGAGCGCTGCAATGACGTTGTAATGTATGAAAAAATTGCAAATCTAACCTTAAAATTAGGAAAATGGCGACCACGGAAAACTTCACTGTGGGCATAGTTAAGTTGGCATTTTTTAAAATGTAAAAATCAGCATTTGAAACTTATCGGACTTTTTGTTTTAATGCATATAATTTTTTTCTCTGTAGGTTTCTCTAGGCTCTGCAAAATCGTTAGTCTGCAGATAGGCGATAGGTATGCGTTAGTGCATCGACATGGACAATTGCATACGTAGCTGTGATAGTTTTGAGAAAAGAATAGATTTCGAGTGAACGCCTCATTTGATAACGCTGGGAGGTGGAGGAAACGGATGCAGAGACGGGTGCAAGGGATACAAGTTTCGCTTCCGGAGGATCCAACCCCAGTCCCTCCCAGTCGGAATTAGCAACGGCCAAAGCTGCCGAGTTGGGATCAAAAATCACCGAGCGCCGTTCACGCTCTGCTCCTAATCGAGCTTAATTTCCCGTGAAATCCGACATTTTTGCCGGCAACTAATTAGCCGGGAGCATCCGGTGGATCACTAATTGGTCCCGAATCAGATCGAGCATCGCAAATTGGCAATGAATTTCTCAACTTAACTCCTTTTGACTATGGTCCCCCCATTTTTCTTGACTAGTCGTTCTCCGAACTTGATAAGCGCGTCTTTTCCAAGCTCATGTATCCCTTGTTGCTCAATTTATTTGGTATCTCTGCTTCTCTCACCATTTCACGCGCCTTTGCTCGCCTCACATGTAGACAATTTTGCCACTCTCAACTTCGAGAAAAAATGTATTTAGACCATTATCACGTGAACCGGACTGATATCGACGGTGAAACTACCAAACCACGTATCTCGTTTGCGGTGTTTAAAAATCTACGCTCACACTTTATTTTTTTGAAGTAGACCAAATCAATATCATTCTTTGAAATTTTCACGGAATTTTCACCGCACAAAGAGGAAAAATCACAGAAATTTCCAAGACTGGATGTTAAGAAGTTTTTCATTTAAAAAATAAAGTATGACAGGAAGTCTGCTACGTCGCAAACCGAGATACGTGGTTTGGTAGTTTCACCGTCGATATGTATTTTGGTCTACTATAATGGTTTATATTCACAGTAACAATCGTTCAAATACCAAAGCTAAAATGTGTCCAAAAGGATTTAGTAAATCCCTATTTTCACAAACGATACTTATTATCAATAAGCGTAAACCTTCTGACCCATTTTAGCTCGATTCTTTATTAACCTAGACCCGCTTTAGCAAAAAGGAACCAAGCCACATACGCTTTTGTCAAATTTAACCGGGCAATTTTATTTTTTTTTCGAGGGAACTTTCGTGCCGATTCCTTTGAAAATTTTAAGGAATTTGCTTGGTACCGTGCAGAAAATTCACTGTTTGCACACAAATCCGCACAGCCGTGTTCATGTAAGAAATTAAATTTAGCAATAGCTGATGTGGCTTGGTTCCTTTCTGCTTAACGTGGTCCAAATATATGCATCCGTTTCCTACTCCGGAATTGAAGTTAGTTTGTGACCCGTGCTCATTTTGTAGAATCCTGTTAGTCTTACGGATTTGGACCACGAGGCTGCTGCAAACTTGGCCAGACGCAGCAAGATATCTGCTCATTAAATTTCTGGATGGGAAGGGTCAGTCGTGTCGGCGTTATGGCCGCGTGCCCAATTTTCAATGAGGTTTCCCAGGCCTCGCGGAGATGGTTGGATTTAGAAACAATGAGGACCGATTGTAAATTCGAAGTTGATGAGTACCTTGAAGCCCAACGTAGCGTTCCTGGAGTGCCGTTTCTATCGCTCCCTCGACCAACGGAAACGGAAAATCTCTTAATGGGCGAAAAAAGGACTCTTTTCGTCGCTCCTCTGACGCAAGGACGTATCACGAATCCCGCATGGGCCCCAGCAGACATAGATTCATCTGGGAAACAGGGCTCATGTGAAAATTCTGATACGCCCTTAGGTTAAAAGAGCGACCTGAGAGGGTTTTTGAGGTGATCCCCATGCAGAGGAGACAATTTGGCTACTATTCATTTAGGGGCCGTCCATAAAGTGTGTAACGCTCTAGGGAGGGAGGATAGGTTGAGAAGAGTGTTACGCCACTATGTTTTTACGTGTTAATTTAGGTACCTATGCCACAAAAGCATTATGAGGGGGGGGGGGTCAAAAATTCCAAAAAAGTGCGTTACGTGATTTATGGACGGCCACTGGACTGCTTATCTGCCCCGTGGCTCTCTGGGTAAGAATTACAATATCAACAAAGCTAGAAAAGCGTGGTGTTAAATTGTACTGACACGACGCTTTTCAAGGTTTGTTGATGGCGGTATCAGGGTTGCCGGCTACCTGAAAAACCGGGAAAGTCAATGAATTCGCGAGCAAAGTCGGAATTTTCTGACACATCTATTAATCACTAACACTTATCACTGATCTTTTAACGTTTTACCTTTTCTGGTCTTTTTTAAGGTTTGTCTTCTTTCAATCAGCTACTGAATACCTTTCTTCATCATTATTGATCTATAAACAAGGATTTTTCCCCAAGATTCAGTGAAAGTTGGCGTATAGGTATAGAAGAAAAGAAGGAAAAAAGGTGTACCATCACCATGTGACGCCGCTACGTTCTGGTTTCTTTTATTTTAATTTATTTTTCATTTTTTTTTTTTACTTTTTTAGCGGTTGATAATGGTGTAAAACGTCTTGCGTATGATTGTGTGTATTTTCAAAAATATATATCTCTTTACAGCGGAAGTGTGGCGTCCCTGATTTCTCAACTGACTATAACCTTGCGCTGCATTCGTTTCAAAAGGGGGCGAGGAAGCAAAGCCCATGTATTTGGCAGCAGGTGGAGTAAAATCAAAACCAATACGTATTCCGCCTTGTTCGGCACGATTGCTGAAATGGGAGCTCATTCAATAATTTCACTCATAAATGCAATAGATCATACTATTCTTGGTCGCTCTCGCACGGCTGTCTGCACTCTAACCGGCTTCGATGGGGTGTATGCGAGCGTTGTCAGCTTGAAATGATGGGCCAAGGATCATCGGTGCACACGGTAAATTTTAATACTTCCGGTTGCAAGCGCTACGTGCCACGAATGTTTGGAAAAGGCCTCCAATCGTTCTGCGTATTCTTAAGGTTAATGTTCATGTGCGGCAAATGACAAATGGATTTTCAACGGAAATATTATGAATTATTCTAAAAGGCTTTAAAACATAAACGCCTATCAAGATCGTGACTAGTAATTGATACCAGGTTATTTTTTCCCCCATTTCACTCATTTAGTTTATTTTATTTTGAATTTAACCTTACTTTATGTTCAAAAGTTTTTCTAGAATCCCCAATAAAAAGACCACAAAATACTACCTACTCTACATTGGTAACAATATGAATTACAGAGTTAAAATGTTTTACAACGTGTATTATACGGCCGTTTTCAATTCGCCTTCAGCTGCGTTCGCAGCAATTGTTGTTACGAATACGTTGTGCGTGCTGATTTTAGCTCATTACACACTCGACCCTCCGATGGCGTTTTATGTGCGCGAGTAGAGCAATGTGTCGGAAAACGAACGAAGTAGGCAATGAGCGATTCATCCAATCTTACTTCTGTTGTTCTCCAACAGGATGCTCTACTTTTGCACATTAAACGCTTTTGGAGAGTTGAGTATGTAATGAGCTGAGATCAGCACGCACAACGTATTCGTAACAACAATTGCTGCAGACGATGCTATAAAGGCAAATTGCTTTCGCTCATGAAACGCCTTCAGAGAGTTAAGTACCGTAGTGATGAGCTGAAATCAGCACGCATAACATATTCGTAACAACAATTGCTGCAGACGCAGCAGAAGGCGAACTTCCTGTCATACTATATTTTTTTATGCGGAAAACTACTCGACGGCAATTTTTTAAAACTGCCGTGATTTTCTTCTCTGTGCGAGGAAAATTCTGCAAAAATTTCAAGGAATGATGTCAATTTGTTTTCCTTTAAAAAAATAACATAAAAGCGGAGATTTTCAGACACCGCAAACGAGATATTACGTGTGATTATTGTGACTTACGCCGTCGATATGCATAAATTTTAAGGTATCGACCTAAAGAATCGGATCTCCACGGGTAAATCCCTCCCTTAGAGCAACATATCGACGGTGCAAGTCGGCAATCACATAACTCGGTTTGCGACGTTGTAGACTTCCTGTCATACTTTGTTTTTTTAAATGGCAAAACTACTCAACGGCAATTCTTTCAAACTGTCATGATTTTTCTTCTCAATGAGAAGAAAATTCTGCAAAAACTTCAAGCAATAATGTCAATTTGTTCTCCTTTAAGAAAATGACGTAGAGGCGGAGATTTTCAGACACCGCAAACGAGTTATGTGATTGCCGACTTTCACCGGCGATATTTTATGGAATTAAAACGATGCAACCCTGCTTTTTCCCTGCGGTATGCAAACCCCGTTCTGGCGGAGATCCGCATCTCAGATGTGGCAACGTCAACGTGAAATGCATTCAAAATTCCAGGGTCATTTGGTTCTGCGTGCATTATCAAATTGTTGCGGCGCTCCTGCTCATTCCCTCCACGTTGCGCTTCTAGGAAACTGAGTTAGGTAACACACCCTTAATTATTCTGCTTGTATACCTCGCCCAGACGATTCGCTTCGTATCAAACTCTGACGTGAATCGAAACTTGAGCAGTGTAATATTCGAGACCCAAGTTTATCACACACAGTTGTTTGAATTTAAATTTCGTCAGAGGGTCCTTCCATATTTTTCCCTTGACACGAAAGCAAGAAAAATGGCAATCTAATTCTGTAGTTAAAGTTATAGGGTTAGTTATCATCTTTATGCAATTTTGAAGACTGTAATTTGTGAACACTTGTATAGGTAGTTAAGACTGCTTACGGATAGAATATTAAAAGTTCTACAGTTGTACGTGTGCAAATATTGCTTTTATTGCTAATATTGAAATATTGTTTTATTCATGAATGGTGTCCAATTTTACTTCGTTATATGTTATATCCTTGAGCGTTACGGATAAACCAAGGGAGGTATTCAATGCAAGATTCATATTTGGCCTCGTTTCCAAGAGACGCTCTCATGAGATTTGTCCTACAGTTGAATCTTGGGAATAAAACTTTGGAGATTTTTTGCAGTTACCGTCTCCACGGGACGAGGCCTCCAAGTTTTCGCGGGAAGATAAATCAGCACAAATCGTGTAAAATATACTGGAATTGAGGTAAAAATTGAGCACAATTAACAAATAAGCAAACACGAACAACAGAGTGGAAACTGAAATATCACACAATTTGCTTTTCATTTCTCTTCCTCTTTCAGCTAGTCTTGGATCTCTACAAGGATCCTTCTTGGTAGGTACTGCGATTAATATTGAGTTAAGTCAATGTTCTTCCTATCTTCGCAAGTGAGACTTTACAATGCGACAAATCTCAAGAAAACGTCCCGTAAGAAGAATAGAGAATTTAATTTTTTTGTGTGAAGAAACTTGTTGATTTTGAAATAAAATAGTGTATTTAAAAACCGACTAAAACAATGCTGAAATTTAAGGACCAGGAAGTTTACTTTGTATGCTTCACCAACTTTTTTATTCACTTCTACGCAGGTGATTAACAATTTTGGTCATAGGACATTTCGTCAACGATTTTTTGTCCGCGCACCTGTTTTTTCCAGTAATTTACGTCCACGCGTTTTTTCAGCACGGGAGTTTTGGTCCACGTGCCAGTTGAGACCCAAAGTTAATTGGCCCACATGTAAATACAAATGTCAATTGCTCACGACGTTTTTGAATGAGAATGTAAAATGTCTTGGAAGAATGAGGGTTTGCTTGTTTTTTTTTTGTTTTGTCTGTTTGGTCCGACGGAGAATAATATAGAGTTGAGAGTTTTGGTAAAAATGGGGGAGCGTCAATTCCATGAGACAAAATTCACTAAAACTCTCTACACCTCTTTGGTGCAACAGGACTCAATTAACTTTCAAGAAATTCCCACCTTGTTATACCTGAACCGGATAAACCTCTATATTTGCCTCCGCTAAAGGCTCTTAGATTTTTCCAGTAAACGATAAGTATCTTGATTTATTTTGCGAGGAAAGACTGTACTTATAAAGGATGCCTGTCATTCTTGATACGTTCAATTTCGTACAATACTGTGCAACACCTCTGTTGTGTAATAGTTGCTTCAGGCGCCGCCGCACGGCGCGGCGGGCAGGTGGCCAGCACGGAACACGCATTGGCGCCTACAAACCTAAGTGGATACTTCAAGCATTGTGCAATGCGTGAAGTATCCACTTAGGTTTGTAGGCGCCAGTGAGCTTCTAGCGCTGGCAGCACGCCACTCCTCTCTCTCAGGCTTTAATATTCATACTCGCATAGTCAGCGTTTTTTAACTCAGGATTTTGAAATGTTTGCACACTCTGCATTGATTCTTCTCATTTAAATTGATGGGGAAAAATATGTATCAATTTATCAAAGGAGAATAATAATATAATGTGTGTTTTATTAAATATTGGTGGTTCTATGTCAAATTGAATGATTTCCAAAGCATTTTAATTTTTTCTTTTACATTTTTATTTTTTCTTTTACATTTTGTGCTTTTATTGTGCTGCAGCGAGGTGTACGCGCAACCAAACGCTCAAAATTTGACGTACTTGACTCTAAAAGATCGATGTACAAATGGGTTAAAACTAAAGTTTGCGTGCTTCTTGGGGTTTTTTCCTCTTTTGCAGTTTCTGTTGGCACAACCGCGGCTTATTCAGATTAATGTCGCTTGGAAAAAGTTTTACAAATATTTGTCACGTTTTAAAAATATAAATGTTTTCAAAATGAAGTACCTAATAATTTTGTAAAGAAAAAAATAAAAAAATATAAAAAAGTACCTATACACATTGAAGGTATTTTGTAAATCGAACATTTTAAGGATAGAAATAAAACCAAATATTCACCAATGACAATTTAAAAAGATGATTCAAAAGGAGAAAGTAATAACATTTCATTTAGAAAATGAGCAACCATAACAATACCTCCTGCTCTCTCAATTTCTCATTTCCATATTGTCAATATAATTTTGCATACCGACTAAAATATAACGCTTGAGCCAAGTCACTGTTGCTTATTTTACTTGTTGGCGTAAACTACTGGACAAAAAAGGTGCGCGGACAAAAAATCGTTGAAAAATTGTCCTGAAACCACAATTTTATGTAAAGCGTTGTTCGTAAAAACGCAATTCGATCGTTAAAAAATTATGTGAGATGAAAACCGAAGAAAATATTCGGACGAATAATTGACTACATATAGACCGGGTTTAATCATCAAATTTTGCAAATTTTCGTGGTTAAAATTTTATTTTTCTTCAACTTTTATTGAACATATTCCATGCGCCAATATTTAAGTCGATGTAACATTTCTAGGCATCGAAAGTTAGTTTGTTTGTGCCTCCTGTCAAGCTGAAATTCTGGCGTTTGTGGATTTCGTTTCTGAAACGGACGATACACGGTACTGGCTTTAAGATTTGGATTGTGTTTTAATAATAGGCCAGTTGCGCTGGTAACGGCATCGTGTTTTGATGCTTGATTCTTTTTGATTAGCTAAAAATAAGACGATCTGTGCAAACAGCAACTTTCTACGTTGAATATATTAACCGAGATATCGTCCTTTGAAAAGTCGAGATTTTGACGTCATCCATCGCAGTAGTGCGGTGTTCTACCGCGGTGGATGACGTGATAAATCGAGATTTTCAAGGCGCGATATCTCGGTAAATATTGAACGCAGAAAGTTGCGGTTTGGATAGATCTTATTATTTTAAGCTAATTTGCAAGAATCAAGCATCAAAACACGATTCTGTGACCAGCGCAACTGACCCATTGCGATTTTGAGACGTGACGCGACGGTCGGCACATAAATGCAAAATGAGTTAGAACTTGAAACTTGGCGGAACCCAATCTGTATAGATGTAGTTACCCGGCGCTGTGTGTGTTAGCCGTGTGGTGTGTCTTTTCCAAATAAAAGGGATGGTCGCTCCACGAATGGTCCTGCGGCTCGGAAACCGGGTCTAGGAACTAAAAGGGGCTACCAGCCACGGCTACCTCTCTGAGAACAGTTTTCGCCGGGAATTTTATGGCCCAGGTCCTGCTCATTCCTTCCTTTCATCCCCACTCCCTTTGCTTGAGCTCCGATATTCACATCCAAAAAAGTTGTCCGGCGTTGTACTTCCACTGTTGCCGCAGAAATTCTCGGCTCACATTCAGATAAAGAAGTTTGGTCACGTGAACCAGAGTCAAGGAAACACGCCGTTTGAACATTCGAGAGTTGCCAAAATTCCTCCGATAAAATGTTATTGTTGAGGAGAGTTATGAATAATTTTCCTTCACGTTACTTCGTTCAGGTTACTTTTTCCCATATTAACACAACATGCCGGTTACTTTGTTTTATTGTGTATGCTTCTTCCCTCGTCGTATGCTTAAGTTGCATATGCAAATTAATGAAGGCGCATTATCATTTCCCCGATCTTAGAGACGGAATAGCTACTTTAAAAAACGTGGGAGTGAAAAGCCTCCCTCGTATCCACCACCGTAGAGTTTCTTCATTTTTTTCTCTTTCTTTGTCTTTCTTATTTTTTTCAATTTGTTTTAACAGACAAGAGTTATGAATTTCTATGTCGATATCTTACAGACTCTTTCAGCTGAACGATGTATTCCGCGTTTATGTTATGTTTTAATTTTGGTTTCTGGAATTTCATTATAATCATCTGCCAAGATGTATGCGAAGTTTCCTCCAATGAAAGCGCACGGACGAAAGAAGAAACATTTTAAAGAGGAATTTTTCATGAAACAACGGTTAAGTCGCGCGAATGAGCCTCGTCATAAGTTATGAGCATTCTTAAATCTAACATACTTACTTAAATATGCGGCAACACATTATTTTAACAGATGGAGAACCCTCTTAACCTTTAAGAGACCGGAGGAAAAAATACAGGCCTCACTCCCTGGGGATTAGACCCTACAGCAGGAAAGCGGTTTCGTAAAGATGTGGATTAGATACATTATTGGAGTTGGAACCCTCGTCATATGGGTTTTATGACCTCTCTCCATCGAAATATACATGATTCTTAACATTCTTCCACCGTCGCGCACTGAGAAGAAAGAATATTTTATTTAAGCGATCAGAAGTAACGTTAATTTTTCCTTTCTTTTTTCCAAAAATTGAATCTTATAACTTTTAGTTCTTACCACTATTCTGCGTCAAAAAATCCAATATTTCACTATTCGAAGGAAGCCTTTTATGCTCCTAACACTCTCTAATGAATTTTGAGGGTTATGACTATTTTTTCCAACCCGCGTAACGCTCAAAGGTGATTTTTACAAGCTGTGAAGTGAGACTTTTTCAAAGGTCTCATATAAAGAATGTATAACCTAAATTTGATCACGTAGTTCCGCCTGATACACTATTTCCCATATAATTTACCCCAAAAAATCAATGTTAGATCAGTTCCTAATTTCAATTAAATTAATCTCAGGAAGAACACGTTTAGAACGTGTTATGAAACACGGAGTACATGCTCGTGAGTGCTGTAAACTTAATCTGCAAGCAGGTTTAAATCCATTATGAAGGTTATTAACTTCACCTCGAACACAGGGGGTGTCATTTTGGGGGATGGCTGGAGGGGCAACTGCTACTTTTCTCCCTCCCGTGCATCATATATGGTTAACTGTTTTCTGGGGCAATTTTCGTAAATCGGTAGATAATTTAGACGTATTAAAATCAAAAGGAACTTTATCCATTGTGACTTGAGCCCTGTCTTCCATGTATTCTCAAGGATTTCATGGCTCATGTCAGAATTTGCATAGTTTCTTTCTATTTAAAAAGTCCGATAATTAGCTACAACAGCCATCTTTAACTGTAAAATTGCCAAAAGCCTTTAGCATTAACGATAGAGGTCCGAAAGAGACGAAACAAGACACATTCAATCAATGCGCCACCCAATTGATGCAGAGGACGACAAAACTGTAGGATACAACTTTTCGTGCTCTCAGGATGTATGTGTTGCAGAGTAACAAAATTGAAGGCGCACTGGCTTTTCACACGCGACACACCGGCATAAAGCCCTCACCTGTGATCGTATCTTGTGCACAAGCAGACTATTTGCGAGCTCCCCCCCCCCTTTGGATTGCTGCTGCTCTTGCTGCTGATATTGATTTTGTTTTAAATCATCCATAAGTTAGCTGCTGATTAAGAATCGCTTAAATTGATGCACAGAATAATTGAAAGCTGAATGGATCTAGGTGGTTTTTGGCTAGTGCGAGGCAACTTTTTGCAATTGTTGCAAAATTTTCTCTTTTTATAGAATTTTTAATGAAATGAAATGCACTAGCTGTTTTTTGTGTCTTAATTTTACAGTTTCGTTTAGATCAAAACTTTTATTTTCCCTCCTTTTGTTTGTACATGCATAGATTTTTCCGTGTCACGATCTTGTTTAACAATCGATACTAAATATCTACTGTTAAGACTTGTTGCGTTTGATGTCTTTTTTTGAAGTTGTTTGTTCAGTTTGGTGTGCCGTTCTTGATACTGCAATAAAATCTGCCTGGGAAAAAATTGATACATAACACATTCATGCACACTGAAGATTTTATTAACACAAAATACGAAAGTCTATTTAAACTGCAGCATGTGAAATACATAATGGGTGGTTGAAAAGGAATAAATTAATCATACATCCAATTGGAAACACCAATAGGAAAATTTCTCCCCAATTAAACAGCTCCATTTCCCTTTAAGATTTGTCTAAAATAACACCGATAATTGACCCGCGTTGGATTTTTGATTAAAACGGGAAATAAAACACTAGTATCTCACCGGGTGTATCATGATGCATCGAGGAGGGGGTTTTAAAATATGCATCCCTTTGTGCATGCACACTCGCAAGCCCCACGGCAGCGCAGCTAAATAACGCGCGGATAGTCAATCTGCCGCACTGAGGAAGAACGCCGTATCAACCTTCAGACGTTGCCAAATTTCCTTTGAAAAATAACGTACGTTCGGGGAAATTTGCATATGTTTCTCTACCGATTCCGCAGAGAATTTTGTTCATAATTTGATCTAAAGTGTCTGAAAATTTCAAAAAGAAATGTGCATAAATGTGTTCAAAAATAATTTTTTTCTGAGAGGAACTTTGGCAACATTGGAGAGCTCATACGGCATTTCCCCGGGACGGTAGCAAGGGAATCGTGGCGTGAACGCGGATAGGAGGAAAACGTGTATGGTCGAAGATAAAAGCGAGCGGGAAACACCGGCTGACGGGACGCATGAAATGGACTACATTTTGCAATTTGGAACTATAAATTCTATCCCGGTTTAAAAATAACGTATGTGCCAGTAGTTTCGCTGAGCACATAAGTGTTTTTCCAGAAGAGGCAGAATTTATAGTTCCAAATTGCAAAATGCATTCCAAATAGCGTGGGTGAATACTACCGTCCTGAGAAAAAACGCCCTATGTGCATTTGAATGGTGCGTAATTTCCTCTCGGAAAATATTTACTATCAAAGGGAGTTATGAACACATTACCTTGGCATTTCGGGCTCATTAGACCAGGCTCTGAAAAATCGGGAGAAAGATTTCCATAAATTTCCCCAACAGATCCGTTATTTTGTCACCTTCCAGCCCAAAGTATCACAAGTGACATGCAGCTTTTAAAAATGTCCGCTACCATTTAATTTTTTTTCAGAGAGATTTTTGGTCGAATCTCTTTGAAAATTTCACTGGATTTTATCGGCAGCGCAAAGAAAATTACGAAAGAACGTAAATAAAAAATTAAATTGAATTTAATTTTTTTATTTTGGGCGTGAATTAAATTTTTTTTTTTTTCAGAAAAATTTTTGGTCGAATCTCTTTGAAAATTTCACTGGTTTTTATCGGCAGCACAAAGAAAATTCAGTGAAATATGCGAACAGATTCAACCAAAAATTACATAGATATGTATAGGTCGCTTTATAACAGTTCCTCGCGCCACGACTCCTAACCTCCACTGCTCTCTGTCGAACCACAAACCTTGAGGGATTGAGCACTTTAACATTCAACCAACCAACAATTTCTCTGAAAAAAATAAAATAGTGGCGGAAATTTTTAAACGCCGCATGGCGCTTGTGATACTCTAGCCGGAGGGTGACGATTTGTCAAAGGAAATTCGGACCGCGTTAAACAGAAAGAAACCAAGCCACATCAGCTATTAATTGCTAACTTTAATCATGCAATCAAATTTTTTACATGAAAATAGTTGTGCGGATTTGTGTGCAAATTTTAGTGAATTTTCTCCATAGTACAAAGCAAATTTCTTAAAATTTTCATAGGAATCCGCACGAATGTTCTTTCGTAAAAAATGAAATTTCCTTGTTAAATTTGGCAATAGCTGATGTGGCTTGGTTCGTTTCTGTTTAACGCGGTCTATTTAGCAACGTCTAGAGGCGTTCTCATATGGCGTTCCTCCCCAACGCGACAGAATAAAAGACGAGATTGAACTACGCAGGTAAATTCGCGCAATTCTAGCCCCGCTGCTTGCTCGCATTCCGGAGCACACGCGAATTCCCGGAGATCATAAGCGAGGGGGTCGGCGAAAAGTCGGGCGGAAAAAGTCGCAGGAATGCTTTATGCCGGATAATTAAGAATTACGACGGCGGGGGGATTCCCGGAAAGCTCAATGAAAGCCCCGACGAGTTATGGCGGACAGGCGTTAATATTCACCGTGAGATCGGTCTGGGGGCGGTCGCCGGCGCAGATAAACACGGGAATAAACGTAAAACTTAATTTCAGGAAACAACGGGGTGGTTTCGCGCCCCCACCCCCGCCGGCGAGAAATACATCGCGGCTTCGGAGGAAAAAAGCTTCGAGGTATTTTTCACCGGGATCGGCTGAGCAATATTTAGATCGGAGATAAGGCTAATAATAAGAGCATATTTAAAGCGGCGGGAACGGAATGGTCTCCGCGTTGCTAGATTTGGAGATAGACCAAAAGTTTCACGCTGCAAAAGAAAGAAATACGAGAAGCTCGATTCTCGAGGCTCTCTTTTCGCCTGCAGACTAAATTAGTATACATTTTTTAAGGTAAGACGGACGGAGCCAGAGCCAAAGAATTCTGTCGAAAGTTTTGAAGAAAAATCTATCTATTTCGTGACGATTACTCGCCGTGAAATTGGCTCAGATCAAGCGAGGAGAACCCATTCCTCACATTCTAACCTCCGGCAGACAAACAAAGAAAAAAATTCTCGAAAGTTTTGCTCCTCGAACTTCTATGTTGAAATTAATGTGCATATCTGTTACGTGGTCTCAATATTTCCTCTAATCGATAATGTTAAGCACGGGGATCCGTAGACAGATTTTTAATTTATTCATTCATCAGTCATTTTCTTGACATCGTTTTAGAGGATTGGAGGACAAGGCGTACAAGTGCAGTTCATGCTACTTTGAAAAATACGTGTTTAAAGTTTCAAAATTACATGGAGCGTTATGGCGGAAAGAAAGTTCCAACACAGTGTTTGAAGCTTAAAAATTGGATTTCTGTAGTGAATTTATCATAGAATATATTTTAAGACTAGTTTTAGTTAATTTTTTTTTCTTTTTGCACTTTTAAGGTATTTCAATTTTTTCAAAATCTGCACTTATCATACTTGTCTTCTAAGCCTCTCATTTCAAGTTTTGTTTTGATCATCTGTTTTTTGCCATTTGCTAAAATCTAATGTCGAATCAGTAAGATAATTTATGGTATTGAAAATCCTCTGCATTAATCTATCAGCAGTTGTATTGATGAACATTAAAATTGTCACGCTTACATGTATTTTCCCGAGTTTACCGATGCCTTCTAAAGTTTCCCCCCGGGTCAGATATTTAAGTCCAACGATTGACAAACGAGACACATTTTATAAGGTACATATCCTATAAAGTCTTCCAGTTGGCAGTAACGGCTTTAACGGGGAACATCTATTTCACACATCTAGGGCCTAATGTAAGAAGATTTCACTTTGATCCTACCATCCTGAGAGGAAATGAGATAACTCTCTCCCTCCCACCTTAACTTTGGACTGGCGCAACAGTCTAAAAGCCGTTGATCTCTCGTGAGCGAGTTAACCAAATACGCGAGCCGGCATTGATAGAGAGAGATACCATAAAAGAGAGAAAGAAAAAGCTAAAATAAATAAATAAGGCACCCTGATCGGATGAGAGTACGTCAAGCTCACCGGATTCTTTTCCAACTCAATCGCCGGTGCACTATTCGGTGTTGACCGTATGTTGCCAAATTTGGTTCTGTATCTGCTTGAATATCTGCTAAAATTTAAGTAATGAATATAAGCAGCAGGAAGGAGCTTACTGAAAGAGATTTGCACAGAGAAACTCAACGGGGCGTTTGAAAATTTGGACTTTAAGGGCCCGGCGCCAGTAGAATAAAATCTTCACTCACTACTTACCGTTTGATGATGACGGTCGAGTCCGATAGAAAAGTCAAATTCAGTTTGACAGACTTTGTTATTTAACTGTCTAATCTGTGCTCTCTGTGTAAGTATGGTTCTTACTGTTTCGGGTGAGTTTCGGATTGCAGAAATAATGAAATTTCGGGGATGTTGGTATTGTTGGTATGAGGAAGGTAAAATTTGCTTTACTTAGTTGCATTATTCTGTATCCTCGATGGATCGATATTTATGGGATTTTTTATTTTGAATGAAAGTCTTCAAATTGCATATGAGGAGGAAAACCATTATTTTTGCTTCTCGAAGAAGGAACATGGTGAAAATAGGATGTCGTAATAAGATAGCTTCTGTTTAGCCTACGTTTTTTTACCAATTGTGAGGTAAGTACTGTTAAGTTTTTGCTCCCTAAAAATTCGAATGCAAAGACAAAACTGCTCCATGAAAGGAACTAGACATTGTAGAATTATAGTGCATATCAGTTTACCGAACTAAAGCGTATATCTCTATACGACTAAATTCATAATATCTGAAAGTGGAGATGCTTAACTTCAACGTATCAACGGTGTAAGTCGGCAATCACATAACTCGGTTTGCAACGTCGCAGAGTTACTGTCACACTTTATTTTTTAAACGGAAAACTACTCAACGGCAATTCTTTAAAACTGCCGTAAGTTTTCTTATCTGTGCGAAGAAAAGTCTGCAAAAACTTCAAGGAATGATGTAAAGTTCTCCTTTAAAAAAATAACATAGGGGCGGAGATTTTCAGACACCGCAAATGTGATCGCGAACTTACGCCGTCGATATGCATAAGTGTTCATGGTGGAACTGATCAACTTATAACTCGATAATGATGTGTCAAATATATTTTACATCATTTAAAGAAGTAAGTAAACGAATTACAGGAAATTCCAAAGAATATTTATCATAGATTATTATTTTTAATTTATTTATTTTACGATTTTTTTTATTTTGATATACAGGTAAAAATGCACCATGAAAAATGCACCACGCGGTGTCCATCGAATCAAAAAAGGATTATTCTCTCTCTCACAAATAAAGTAGTACCAGAAGTTTATAACTTCTGAAACCAAGATATGCAAGGTTTTTTTTGTTTCTCAATTGAAATTTTCGTATGGTAACACACCAACACAGACCTTTTACCCTTGTATATGCATGATGAAATTGGATCAGAGTGCGACAAATCGCTTAGCTTATTTGTTTGGCAAACTGTTAAACGCGTTATTTATACATCATTAATCGGCAAAGCCAAAGAGCTTCAGACCTTAAGGGAAGCTCGTGTCCCCTCTACGAGGTAACTTTAATCTCAGCCGTTTACAATAACGTTTTCTGACCGTATGCTTTAGAAACCCCTGCTTCCACCAAACCATTTTCGCGTGAATTCTAATTTCATATTAATTTTTATTTATACTTATCATATTTTATAGAGACGTGAATAAAAAATCAGAGATAATAATAAAACTATCAGGTTGGAGTTTGACCTGATATCCTGAAAGCCGAGATTTGCATAGAGCACAAAATACAACTACGAAGAGGTATAACCATTAAAGCATTAGTTATGGAGGATACTCTTTGGCCTGCCTCAAAAATTGAAGGGTAACAATCGAGTGCGTAATTCCTTATACTTTTCTGCAATGAAAAAATTGGATTAATTACAACAAAGAGGAGCTTTTCCTTGGCACTTCTTTATTGAATCGCGTCAAGAAATTGGCTACTTATATTTCATAGTAAAACTCAATTATTACGGAAGGAAATTTTCCTGTCGCGATTATTGTATATTAGGATGTTGTAACTAGAATTTTAAATAACAACATGCGTGCAAAGGCAAGACTTTCTCTCTTTTCTCATTTTAATTTAGAAAAAGGTTTACCGCGACATTTGTTTTGAGTCTATACTACAATAAGCACTCTGACCAGCTCCATTTTTATCTAATTTTTTGCCACGGTTTGTCATTTCGTCCTGTGTTGCCAATTTCTATGCTTTTCGGAATTATTGGAATATTATAACGGGCAATGCCCCCCAATAATGAACTCGCCCTAATCGGATTTTTTATTTTTAATTTGACCCAGATTTCTGTATATTAGGTGATGAAGTAGTGGATTTATATATTCATTTGAACTATGCAAATGCTTATTTTTCGTTCAAGTCCGTTCTAAAGATCCATTGGATCGATTTTCATGATTTTCGCGGCCATGGACAGAAAAAAGTCCCTAGACAAGCTTATTATATTCAAATTAACTCAGCCCGCGAATCGGGCCTAGAAATCGCGAAGCGCTTCCTGGGGATCGGACCACGTAGCGGGAAGGGGGTGTAGCCTCCCAGTCGATTCTAAGGGTCTTCACAAGACATAGTGTCCGTCTTTTCTATATGCAGGGCAAGTCCTCTAGGATAAACTATGCGTGTGAGGGTGGATAAGATCGGCAACGGTGGTTCCGGTTGGAAATGGGGCGTAATGGATGGCGGGCTGCCCCGGGCGGAGTCCGACGCTAAGCCGCCCGAAATCCCGTACGCTAAGCCCCCGGAGCGGCGCACCTTCCCGCGCCCCGAGATCCGCGCTTTGTCAGCCGTAGCCCCCGCCGCACCCCCTTGCAACCCCCCCTCGGACATCGGACACTCCGTCACACGCCGCGTTTTTCACCGGAGTCAATAGATCGCCCGACAGCCGACGCGACGCCGCGTCCCGACGTCCACGTCCCGGTCGACGTCCGTGCCGCCACGAAACAACGGCCATTAATCTGCCACTGTCAAATTAGCCGACGGAATCCGGTGATGTATCCGCAAAATGAAAGGATATTTCTTACCCGGTGTCGCCTTCAGTGACGTCGTATCGAGAGGAACTCACGCCGAGATCGCAGCGGTCTCGTGTTTTCCTGCACAGGGAAAAGTGACTTCATTTCGTCGTCTCCTGGACGAAAGGACGTAACTCCATTTCAATGTTGCCAAATTTCCCCTCGCAAATTGCCTTTTATTCAAGAGAATCTTGGGCATGTCTGACTGAAACTTTTCCTGATTTTTCTCTAGATTCCAAGCAAAAAACCAACCAATTTTGGATAAAAATTGCTTACGTACATTTTTGTAAAATAAATTAATTGTTCGAGTCAATTTGGCAACCTTGGAATGGAGTTACGTTCCTTCGTGCTGGAAACGACGATTTGAGGGCGGTAGTCAGGGTCGTGTTCATGGTCGTTCCTTGAGTAGGTCTTTTTCCTGGGATGACCAATATGATCATGGTGGCTGGGACCTGGAAACCCCGAAAATTACCGGGATCCATTGGAGGATGAAACACATCCGAGAAAATGAAGGAATCCGTTGGGATATTGATGCTGGAAACTAGGAGTTTCTCCTTTCACCTCTCTGAAATCAGAATATTCTTCAAATTGGTGATTCTCGTAAATTCGGAAGTAGAGAATCAGACGAAAAATGAAAAAGTTAATTATTTTCCATAGATTTTGAAGAGAACTTTTTTTTTTCTCAAGAAAATCAAGTGGGAATCATATGTTTTTATCCAGGACTTTCCTCTGAAAATCTGGAAAAATCACGGGATTGGGAATGAAGAAAATCAAGAATTCTAGACACTATGCATATGATTCTTTGGATATAATGTAGCGTTGCATTCAAAAATAAAAAGGTCTCCACAAATATTCACGGTTTGAGGAGTGATTAGGAGACTGCTTATGAAAGCATCTTAGGATATTGTTATTGCGTGGTGAAGACAGAGGAGACATGCAGCTTAAGGGGAAAGGGTATGGAAACATTCATCCAGGGTTTAAAAGAGTAAATCTTCAAGGGTCGGTAATTTTCGTTCTTAAGGCCACACGATGAACCACTTTTTCACTAAACATTCACGAATTAGCCAAATATTTTGGGCATTCTTTGCCGACATTAACTAGAATGACGCCTCCATGACCTATGAGAACTCATGCGACTTCCATATGAATGCACTGGCTCGCCTTTTGAGGTTCCGTCTGTAAGGGATTTAATTTAACTAATAGGTGAAGCGGCTAGATATCAACAATTTTATTGAGAAAAACAAGGAAAACTGATGAAAAGCACCGGTGTAAACTTTCATGGCGGGATTTGGTGGCAAGTTCTTTCGCTCCACGCTACTCCTAAAATAGTCTCAGCGGAGGAAATTCCTTGCTCATTATTCGCTCTTTAAAAGTAAGCAAAGATGCCTGGAATATAATTTAATTTGCGTTTGAAGTGAGCTGGAGATTTTCTTGCTTCTGCGAAGAATAATTAGTGAAAAATATTCGCTAGAGTTGCTTGTGCTTATTTTTGCTGCAGGCTCAGTGGAAGGATACACTAAAATTCGTGGTAGGAGAGATTTTTGTGGTGTTCTACGTTTAAAAATAATATCCCTGTTCGCAATATATCGACATATTTTGGTAATTTTCTTTTGACTTTCCATCAGCAAAAAAAGCTTTTCGTAATAATTTTCGAAGGATTGAATTTTATAATGATAATAAATTTGAAGGGGAACTTTGTTTAAAGTGAAAGTTCAAACCGTTTAGTATTAAAACAAGAGCAGGTGCCGGGGGAAAGGGTGTCTAAAAGGGTTAGGATCATCGGGGAGCTCACCCCATTTAACGTGAAAAGAATTTCTGCTAATTTCCAAACGCGTCAATCATTTTGAGAAGCATCCTTCGCCGCGCAGCGATTGAGAGCTTCACCGCCGGTTATACGCGTTAAATTCCCAACATTTTATTTTTTAAGGCTTAGGTAAATGGTATTTCCACAGATTTTCTTTCAGTTGGCATCCTTGTATGGGGTATAACCCGCGTGGGCTCCTAATTACTGATCAAGGTTGCCAATTTAAAGCCTTTCAAAAGATTTACCATTTAAATCATAATTCACCAGGCCATTAAAAACAAAAAATCGTTTTCCAGAAAGAGAACGATGTCGTCAAAAATTTAGGTGAATGGACTCCCAGACAAGGTGCGAATTTCAGCATTCGAATACATGTTTTCTGATCAAAATGTGTTGTCTGTTTTTTGAAAACATGGAATACATAGGATCACTGTTGTGACGAGAGCGCGAGAAAAGTTAAAACGCCTTCAAATAAATGCGTATATAACACGCGCATCCATAGAGTACGAATAGTTGTATGTAGCGCCTTAAAGAAAGTCGCATCCTCACCTTTCGGTGTTGGTCACAACAGTGATCCTATGCATTCCATGTTTCTAAATGTCACGTAGCATACGATTCGTAAGATTAAATATACTAACTTCAACTCTTATATAACTGAGATAAAAATGTTTTTAGTTGACATTGGTTACTCAGAATTTGAATTTCCCGCTCACAAGAAAACAAACATCTTAATAGATCAAATCGGATATTACAACAGTTTTGACTAGGTTCTTGATCGAGCAATGTTCTTTCCTCACCCTGTGTTGTTTATAGTGTTGATAACGTGCAACAAAAGAGCCTAAGCACCGATGATAAGGTAAGCATATTTCTCAAAGCAAAGAGACCGTTCCGGTAACGTTTATTGCGCGATTTGACTCACATAGACTTCATTTTTTTTTTTTCTTGAGCGGGAAGCTTGAATTTACGCTCGTTGTTTAGGAGTTAATGTCAGTCAATTTTGTTGCGTGAAATGTGTTCTACGTGAAATTTTGATTAACAATCCTGTATCAGAAGGCTTGAATTCGTCCTTTGTCTAATGATCCATTTTGACACTTTTTAATCACGAGTGGACCTCTCCTGTCATTTTGTCTTTTTAATGTTTTTTCTTTTTCTTTTTTTCGTTGAACGTTGTACACTTTGAACCACGTATAAAAATTAAAAGGATATCACCATTGAACCGCAAATGGAAGCTTACGCTCGAAGACGAGCCAACACCGAAAGGTGAGGATGCGACTCTCTTTAAGGCGCTACATACAACTATTCGTACTCGATGGATGCGCGTGTTACATACGCATTTATTTGAAGGCGTTTTAATTTTCCTCGCGCTCTCCTCAAAACAGTGATCCTATGTATTCCATGTTTTTAAACAGAATATCAGAGTGCTTAAACTTACACTTTTTTTAGTGGTCCATTAAACTGCGTGAATATGGCAACGAACCCAAGGAATAATTGAGGTGGTGATTTACAGGAAGACAGCTTATTGAATTTCCTCCCCCGGATGTTCCCTCCTCGCTTTTAAATTCATACTTCCGTGTCATTCCTGAGAGCAATCGAAGCAACTCGAGAGAAAAAAGGAATTTACTCTGAAAATCCAGGTTAGATGGTGAAAAAAATAAATTTATAAAATAAGCAAAATCAAATCTTAGCCCGGGGGACTTCATTGATTATCGGGAACGATATTTAGACTCAGCGCTATGTAGCTTTGGCGAGGGCCAGAGAAATTCACACCGCACGAAAATTGGAGAGAAAATCTCAGAGACAATGTTTCTTGTATGATAAACTAACTAATCTGAAACTTCTGATCTAATACCATACAGAAAACACGGAGTTTGATATATGAATTCTCAATAACCGATTGTCAAATTATTAGAAATTTCAGGGGTAGTCTTAAATCTAGTGTTTAAAATCAAACAGGTTTGATTGCAGCCATTTCCTGGATATAATGTAAGTAGCGCCCAATGTTTCAGTATCTCTAAAAAAAAAACCTTTACTGCCTCTCATGTGTATTGCAGAAGTGTAAGTTGCTATGATTTCCGTGCCAATGCCATAAAGTAAACGTTAATCTTTAATTTTTTCCTACTTTTTACTCTTCAAAGCAAATGAAACTATATTAAACGCACTTTGATGCGCCTCTTTAAGACATTCCGAATGTTTGTGGTAGTGTCTAGGTCAGTACCAATTCTTGAAAAACTGCAACACTGTGACTTCTCCATTAAAATCAATTAGAAATATGGAATCTATGTAAAAAGCCTGGCTCATTGAGTTTTACAGAGACAGAAACAGATGTTTTTTCAACTGCAAGCGTCGCATCTGGTTTGGAGCATGGACGAGGGGAAATGCATCAGGGTGTCTCATAGGTGCGGAAGTTTTAAAAACAACCACCGATTCATCAGTACGTCATTTATGAACGGCCCCTTGACTCGATAATTATATATCATGAGGTTTTCCCGACGAAAAATAATATCAGTCTATGGTAGAAACAGCTGACCGACCTGAATGTTCAAGGTTGAGGTCGATGCGACCATTACTCTAGAGCCTAGCCGCTACGTGCCATTCGCCCTCCAAATGGGCTAACTTGGCGGTGAAAATAGAGGCCAGTGTTGCGAAACTCCTAAAATTATCAAAGTATCTGCGTGAAACGTACGAATTTTTGCATCACAAGTGGCAACTTGGACGGAGGAAGCTCGAGGCGTTACGTATAGCGCCGTTCGCAGGAATATTCGCAGGCGAAGGATGGTAGCAACTGCCGCGGCCAGTTCGGTCCTTGTAATGGGAGTTCCTCCAAATTTGCCTCGGGATCCGTGAGAAATTCCCAGACTTCCCGACAGAATTGACAGCAACGATTCAGACAATCCAATTCCGAACCCCGTATTGTGATATTACGTCCATAAGCGACATATTTATGATCGAAGCTATACCGCTTGTCCTCGCCACCGATTCTAAACTAACGCTCAATCGATACGGCCCAAGTTGTCGAATCTCAAAAATTTCATCCGCCGAGTTATCCTTGGACGCTTTCATGAGAGGCTCCTTATTTTTTTCCCGTGATCGAAATGTATCACGAGATTGTGTATCTAGTAAGAATTAAAGGGCCTTGGAGCATCTTCTTATCAAAATTGCAGGATGCTTAGCATGACGGACGCAAAAAAAAGGATGTACAAAAATAGCCCAAATACAATTACAAAACGAAGCACCAGAAAATGGGAAACCAAGGCTAAAAAGAATCAGTATACCCAGGATTTTCCGTCAATCACGAAAAAAATGTAAAAATATTAAAATTAAAAAACAAAAAAAAAAAAAACCTCAGACCCCCATTCGTGATAACAAGAAAGAGAAGTTCGGTTCTTCTTGATATCACAAATGGAGGGTGAGGTTTTTTATTTTTTATTTTTTGTTTGTATTTTTGCTACCTACTTGAGGAGAGGATCCCAGTTACCCCAAAACGTCCCAAGCATTCTGTTTGTTTTTAGCCTTGGAATCCCATTTTCTTGTGGGTTTTCTTGCTTATAAATTGAAACTCTCTTAAGACAAATTCAGGGGTGGAAATAGAAACCCATTTTATCATCTCAGAGTCTATTGATTCAAAGTTCTCACACGTGGCAAAAGTAATTGTAAAATTAAAAGTCAAATTTGTTATAGATCGAAGTTGAACCCATAATTTGTTTGTCATTTCATCCAGGTCATATAGAAAAGTTTTTCTCTTGTGACTGGTTGAATTTTTAATTTTTTAAAAAGTTATTTTTTACCACTAGAAGGCTCCCTGAATCGTGAAGCATGCCAAAATATGTTAGCATACTGCGCTTAGCTTGAGTAACTTCTGTGTTTCGGCGAAAAGGATGTATAAATCAACGGGCGCGATATTTGGCTTTCGCAGAGCTCAGTGTGTCCTCCGTGTTTTGCATTAAGTGTGAAGTGCTAATGAAAAAACATGTAATTTTATACTTGGATTCCAACTATCTACAGTCTTGTTATTCACCTAATGAACAGATATGGAATCAGAAACTCAATATTACAATTGCAATGGAACTTAAGTCGAATTAATCTTGATCCACCACCAAACAATATTTTCTCCGCGATCAAATAGGAGGTCAAAAATGATTAAACTATTTTAACACGGTCAATAACATTTGAGTTTTGCGAGATTATATCAGTCATATCGATATCAATCGATGTATCGGAGCCTCTATTTTCATGGCAGATTATTTAAGGAGATGAGAAAGTGACATGGCTGGATATATGGCTTGGACTATTTGAACTCTTGTGTCGTGCATTGCGTCACGGTAAATTGAAGGCGCTTGTATCTTGTGTGCGCGTCAATGTATTGATCTGTAATTCTGAACATTCTGAAATAGAGCATACTTTATTTCCTCCGTATGTAGAGGAGCAATCCAAATAATATTTTCTTTTTTCTCTCTCTTTTTTCAAATTATGATAACAGTCATACACGTCAATTTTCTCGGATGTTACTTTAATAAAGGACCGGAACTACTGCAATATATCATTCTGTATTCAATTTCCGCGCAAAATTCTCACTGCATACTTCTAAACTAATTTCTCGTACATGAAAGGTTACACCTCCTCATGATGAAAATGTATTCAGAGATAATTGGTATTTACCTTTTCCTCTACAATAAAACAATGACATAACAATAAAATAGGTATGAGGGATCTTTAATTTTTATTCATACTGTCGGTGGTATTTCAATATCTTTGGAGTAGGAAATGTCTATTTTTGACACAGTCGCGGAACTTCTCGAGCTTTTTCAACGTAGAGATACATGTTTTCTTTTTTTAAATTTGTCAATACATCACTGCAGTTTAATTCTGTTCAAAATCAGGAATGTATATATTGTCATAAGTTAGATTGCGCTTTTTTAACAAACAAATTGATCTCTATGAATTCTCCAGAATCAAGTCACTTTTTCCCAGAAATCTGACAAGTTTCCGCAAGAAATAAAGGATTTTCCCGGAAAATAAAGATTGAGAAAATATCGTGCGGAACCAGTTTTTTGTCCCCCCCCCCCCTCACATGTCGATTTTCCTTTACGAGGATTTCATGATCTCCTCCTTGTACGACAATACACCATTGCTTTTAAGCTTTAGCCGTGTGTTTACAGTGCTATCGAAGCTTTGAAGCTCAAAGCTTTCCCGTTACACGCATCCTTCCGCGTAACTCATGTTCCTAAATGGGACCGAAGCATCTTCAGAATAATGTTTCAGAGGGTGGAAAGGAACCATGTATGTTTTGATCTCATTCCGAACTTTGCATCACTAACTAACCGTCATTTTACAATATATGCTATGTATGATTTTTCGCAATCATCAAGTTTCCCGGTAAATTATATTTGTGGTTGTTTACGGTAAAGAACTTCATCCACCGGAGGCAACTATTTCAAAGAATGATTTTCTCACAAAAGGTATTGCGATCTAGACAGTCTTGCAACAAACGTTTTCCATGAAATCTAGGATTTTTCATCCAGTGATTCATGCAAGCGTCACAGCAGTGCCTATCTTAACAGTATGTAGATGGCTAATGTGCGAAACCACGTGTCTCCATAACGTTGTTTCAAAATCTCTGCTCCTACTTTATTTTTTCGAGGAAAAACAACTCCACTATTCTGCCATTTTACGTGAGAACGCCGTATGAGCCATCAGGAGTTGCCAAATTTCTCTCGAGAAATCAAAAATCTCAGGAGAATTCGTGAATATTTCTTCTTCGATTTTCAAGGGACTTATATCGTAATTTGTCCTAATAAATCAATAAACAAGGATAAATATTCATAATTTTCTTCAAAAATAAATCATTTCAAAGAAGAAATTTGGCAACATTCGAATGTTTATACGGCGTTTTTACCTAGCACGGTAGTATAGTCGCTTGAACTTCTCCAAAATATTCAACTCGCAGGGAAGAAAAATCACGGAAATCTCCAAAAATTAAATTGACTAGTTGTTCGAAGAAATGTTAAAGAATGACTAGAAAATTGCAACGTCGCAAACGAAGGTACCCGGTTTCGCACCACATTCATCGACGGGTTCTATCGCCAATTTTATTTCTCTCTTAAAAGCCACCTCCCAAGCTTTGACTCCAAAGAATGATTCCATGTGACTAATCCTTGACCTGAAAGCGAATAACAACTCCAAAATCCCTCGTATCTTCCTCATTGAGCTTGAAAGTCGTGACCCTCGTCTACTTTTAAATCCTTTTTTTGCAATATATCGATTGCTGTTCCATTTAAACCTATGAAAAAAGATCGATTATCAGGGTGTTCGCAGCGAACACCTTAGTAATCGATTCTTTACCATAGCTTCAAATGGGGAGATATCGATAATCGATTATTCACGCCACGCCACTGATTTCCAGTTCTACCCAGAGCAAACATTCGTAGAGCAAGTTTAAGCTTCCGCCTTTGATAATTTTCAGAATATTCGATGACTGGACTCGAGTGTCAACAAAGTTTATCAGTGGGTGTTGAAGAAATAGGTGAATTGGTAGATTTCTCTTCCCCTTCCTTGTCCTCACTCCTTTTCCCACAGAAAGCTTCGGAGGTTCTCATTGAATATTTATTTTGCACGCTCTCTTGATATAGTCGCAAATTGATGTCATTTGTGGAAATCAATTTTTAACGGGTGTCACGGCTAATTTCTCGCAGTGGACGGCAAATCGAGAGAGCTTCCATAAAGATATTTTTATCAGAAGCCATTGCGTCATTTTCCAAAGAAACGAGCGAAAGTACGTTTCAATCTTACGAAATTTTTCATCCGCAAGTGCGATTTAAATCAAGGAATTGATGCATTATTTCTGTCTGAAAATGCACTGGTTCTTCTTCTTATTGTGCGTATAAAAACCTGTGAAATGTTGTACAGAAATTGCTCAGTCCTATTCTTGTGAAAAATTGAATTATTTTAGTCAATTTTGAAATCTTGAAATAGAGTTAATTTCCTTCGTCTGCAAGACGATGATATCTTCCAACCAAAGCGGGGTTTTTGTGAGTTCACTCCCTCTCGTGAGATGGCCCGCTTTTTCCACTCGATTCTTTTGCAGATGGTTATTTATCGACTGGTCCCTTCGTCAATATTTTCCTAATTATTTTCCTTTTCCGTTCCGATTGTGTGTCACTTTCATTTCCTTTGCATAATTGAAATTGAATTGAAAATCGCCAATGCTCGGGATGAAGCAAAATATTTTCTCGGTAGGAACTCATTTTCCTCAGCAATTCACGTTTTTTCCAACTTATTTTCGCATTGTAAAAATGTTGACGGCAATATTAACGGTCTAAATTTCTTATCCCCGATATTGATATGTAATGCAAAGATCTCAAGATAGACCCTGGGTATGGACAAGATAATTTGACAGAAGTACCTAATTTGTCTGTTCCAATAGTTCAGCTTTTTTTTCCATTTTGTCCAACGAATTTGAATGTGTAAATAATGATAAATTATAATTCTGATAATAAAAATGATCCAATGTTTACCTTATTAAATTTATATGTAATTAAATTATGATGAGACTAGGGGGGTAAGCCCTGTGACTGCTTCGCTTCCAACCCGCGAGGCGCTTCGGGCCTAATGTGTTATGCGTTATGCGTTACATTCCTTTAATTTTATTTTATAGAGTAAAATACTATTAGCACCTTAACCATAAGGACCTAAAAAATCCAAGTAATATTGAACTTCATGACTCGCGAAGTCCTGCTACACATGAAAGCGAAACTAAATGGGCAATTTTACTACTCTCCAGTTAGGTCTTCTTATGAACTATCGCAGAAAAATCCACCAATCCTCTCTCAAGGGGGAAGACTGAAAACAAAACCAACGCAAAATCAAATTTTTATCGTGTAAATACATTTCGTGCCTGATGTGTTCTTTTTCACCTTATTTTAAAAACATTCTGTTGTACTCAGCAAAAGTAATAATTTGGCTTTTGCTTCCTTGTTTTTTGTGTATGTAAAAAGTAAGGGAATTCTTACTTATAAATTTTATTTCGTTTTTCTGTTGCAGGTAAGTTTTGAAACGCAGTTTTTTAGAGACTTTGACGCGAAGGTAAAATATCTGTATTGGAATATCTCCTGAGATCCACACATGCTTTTTGAATGTGATGCAAAGTTGGAGTGTATCAGTGTATTATTTCAATTAGCAAATGTGAAACATATACACAGGCTGTTCCAAATGCTATAAATTCAAAAGGAAGCTGTACGTAGAGGCGTTTTCTTGGTTTTACTTGAAAGATAGGCCTAATAGCTTTTTAATAAGACCAAGGTAAACTCACTTGGTTGAAAATGAAAATAAGTTATAGAAGTGTGAAAAACGAGTGTCGGTGTGTCGCGTATTTCTAACTCCGCGCGAAAATCAGCAATATTCGAGAGAGAAATTGCGCGGTTTTAGTTTCAAGGGAAAATCTACGTAGATTTTTCACGGAGTCCGTAAAAATCGTAAATCGCAGAACTACCCACGTAGATAATTTTGGAGAACACAATCAACGAATGAGAACATTCTCGTCTGCTCCCCCCCCCCTCTCCTAGAAGAAAAAAAGAAATTGCTTCCTTTTCTTGGGTGCAGTTCAATTTTTCGAGGAATCTGAGAATGTGGCCGGCGAAGCTGAAAAAGACATAAAGCTCCATAAAATCCAGGATAGCACTCGGAGGAGCACACGTTCCAAGACGTGCGAGGAGCGCGGAAGAGATTTGTTTTATGAGGTGTCAAAAAACGATTATGGATTAACCATAAAACCTCCGGGTCGGGATATCGAGAGACACTTTAAATCTTGTTGAAATTTTACATCTTGTTTTACGGCTCCAAGTTTACCGATATCGATTCCGGTACAAGCGCGAGCACTCGTTCCGTTCTGTCGGGGAGAAAATGCAACCGTTAATCGTCTTTCGATAGCTTTATCCCTCCACCTCCTTGGCCCCGTGCCGCTCCCGTTTTCGCACTCCTCCATTTCGTCGCTCCTCTGACGTAAGGGCGTATCTCGATTTTTGCATGAGACCCAGAAAGCATGGATTTATATGTGAAACAGAGCTCACGTGGGAATCAAGATACGCCCTTACGTCAGAGGGGCGACGATTTCGCTCCTCGAGAACCCGAGACGTGAACGCTAATTGATTTTTCCGATCTCTCCGCTGGGTTCCTCTTCATGCCAAACGCCGTAGTTTGAGTCGTCGCACCATCAGTACATTTGGACCACATTTTGCAGTAAGGAACCACTATTTATGGTTCATTTTAAAAGCATCACGGGAAAAATTAAATTGCTGATTTAACTATTCAATTGCTACAAAAAGTGATTGCAATGTTTCAATGTAGATTTTACGGCACAAAAGTGCAACTTAAACCACCCCCGTGATGGTTACATTAGCTTACGATAGTGGTTAAAGTAGCATTTTTTTGTTGAAAAATCTACGTTGAAACGTTGTAGTCACTTTTTTTAGCCATTGAATTGTTAAATCAGCAATTTAATTTTTTCCGTCATATAAGGCAGCGGTTTCCCCATGCAGAAAGGTGTTTCTATGGGAGTGCCAAAGATTGTGGTTCCTTATTGCAAAGTGTAATCCGTTTATACAAAAGTAATGAAAGAGGTAACAGTTAAGATTTTCCCCATAATGTCCTTAATACAAAAAATTGGTCAGAAGACGAAAACATTTCAAGTCAAATGAAGAATTTCTATTAAAAAATTGTATCTCTGCATCTGAGGATGCTTAATGAGATGCGTTAGCAGTATTTTTTATGATCGATTTTTTCCCGATATGGGAAAGTGTAGGAAAATAGATTCTGATCGTTTAAATCAGACCAACTTAACATTTAATCGACTAGAAGTTGATATTTATAATTGCACAACCTACCATTATTTGAATCATCTCAGGCGGAATAATCTCTCATAAAATAAGCAGCGCTGTAGAATGAAAAAAATTATACAATTTATGCTTCCTTTATTCGCGACTAAAATCTCCTCATTATTGTGCAGGCGAAGAATAAAACATTTTATTCGATACCGTAGTTTAAACTTATTTGCCAATATGTATACATCGTAAGTCACTGATTTGCGAATCTCCCGAAAATTTTAGATCTAGGGGTTTCCAAGCTTTCATGTACCCATTCAGACCCTCTCACAGTTCCAGCCGGGAAGAATAAGAGTTTACTGGGAAAATATTTGCACGTTTGACATATTTTTGGTAGCGGTACTAAAAGATGATTTTTTGACCACTAGAGGGCGACGCCCCATGACCATAATTCATTATTGAGGAATAATCTTATTCAGTCAGGTTTCAATTCAAAATTGTTCACAATATCATATATGAATTCAGGGTGCATTCCTCTAAGTTGAGAGACACACTATGCGTACCTCTTTTTCAAACAGAACGTAGAAAATGAATGCGATTGAATTAAATTTGGCAATGCTGCAGATTGTAGAATGGAACGGAGACTGAAATGTTGCGTCAATCCTGAGATATATCAAATGGTGGCCATCTTAAGGTACCATTTATTATTCGTCCAGATTCAGTCTGTTTCCTGCCGAGCGAGAAGTGTACAAAGTTACCACATTAGAAGTGAAATTAGCATAAAATAAAAATTAAAGAAAGTTAGGAAGAGACGCTAAGTGCCATAACCTAATTTTCGAGTGTTGAGTGCACATTGCGCGGTGCAGATACAGAACCACCGCTCTCCTCCTACTCTGAGCTGGGGGTTTTTGCTTTGACGCTTTTTATCGATTAACCCTGCAGCATCAAATATTCAACTGAATATTACGATGTCCACTCTCGTCCACATTTGTTTGTTGCCACATCCGCTCTTTTGGTAGGATGTAACGTTTGGAAATTATTATGAAAGGTAAAATACACAAAAATGGCTTATAGTTATCGATCCTAGATTCAAATTTTTTAATCGAATTCCTAAATATTTAACGTCGATTTCTCAAAATGCTTAGAACGCGTATCTAAAGCGTATTCCTTATACCAGTTTTCATGAATGATGCTTGCAAATTTTCAAAAAATTCAAAACAAATTAGAAAGTATACTTTCTACGTTTTTAAAGCAAATTCCGCAAAATTTGACGTCGATTTCTCGAAATGTCTGGTGCGCGTATCTTAAAGGTGCACTGGTTTTCGAGGTGCTTGCAAATTTTCAAAAAATTCAAAACAAATTTGGAAATATACTTTTTACTTAGAAAATGACAGATTTTTTTTTTTTTTAAATCTTTATTGTAAAAAATATTACAAAAGGGGAACCGTCCTTTGACAAAACATCCCCCTACAATAATACAATTACAAGTTCTCACATATTTGTTGGTACTTAATTACTTGTAAGCAAAGTTTGGTCGAAAAGTCTATGTAAAGAAAAAATTCTGTCCTTAAATTATTTAGGTCACAGAAATAAATTAGTTCATGAAAAATGGCACTAGAGAAGAAAAAATCCTCTTTCAGAGCTGACTACTTAACACTCTAAGGTGTATTCAACTATCAGAAAATTGGTCTCTTCAAAATAATTTCTGGGAAAATCTCATTACTACAAGAGTTGACTACTTACGAAAATGACACATTGCTAAAAATAACTAAAAATAATTGGAAATAATCGGTATGATTATGAGGAATTCGTAAATTAACCAGACATGGCCTCTTCCGCATTGGTCTCTTCGATGACGCACACGCGTATGGCAACGAGTGCAAATATCTGCATTACTACATTATTGATTGATGCATGAGGACGGGGCTCACGAAACCATGACGTAGCTGACAGGGTTGATAACGTCATTTACATTATCCTCAAAGCGTGGTATCTCTGTTCATTTACAGCCCGGAACATTGGTACTTATACTTATGTGTGATCCTCCACGGAGAGAGGGGCTTAGACCGTATGCAGGCTTTCCAGTCGACCGGTTTTGGTCAAGTCAGGTCGAAAAAATTTAACTGATGTCCTTCAAAATGTGAGACATGAAAGATTAAGACTTCCAATATTTGTTTGGAGTGAAATTGAAAATTTCTTTTAAATCTGAAGTGTCATTCTAGGCTCTTCGTAACGCACTAATACACGTTACTTACTCCTCATTTCACACTCGACTCATGCAGCGTAAACAACGCTCCAAGTCAACACAGTCTACTCTCCGTTGGTCGCGGTCGGGCCAATATAAAACGCCTTCAATTGCGTGTGATACTGTGCAACACTTCAAAGTCGAAATATTTGTATTCTCAGGTTGGAACCTAACTCATATAGATTGCCCTACCAAATAAGACATGTCAACCTGCTGAACTGATGTATTTCAAGTTATCTCCCATATCTCATGCCCATTTTTGCCCGTGACGAAAATTTAAGCCACAGTTGATTGAAAAAACCAATGGAAGATGCTCACTGGAAGGAAAACCTGTTCTTGAAACTGTTTTCAAGAACAGTTCCTTTTATAGATTTTGAGTGCCCCCGTTATGTACCAAGGGTATTTTTTACAGGAAAATCAGATTTTAGTCCAATTTTCAAAATTCCAAAATGCAAGATGACGGACGTGACCTGAAATATTGCCCGTCGTATAAAAAATTACATTGTTTAAATGAGAGAATTCGCAACTTTACGACGTAATATACAAAAACCTGGGTCATATTTTCAAAATCTAAATAGAACGGGCTTACTTAGAGACAATTGCCTGCCGATATCCGCAAAAATCATGAAAATCGGCCCGGTAGGACGCTGGAACTAAGCGTTACCAGATACGCAAATTTGGGAGGTCGCGGAGCTTATATGATGTAAAAATACCGCACGGAGCTAAATAATAGGGTTTTTGGAGGGAATAATTTGGCGGCAATGGCCCCATTATTCACAGGGACGAGTGTGAGTGATCACAAAGCGCATGGGATGCACATCTTTACAAATCCGAAATGAAAATGCCACCAAAGGTTTCTTCACTCTCCATCGTCTACACTTGGAAAGTTGGAGAGCAACACAAAAAGAAAATAATTACACGATCCGAACCGTGGCCCAAGGCTGTACATATAAACCGCTTACCAAACTCTAGATAAACATCCTCGACGAGCTAAGAGAATTATTTCTTTATAACCCTCATTCTTTTCTTTCTCAAAGTGAGATTTCTCGGAATACCTCGTCAAAGACTCTTGATCGAGTCTTTTAATCCCATCTTATATCTATTTTTAGATCGATTACATGTATAAAAATCTATTCCTGTACTTACATTTTCCATATTCTATCTTAGAAGAATGTAATATTGCTCAAAATGCTTCGCCCTCACTTACATATGAACTCGTTCGTGAAATTTGATGTATCTATGTTAAAATAAACGAGAATTTGCGCAAAACCGATGCACCTATTTTCTTTTAGCATGCGTCAAATGGGCGTGTTGCAAACTTCAGCCAGAGCAATAAGGAGAGTTTGGTTGATTATTGAAATTGATAGACAAAGCTATAGACAATGACGACAAAGGGAAAATGGAGCGATCCAATTAGTGAAAGTGGGCGGTTGCAGTGGGCCCAGGAGGTGTCACACACTAACGGCAGCCTACGAGGGGCTTAAAGTTTTCTCCCTTCGTCTACAGCAACCACTTGTTTCCCAAAACGATCACTCCATATTCCTTTTGTCATGCGCTCATTAGCCTATAAATCGTATATCATACAGTTTTGTCTATCGATTACAATAATCAACCCACTGTAGCCTCTCTTTTCTCTCATATTCGTCATTTCCATTCGAAGTCGTATGTTGCGTATTAATTTTCTGCAACGTAAATCTGAATTATTAAAATTCGGACCGTCAAGTATATGGCCTCCATTTTGCAATTAGGAACCACAATTTCTTACTCATTCGTTAAAACACGTATCTAATGACACGAAAACAAATGGCACACACGTCAATCCTAAGGTTAGCATTTGTAAATATGATGAATACTGAACATAAAAACAGTAAGTGTAGTAAGAAAGGCTATGAACCTGCCTGATTTTGAATCCAAATTAATTGTAGTTCCTAATTGCAAAATATAGTCCAAATAACGCTAGGCTTGAGCTCGCTCCTCTTTCACTCTTCCGAATGCATCATAACGCTATCTCCTCGAGTTAGGTTCTACAGAGCTCCCCCTCGAAAAAAAACGAAAATTCTTTATTGTATCATTAGACAGACTCTTGCCTCGAAAAAAAACCGCCGATTTTTCTTTTTTGTTGAAGAGTTTTTTGATGTTCTGCGAAGCGGCTCCCCGTGCGTGTTCAATCTACGCTAAACGGCTCTCCGGGGAGGATTTATTACATGTCCTTAAGAGCAGTGGCGTGGCGTGCTCTGCGATCTATCGATATTTCCCCATTTGAAGCTGCGGTAAATAATCGATTATTAAGGTGTTCGCTGCGAACACCCTGTTTATCGATACTTTTCCATAGGTTTAAATGGCCGATCAATCGATATATCGCAAAGCACGCCGCGCCACTGCTTAAGAGAGCCGAGGCCGCGAATCTATTTGGTGGAAAACTCACCGGTCTCTTGAAAGTCCAACAACAATTTATATTTAAACACGCACGGGAGAACAAGTTTGTGACAATAAGGAGGTCCGGAGCAATTCCACGCTTTTCTGGCGTAACGGCGTATCTCTCTTCCCACATGAGCCCTGACAAACATAGAGATATACGGAACACGGGGCTCACGTTGGAATCGAGATACGCGCTTTACGCGAGAGGAGCGACGAATTCTGAGGGAAGGCTCTCGTTTTCATTGGTGTTCGGCGTTCGTTCCTTTCACGGCATACAATGGACCGAATCAATGACAGAGGTTGGACTATGGACATGAAAATGTTTGACTAGAACAGCAAATTTTGATGTTAAATTCGTCATATTTTAAATTTCAAGGGGTGTTTAAGGAAGGAAAATTCACGAAAAAACCAATGGAACAACTTTCAGAAGCTCAAAGTTCTGTATAAACGGAGTTATAAGCGTTATAAGTTTTCAAATTTTGTCCGACCTCTCCTATTGACTCGAACCACTGTGCGGGACGCGAGACACGGGGACACCGGGAGACAGGCCCAACAGGAGGATGTAATTTGTTATTTTCAAAACTCCCTCGTCGTTTGTGACACCGGCCGAGGATAAAAAATTGAACTCGTGCGTAGACGAGAGAACAAAGTCCGGCAGTTTGAAAGGAATAAGGGCTGTATCTTGTTAATTCTCTCGAACGCGTTACACACGTTTGGCGTGGTCACGCAATGCTGCCACGTCCAGAGAGGGATTTCCCGCGGAAACATCGGTCGGCTGTTGTTGCTTCCAGATCTTGTCTTGCTTAAGGAGGATCTTCAGCTTTTGTTGCAATGTGTTTTAAGTACGATCGATGGACTTAAAATTTCAATTTTTTCGTGGATTTCAGGGAAAATCAAAATTTTAGTCCGTAGATCAATCAGCAAGGAATGTTTCAGTTAGAAATCATCTTCCAAAATTTTAAATTTAAGTCCCAATTTCAGCCTGTAGATCAATGATTAAGGAATGTTTCGAACCGAAAACCATTTTCCAAAATCTTAAAATAAAGTCAAAATTAATGTTTTAAAATTTTAGTCTGTAGATCGATCATCAAGGAATGGACGTGCCGGAAATCATCCGCCAATATCTTAAAATTAATTGAAAGCATTGCCTCTCTTTTGCAACCGATTTCAGTGTCTCGATATTGTTGGTTGATCGGAAACAGTACTTTTGACTTTGTTTTAAGTCTCTGAAAGATAATTTACGGCACGATCGTTCCTCAGTGATTTCTGACTTAGATTTTGATTTTGCCAAAATCATTCATCTTGAAGTTAAAATTTGAATGGTATTGATCCAGAATGCATTGCGCTAAAGCTAAAGATCCACCTCAAACCCAACTAAACGCCTCCGCACTTCCTGTTCGCACGACGCAATAACGCGTGCCTGGCCCCGACACATTATTCTTTGAGACGGTGGGCGGTGGCGTGTCATGATTTGCGATTAATCGAGTGATCTGCCATTTAAACCTATGTAAAAAGATCGATAGACGAAGTGTTCGCAACGAACACCTTAATAATCGATTCTTTACCACGGCTTTAAATGGGGGAAATATCGATGCTCGATCATTCACGCCTCTCCACTTCTTTAAAAGTAATTACTTTCTAGTTGAGTGGGAAATTGAACCCCGAAGGAAACGCACGCTCGCACACATTCGTGCACTTTGTGGGAGCTAATAACGTTGTGGATGTATTGGAAAGTAATGAGTTGCATGTATTGCCGCCCCCGAAACGACTTGTTAAAAACTGTAATATCGTACAAGACGGAGTGCTTCCGTAAATCGGTTTCTTCTTCTCTCAATACAATCGATCATCCATCAAGAGGAGTTTTTAAAGTCGAGGTGTGGAGATGTGGGATCCCTCTTTCTTTTTCTTGTGCGCGTCAAGAAGCAAGACGCTGAAAGTATAAACGCGTTGACGCTTATGACACTTTAAAAAATTGTGCGCCACCACGAAATGAAGAGCTGAAGCGTATGAAGGTTTATCCTGTAACCCTCCCTGGATTCTTTACAAAATTGAAATACCAGCAGTGGGATTTGAAGTGTTATCGGGCTGCATTACATTACATTGATAACCGCATCACATCGTATTTTCACCGCGTTTAGCAGAAAGGAGCCAAGTCACATCAGCTATCGCCAAACTTAGTCGGGCAATTTAATTTTTAACATGAAAACGATTGTGCGGATTTTTGTGCACTTTTCAGTAAATTTTCTACATATTACGAGGCAATTCCCTAGAATTTTCATAAGAATCCGCACTAACGTTATCTTGTAAAAAATGAAATTGCCTACTACTAGTTGATGTGGCTTGGTTCCTTTCTGCTTAACGCAGTCCATTTTATTGTTCATTTGTTCATATTATTTTGAATCATATTTATTTGTGTTTTTGCACAATTCAATCTGGCAATAACATGGACGAGAATTGCCTCTATATTTCATCGGTCAATTCCACGCAAGATAAAACTTTTCAGAAACAGGAAAGTTTTTTCATCAAATCAAGAAAGGAGTGAGGAGAGGAAAAGATAAATAAAATACACACCTAGCGTATAAATAAATACGGATAAAGAGGGCATGTCTGGCTTAAAATCACTATCCATCTTATGCCAAGAAAATACACGTTTTGCGATTGTCTCGAGGAAGCGGGAGGTCTCCCAAAACCCGCGACGAACCTGCTACTTCGACGATCTAGATTTTATGCAGGGAACGTAAAGACGACGCCAGGAATACAATTCTAGTCACGAGTCTTTACATGAATCACAATCACTTGCCAAAAAACGTTGACAAAAGCGGGGAGCTTGAGCAAATATGGCCAATATTCATTCCTTCAGATTGTCCGCATAAAGTCATGAACCGTAGATCTTCATGATCAGGACGACAGTAAAATAGGTCCGCTTATTTATTGCCTCGTTGCTTACTAGGTATGAAGCTTCGCAATTTGTGGACTCCTCGTTTTTTTTTTCGCCATGACCATATCCAGAACCAAAAAGGATGTCAGTCGTATATGACCACAGGAAGATTACGGGAAATTGGCGTAGCTGTATCGTTGGCAAGCACTATGAGTAAAACGGACAACATTCAGTGTATATGAATTCGACGCTGATCGAAAAAATGCACGGATTACTCGAAGACAACCCATTTTTATCAATGTATCCAAGTTTGATTTGAAGATAAAGGTTTGTAAATTGAGATTCGGGGGTTTTTTAACACAAAATAATGATTATAAGAAAGTAGCATTTTAAGTGGGGTTCCGTAAAATGCTACCAGCATCAGTCAATAAATTAATTTGACTTAATTTGGTGCAATATCTGATATTTAATGTGCTCTTTAGTATAAATAATTATCCCTGAATTATCTGCGAATAAAGTAATGGCAGACAGAGTTTCCTCAAAATATCTTAGACCTCTTAATAATTTGATTTAAGCATTTTCTACTAACCCATCGAGTCAACTCTTGAATGAGCTGTCCTTGGCAATTCACGAAATTTCAGTCGGGACCTTCGTGGTTCAGCGTGAATAAATTTTGCTTGATTCGGGCTGAGAGAAAAACAAGGAAAACTTGGAGAAAACTTATGACCGCGTTAATGAGTTTACCCCTTCTATTGAACAACAGAGTCGAAATGAATAACTGGAAATTTAACTTTAATTGAAAATAGCTCCAAGAATGAAGGACGGTTAGATGCTAAGAGCAGGGGGCTTGAATCAAGAGTTATATTGAATTGGCAAATACAATTACTGAATCCCCTCTATAATTGCTGGCGATATGAAGCAATTTTATCTATGCATTTTGCTATATCTGGAATTTTTGTTACATTTTTTCTTAATTAAAGGCTTAATTTTAACAAATTCAAGTTTTCTGGAAAAGGTTTCTCCGAGTTCTGTTCAGTTCTACGATACATTTTAACTATTGAAGCTTTCAAAGTGTCGTTTTATCACTTTGATCAACGGCGGGTTACTAAAAGCTGTTTCAATATGCCGATGCTCTTGTGAAGTACGATATAGTTTAGCCTGTTCCCACGATTTTGTTCATGTTTGCCTTGTCGATTGAACTCGATCGTGTGGTTTTCCCTCTTCTTGGGATTTATCAAATTTTGAAAAATCTATAGGATTTTGATAGTTATTAATGAAAAAAAAAAAAACTTTATCCCTTCAGAACAGTAAGGAAAAAAATTCATTCCACCCAAGTTTTTAGAAGAATAGGACAAGAGAGAGAGAAAGAAAAAATTCTTATCATAACTGATACTTTTACGGAGCCGTCCATAAATTACATCGAATATACCTGAGGTGAAGGGGGGGGGGGAGGACTCAACATGCGGGTAAAATGGAGAGGAGGGTGGCCTGGCAGAAGGGGGTTGAAAAATCGGGAAAATCTCCCGACGTAATTTATGGTCGCCTGTTAAATATCTTCTGTTTCGATGTGTCACATGATCGTTGAGATAAAAAAATAAAATAAATAAAAAAATAATAAAAACATATATACCAAGTCAAACACGCTCATAGCATGTCAATCCCTCTTTTCCCTTGTGAATGTACGACGTAGCCAAAGCTGTTCCAAAAATCTGGAACCTACCGCTGGAACCTGGAAAATAATAAAACAGGCGTGCTTTGCGATAAATCGATTGATTTGCCATTAAACCCACAGCAAAGGATCGATAATCAGGGTGTTTGCAACGAACACCTTAATAACCAATTCTCTACCACAGCTTTAAGTGGGGAAATATCGATAATCGATTATTCACACCTCGCCATTGAATGGCGGAACTCCCAAACCACGTACCCCTCGGTTTGCGACGCATTGCAGACTTTCTGTTACATACTCTATTTTTAACAAAAGTCATTTCTGAAAAACTTTCGTGCGATATTTCCTCTCCATGCAAAGCAACTTCTAAGACAGCCTCAAGAAATGATGTTGATTTGTTTTCCTTTTAACAAATAAAATAGGATCGGAGATTTTTAAACACCGCAAACGAGGTTCGATTTGCGAGTTTCATCGTCGATATAAAAAATTTATTTTCTCATGTATCGATAAATATACTTTAAACCCTACTGTTGTCGCAAAACGATGGAACCCCTTTGAATTCTGATAATAGCATAATGAAACCCCATTAACGCTTGTCTAAATATCGCAGCTTATGGTTCAATCTTCCAAACGAGTGTCAATGTCTAACAGACTAATCTTGATCAGTGTTACGGGAGAAAAATAAGTCATGACAGACAGAGTTACCAAAGTCAGAAAATACCGGGAAATGTCAGAGAATTTTTAAAAGCAAGGGAAACCTGGATATGTCAGGGAAAAATTGTCAAATCATTTTCATTTGCTTCCTCGAGTGGGTTTGACGTTTCGAACAACAAAGTTTGCTTGAAAACTATTTCAAACTATATGACCTTTTGAAAATCTAACATTTGCTCAATTGTCAGGGAATTTTACCAACATGTGTCGGGGAAATCAGGGAAAGGTCAGGGAATTTAATTTTCCAAATTTTGTGGCAGCCCTGGACAGAAATTATTTTACGTCTCAAATCCAGGTACTTTCAAGTTTGACTGCTTTTACCATACCGGCAACGTCTGAGAATTGATACTGAACCGAGAGAAAATGTGCAGTCGCTCTTTTACAACATAGAGGTCCTTGTGAGAACAAGCTTTTAAAAGGGTCACTCGCTGGACCAATATTGTACCTTTGATACCCTCTCATGTGTTCAAAAGAATAAGAGAGAAGTGGATTTCCGGGCTTGTGGCTCCACCACTGGCCGAAGCAACAAGTGCCGAGTGCCTGCTGTGTGTCACTTGATAACCGCTCCGCGCTCAATTGATTTTTGTCCCAATCACGCACACTTGTTGCCTTAGCCGACGAATCAATACAATTTCGAAACGATCTCCTAAAACGGGGGGTTTTCTTTTCTACTTTTTCCCTTTTTATCAAGTGGGAATATAGTCTGTTCTGTTTGGGATCCCTGCCTTCTTTGTCTTAAAAAAATCGCACTCCAAAACTTTCCTAGGCTCTCTAACGTTTCTTGAGGACATAGGCGTAGCTAGGTCATTTTGCTGGGGGGGGGGAGGGGGCTGGCCCCCCACCACCGGGGGGTCTGGGGGTATGGAATATTCCCTAGCTCAGTGGGGGTTCCGGGAGGGGCCTCTCCCTAACCTAACACGAAGTATTTGAATACATGTTGTTAAGCTCGAATAATAAATCTACCGGTACATTGACTTTTCACGTATTGTCAAAAACATAGTCTGATTTACTATAGGACACAAGTCTCTGTACAATCCAACCATAAGCAAAATAAATGGATTCTTTATATTATGAGTGGATGATTTCTCTAAATACTAACATTTTGTGGCAAGGACAAATGCTGTATAACATTCAAAGGCTGTCAAATTTACTTTAATAATTCAGTTTTTTTAAAGAAAATAAATGAATATTTTTCATAAAAGTTTAAAATATTTTAAATTAAATTATAAAAAAATTTCTCTGAAAATTTTAAAGGATCAAATTAACATATTTGCCGGAAAAGCTCAGCCCTATCAGAAGAAATTTTTCAAGGTGCAAATTTTCAAAAGGCGTTTATCCTTTGCGCGGCAGTAATGACCTGCTGCGGAGGAGCTCAATGCAAGTGACGGAAATGCTTCAAGAAAACATTGACTTTTACCTTAATTGCATGATACTGTCCTCCAAACGCGTACAGTAACAGACAAAAATAAAACGACTTATGGTGAAAGCAAATGTTTCCTCTAACATACTGTGTCTTTTTTTGCAGTTCACTGTTAGTATCTGCGCACTGTGTGCATCTTTGCTTCCCTGTCAGTCTACCCACGTCCTGTCTATAATCGTCGCCCCTTTAACGTAAGGGCTTGACTCGATTTCCACATAAGCCCTAGAGAGCATGGATTTATACGTATAACAGGTCTCACGTGGAAATGAAGGCGCGCCCTAACGTCAGAGGAGCGACATAATATTCTCAATTCCGCGCCAAATTTTACAACCTAAGACAAGGTATAGGAACTGGCCGCGGGCTGTGCTAATGAGCAAGTTTCCTGTTTCTAAATTATTTCCGAGAAACCACCTCATACCTGGGGGTAGGGGCAGGCGCAGGGGGCCTACTTCCTTGATCGAAGATGTCCCGGGACGCTGGAGAACTTGCGCTCAACAACTTCTGACAACCGACAGGAGGTCACCTAAGTTTCGATTTGGAACTTGTTCTCTCACTCATGCTCATCATATCACATTAGGTCAAATTTCTTTTATTCTATTATTTATTCTTCTTCATGATTCCTCCGGCCAGTTTTTCGTTTTGTCTAGCCTTTTCAATAAAAATTAAATGAGTGGGCCGCAGCTGCGACTCTGGTATGTATATGCTCGTTTTATGCATGTTGAATTTTTATAGGGTAGGGATTTTTCCGGGATGCAAATTGTTCTCGAGATTTTAGTTGTTTTCCCCTCAAAAAATCTATTTTCAAAGCCAAAAATAACGCTGAAAGTATCCGAACGTGAAGTTCCAAATTTTACATAGTTTCACCTTAATCTCTTATCATGCTTTATGACGGGACGCCATAAAAAAAAGAAACATGCTCAAACGAAAGTGTTGCCCAGTGTAAAATTTATAAGAAACGTAAAATATTGTTACAGCAACAAAGATTCAATCCGAGAGGAAAAGCACTTCATCTATGCTCCCGTATTAAGGACGAAACGCCGTATGGACATTCAAGAATTGCCAAATTTCCTCTTCAAAAATATTTATTCTGGAGGATAGCCACGAATACGTTTTCCTTGAAATTTTCAGAATTTTAACATCAGATCACGGGCAAAATTCTCTGAAAAATTGGGAAGAAAATATCCACCAATTTTCCCTAAAATTCGCGATTTCTCGGAGGAAATTTGGCAACGTCTGAAGGCTCATACGGCGTTCCTCCTTAACGAGGCAGTAAGGACGGCATCAGGGGTGGGGAATGTCGTGCGTGTCCTTACAGCACTACATTATCTAAGAAGGAGGTTTGCAATTTGCGTTACAAGGAAGAAGTGAGTGAAAAAGTCATCGAGTAATACTCAAGCAGACCCGCGAGGGTTGGCAAAGACGAAGTACCTCCTCCGCGGATGACCTCTCGGGTTCAACCGCTAACAGAAATAAATTGAGCAGTAAGAATGGCGAATGAGGAGCAACGGATGGTTAAAATGTATTATTTCCTCGAGTCATGAAGTTAGCGGTGCTCCGAGCAGCTTGGAGACAGAAGGTGTGCGGATTGCAAAGTCGTGGAGATTTCCAACGTTATCTCAAGCATGCAAACCGGGAAAAAACATCTGAATGTAATATGCATGAGTCTCTCAAATTACATCATGACGAAGGAAGCTCCCCTCTTTTTTCAACTCGGTTGCCGGTTAAGTTAGAAATTTGAAATCCATCTCACCTCTTGTACTCAGTACTGGCGAAGCGTGAATGATCGATTGTCGATATTTCCTTATTCGAAGCTGTGGTAAAGAATCGATTATCGACTGCCGATCTGTCTATCGATCCTTACCCATAGGTTTAAATGGCAGATAGATCGATATATCGCAAAGCACGCCACGCAACTGGTACGCAGACCTCAGAAATGTTTCGAGTAAGTGCCGATGCCACGCGCCGACAACTTTTATTTGGGGAACGGATTTACATGATTGTCCTCCTGTCGTTGAGTTCACCGTGCCGCTCATTCGAAATTTCCCGTTTTCAATTTAGCCTCCGGATCAGGGCACTTTCGAAATTACCGGCATAATGGCTCGAAACATACTGGAGATGACGAACTTTTCTCCGAAGCTTGTTTAGGGTAGCCCGAAAAAGAGAAAGTCTCATTTGCTTCAGAAAACGACATATCTGCTGTCGTCGAAAGTCTGAAGCTATTTATCTTCCGCGGATCCGTGGCCACAGGGGGCAAAAAGGTCTCTACCAAAAAATCGTGATCCTTACGGTTTTTACGTATTAGATTTATACTTTTGAAATCACCTATCTAATGTGTTTGAAGTTTGAATAAGGTAAATCTAATTGTTAGTTTGAAAGTTAAGTTTTTGTTTTAAACTTGATCGAATCAAAGGTAATAGACAAATGTAAGTGTACCTCAAATTTGATGTAACTCACCTACGCTAAATTAATACAACACTGATTTTTCCGAACATCATAATTATAATTGAATAATAGCCACCTTTTTTAAAGTTTCATCTCTTTGCTCAAAGATAGTTTATTATCAAGTGCCATTCTGCCGTGCCAAGGAAAAACGCCGTATAAACAATTGAATTTTGAAGAATTTCCCTCGATGAAAAATTTATCTTGAAAGAATAATTTTTAGAAAAATAAAGATACATTTTTAGATATTTTAGAATAAATTGAGTTAAAATGTGTACAACTTTTCAATACATTCGTATTTTATAAAAAAGAAAAATTGGCAACCCCAGAAGATTAATACGGTGTTATTCCTTAACACGGTAGAATTGATCATCAGCGCAATTATTTGTAATTTACCACCCATCTTATAGTTTACATTCAATTAATAGTACATGACATGATCCTTTTAATTACTCTAAGATACTTACCGGACTTAAAACTCCAAAACGTTTTCTTTCACCAAAACTTGGTCCCGCTATTCAATTTCGTTCGTTAAAAACGGAAATAGCCACAGCACACGCTCCGATTCATGAGGGGAAGAAGCTGTCACTCTAACGACTGCACAAACGAAGATGGAAACCCGGCGAGGCGTGAATGATCGATTATCGATATCTCTCCATTTGAAGCTGTGGTAAAGAATCGATTATTAAGGAGTTCGTTTCGAACACCCTCTTCATCAATCCTTTTCCGTAAGTTTAAAAGGCAGATAAACCGATATATCGCAAAGCTCACCACGCTACTGTGAAACTCGGCGAGTCCGCGCATTTAAAACCCCCGAGAAAAACGGGTCAAAACTGTCCGCAATCAAAACTTGATGCTTATCCGGTTTTGCCGTCTTCTTCCTGAACGATTTTATTCCCTCAACACTTTGATTTTCAATTCGGTTCCTTCCCACTCCCTCTCCCCATCGTACCCCGTTCGATCCACCTTCTAGCCCTCTTCCGAGTCTCCCTCTTTTTGCCGGGCGCTAAAAACTAAGACGCGATCATATCAAGTCTCATGAAATGTTTATGTCCCTCAGAGGTGCTGCCTTTAAACCCTGAAAGGGAGGGAATTCGCAGCGACCCTCGAGGAGGATCGTAAAATTTTATCTTGAGACTTTTTTTGGACCGTAAAGCAGATCTTATAAAATATTTCCCTTGCACTGGCGTCGGCGGTTATTAAATAGTGTTCATACAAATATCCTGGCAAATTAAATAAACTTCAGAGGTGAAGCAAAAATTATCATTCAAGCGGTGAAATGATGCCGTGTTCGTAAACTGATGAACGAATAAAAACAATGCTAAAAATCCGACCTCTAGGTTTATCGAGATCTTTCACGCAAAGGGAGGCTCATAAAAAAGGATTTGCTTTCAACCTAAGATTTAGGAATTTTAGAACCTTTACCTCCTACCGCGCGGAGTACAACAAATCGATGGAAACCATATATTTTGATTGCAGTCTCTGAAAATTCACTTTTCTATTTTATTTTACCAGCCAACTGCATTGCATGCTTCAATTTGTGTATCTAGTTATTCTTCAGGCAAAGCTGAAACTCATAGAAGTTTTAAATGATTAACTTGATTGGTTCTCAACTTAAACAGTAAAGAATAGCCAAATAGATACATCGGTACTCACCGAGATACGAGGTTTCCAAGATTAAACCACAACACTGTATTGCTTATGGCGCTACTTGCTCTCTATCAATTTTTCCTGAGTGATTCAAGAAGTCAGAGGTCGGAGCTTAAATCAAAGAATATTTTCCTGCGGGACCTCGTCAAAATTTCCTACGAGAAACGATAAACACGTCGGAAATTGTCGGCTAACGGATAATGCCTTATTTGCTCTTACTTTTACGGTGCTCACGTCATTGAGAGGGAAATGAGGCGCATTGATGACGGCGCGGCGCGGAGATACAACTATTTGTATTTGATGGATGTCAGTGTTGCATTTGCAAAATTGAAGGCGCGATGGCGTGAGACGTGGTAAACTCGCAATGCTCCGCTCTATGCTGTCGATGAAGTGTTATTCAGAAAAGGGAGAAAAGTTAAGCAGCGAGGCTCGAATACGTCCCTCCCATCTTCGACTGTGTTACCATTCGAATTTTTTCTTTTTTCCTAATTTGATATCTGATTCTTCTTTACCCAAACTTATTGCGGTAAACTTTCAGCTTTAAGCTGAACTTCTTACGCACGATGGCTAAAAAACTCAATCATTGGTTCTTTTTTAGAATGTATTGGTAGACTAATATCTAAAGCTCGTGTGTACCCGCCCCCATACAACCTGCGGGCCACATGTTTTTAAGCATCGGGTAAATTTGGGCCTCGAAGGGTAATCAGTTTAAAATTTTAAAAACGCCGGATTTTGATTGAAGGCAGTCTCGCGTGGTGGGATTCAGAAAACACTCGAACTTGTGATTATTTTTCATACAATAAAATATATTGAGCGCCAGTTTTTTTTTTTTTTTTTTTTTTTTTTTTTTTTTTTTTTTTAAGTACTTTAGTCTAATGTGTTCTTTCGACCGTTTCTTGGAATGGGAGAATTTTTCAAGCATGAAGAACTTTTAAGTTCGAGATTGCGACTGATTCTCGTTTCAAAGCAATTTCGACACCCTTGGTTGCATGCATTGCACGCATCCATTACCTGAGGGTCGTAAATTCTCGGAAGTATTTTTTAATTAAATCACCTTTTTTCATTCGAACCGTAGGGCGGTTACTTTTCTAATTATTTCAGATGGTCGACGGTCTTGTGTCCGACACGACGTGGCGTATAGGTCCAACCCCGGTTCCCGCGTATGCACGGTGCTTGACAAGGGTGGTGCGAGGTTTTATTTTTATTTTCTGGTGAGAAATTTCCTAGCCGAGGGCGGGACGGGGTTAGGGTAGCGGCAATGCTCCGGGAGACACCCATCGTTGCCGGGTCTCGAATTCCTCGACCATAAATCAATGCAACGTGTGAATTTTTGCCCCGATGTGGGCGCCTCGCAAAAGACATAAACCGGAGGAATAAAACTAGCTCGGTGGCATTCCATCTTGCTCTCTCCTCTCCTCGCTTTGGCCGTCCTCCGAGTCTTCCCGGGGTTTCTCGCTTTGTTATTCTTGCTCTTTTCTCGGCATTTTCTTTTGTTGTCGGCTTCTAACTCAATTTAATTCTGCACTTGCTGCGGCTCCGCCACGCATTTCCGTTTCCGCCGTTCATAGAATTCCGTCGTGTCCTCCGAGATCGAAGACTCAGTTAACGTTATTCCCGGCCAATTTTGCTCGACGGGTTCTATCAGCAGGTATTACCCTCTCTGTATCGGGATCACGACTCGGGAGCGTTTAGCATAGAAAAAGAGAGGGGATGGGGTAAAAAACCTGAGTACCCGCACGACCGAAAATTGACCGAATTTTCGTCTCGATCGTTCAAAATCGCGTGCTGCGATTGCCAAGCCAGAATTCCTTCAATTCTGAGGTTTCTGGATCATTTCAGTGCGTAGGTTTACTAAACTGACAATTTTCAAAGTTTTATAGTGAAAATAATTTTCCAAGTTGTCGAGCAATTGGACTTCAAATTGCAATGAAATAGTGTCGTGCGAAAACCGCTAAAGTCCATTTTTTCAGCTTTCGTTTTTTTTTTTTATGTTGAAAATACTTTTCAAGAGTTGATACAATCATGAATTCATGAAAGTGGTACTAATACTTGTTTTGGGATGAGAATAGCCAAAATCAAACCCCGATACGCCTTTCACGGTTGCATTTAACTCCGAAAAGTATTATCAACCCAAAAAACTCAAGACTGGAAAGATGGACATTAGTGGGTTTTGCATCGCACGAATCAATTAAGAACTAAAATTTCTGGCTCGGTTTAGGTACAACCGATGTACCACTAGTTTCCCTATACACGTGAGTGTTTTTAAGGATGAGCCAGAAACTGTAGTTCTCAATTGTAAAATGTAGTCCAAGCGTTTTGGAATATACTCCATTGCTTTGCTTAAACATACTTTTCGCCCGCTTCAGATTCGCAAAGAATCAGGATATACAATTCAATTATGTAGTTTCCTGGAAATGTATCTGTCCATTTGCTGGTACTATACCTCTTTGTTCTCTAAGTAACAAAAGTGAATTTTTAAACGAAAAAATTCAAACTAACCAACGATTGTGTGAATTTGTCAGTAACATCGCAAAGTGATGTATACGTATTTTATTCCTACGTATAACTGTGATGTGTACCCTACGTTGAATTGTTCGTGCTTACAACAAAACGAACGAGATATCCTTCCAGCAGGGCAAAATAGGAAGGACATAGGAACGTCAAGGCATACTGCAAGTTTTATTGATTCATTATGACCGAGCAACTATACGAACGCCAAAGTCGATAAATTGCCTACACAAGAATCTGAAGGATTTTTATGCGCCGACGCGACGTGACACTAACGCATATAGTGACACGGAGGATAACGTACATATATCGATGGGCATAGAGCGAAACTACGTATATCCGCTTACGACGTTGCAAACTTCCGACTATACTTATTTTTCCTTTAGAGAACTAGTCAACGTGATTTCTTCAAAACTCTCCTGATTTTTGTTTCAATATTAGCAGAATATTCTGTAAAACTTTCAAACTATTTAGTTAGCTCGTTCTCCGAAAATATATTATACGGCAGGGAACTTTTGAAGCACCGAAATGGAGATACGAGGTTCCGAAATTTTGCCGTGATATTTGACACCCTCAGGCTATAGTTCCTAATGTTAAACAGTGCATTCTTGGGTTGATGTGGCAGCGTTAGAAACTGTTTCGAGATAAGCTAATTCTAAAACCCTAATAAAATATGCCGCACGCACGCTAGGAGTGAACTCTTTTTACAGAAAAAACGCCTTAAATCGTCTCTCGGCCCGACGCAATTTTTTAGACCGGCAACTTTTATTGGAGCATAAAAAACATCCTAGGATAGTAAACTCAAACGGAAGCACGCGATTTCGAGAAGAGGAGGAATTTAAGGATTTTCGTGCACGAAAATCATGAAAGTGTTGCCTCAATGCCAGAATTCGAAAGGGAACTTGAAAATATTATTGGACACAACATCCAAAGCTTAAATAAATGTGTCGGTTAAAAACCAAACTCCTATACCTCGCCTATATTTCATTCGGTAAAAGACATCGAGGCGGTATAAAACAGAATCAGCCTAAATAATAATAGTGTAACTCGTATCCAAATGTTGCCTAATTTCCTCGCAATTTTATTTTTTCAAGAAAATTAGTTGTACCGACAATATTGTTTTAAAATCTTGTATTTACATTGTAAATGCTCCTAGAGGAATACACAAAAAGTTTCATTTCGGTGGAAAAAAAAAAAAAAAAAAAAAAAAAAAAAAAAAAAAAAACTCTCTTGTTTTTGCCGTAAAAATCAATTTATATTCGTCGAATTCGCTTGACGTAAAGGCGTAACTACACTTCGCGATGAAGACTGTCGTCCATAAAATTCAATACTGTTCCTGACTCATCTCAATGCGTAGTTATGCCCTTTTGTCCACCGGGTGACGTATTGACTAATTAGTTGCTCTAAAATAAACAAAGGGTCAACGGACTTGAAACATTCCAAAATAATATCAAAACCATCACCGCAAATAACACTAGAAAGTACCAGACTTTGATTGACACTTAATATTGGCGTGTTCCACACTTTCAAGTGGAGGTTCAGTCGGGGGGCACCGATGCGGGTGTTGACTGTTGAGGTTCAAAGGTCCGCGGGCTGAAGACCTTAGAACTAAAACTCCGAAAACAGCAATCACCAGAACGTACGGCTTTCTCTCATGTTTTTGTCATAAATGTGAAAACTGTGCCGTTTTGTTACTGTATTTTGTAAATGTTCAACAGCCAACCCCCGCGTCGATGCTCTCAGACTGAACCTCAGCTCGAACTTGTGAAACGCGCTATTCCCTCCAAGGTCCTCGAGATAATCATACCTTCCTCCGCACACAAAAAATGCGAATTTTATTTTCTACGTTGGCGCTAAAAGCACGTTTGTCAGACAAGATAAGCATTTTTACGAGCTCGCTTGGTTGGAGTGATCATGTACTCGACAACAATAAAATTCATATACTGAGGATACGAGTGGTTTGCGGGCGGTGTGCCCGTAAATGGCCTGATGTCGCTCGCGTTTTGTGCGAACTCTCTCGCTAGAGCGCCTGGCGATAAAAGAGACATCAGCTCGCGTGTCAAGAAATGGAGAGACTTTGTCACTAATGATCAGTTATCATAACTCGCTCTGCCTCTTATTCCGAGGATAACGCGATGAGCGACACTATCAATTCTTTTCTCCCTCGACGTTTGACGCTTGTGAAAAGGAACGCATTATTTTCCCCGACGCATCGAGCTATTTTCTCAATTTGATGTAATCAGGGTATTTTAGCATGCCTTGGTGAGTAGAATTGGCAAAATATCGTCACCTTACGGCCAAAGTATCACAAGCGCCATGCGACGTTTAAAAGTTTCCGCCGCCATTTTCTTTTTTTGAGGAGAAATTGTTCAACAAAGCTCTCCGAAAATTTCACTGAATTTTCTTTGTGCTGCCGATAAAATTCAGAGAAATTTTCAAACAGATGCAACCAACAATTTCTCTGTAAAAAAACAAGATGGTGGCGGAAATTATTAAACGTCGTATGACCCTTGTGATACTTCGGCTGGAAAGTGACGATACATTGAGAAACCACCCAATTACGTCAGTGTCCAAGCTATGCGTGTACCGAACTACGGGTTTCAAGACATTTTGTAAACGATTTTTTGTCTGCGGACCTTTTTTGTCCAGTAGTTTGCGCCCACACGTAAAATAAGCAACGGTGACGGTCAAGCGTTATATTTTAGTCGGTAGGTAAAATTACATTGACAATATGGAAATGAGAAATCGAGAGAGAAGGAGGTTTTGTTATGGTTGCTCATTTTCTAAATGAAATGTTATTACTTCCTCCTTTTGAATCATATTTTTAAATCGTCATTGGTGAATATTTGGTTTTATTTCTATCCTTAAAATATTGAATGTACAATATACCTTATATATGTATAGGTACTTTTTTTATTTTTTTTTTTATTATTTCTTTACGAAATTATTACTTCATTTTGAAAACATTTATATTTTTAAAACGTGACAAATATTTGTAAAACCTTTCCCAAGCTACATTAATCTCAATAAGCCGCAGTTGTGCCGACAGAAACTGCAAAAATGAATAAAGGAGGAAAAAAAACCAAGAGGCAAGCAATCTTTAGTTTTAACGCATTTGCACATCGATCTTTTAGAGTCAAATACGTCAAATTTTGAGCGTTTCATTGCGCGTACACCTCGCTCCAGCACAATAAAAGCACAAAATGTAAAAGAAAAAATTAAAGTGCTTTGGAAATCATTAAATTTGACACGGAACCACCAATATTTAAAAAAACACACATTATATTATTATTCTCCTTTGATAAATTGATACATATTTTTCCCCAAATTTAAATGAGAATAATCAATGCAGAGTGTGCTAACAGTTCAAAATCATGGGTTAAAAACGCTGACTATACGAGTATAAATATTAAAGCCTAACAGAGTGAAGCGGCGTGCTGCCAGCACGAGAGGCTCACTGGCGCCTACAAACCTAAGTGGATACTTCAAGCATTGTGCAATGCGTGAAGTATCCACTTAGGTTTCCACTTTAGGTATCCACTGGCGCCTACAAACCTAAGTGGATACTTCCCGCATTGCACAATGCTTGAAGTATCCGCCGTGCGGCGGCGCCTGAAGCAACTATTTCACAACAGAGGTGTTGCACAGTATAATACGAAAATGAACGTATGACAGGCATCCTTTAAAAGTGCAGATCTTTCCTCGCAAAATAAATCAAGATACTTATCGTACACTGGAAAAATCTAAGAGCTTTTAGCTGAGGCAAATATAGAGGTTCATCCGGTTCAGGTATAACAAGGTGGGAAAATCTTGAAAGATAATTAAGTCCTGTTACACCAAGGAGGTGTAGAGAGTTTTAGAGAATTTTGTCTCATGGAATTGATGCTCCCCCATTTTTACCAAAACTCTCAACTATATATTATTCTCCGTCGGACCAAACAGACAAAACAAAAAAACAAGCAAACCCTCATTCTTCTAAGACATTAAATATTTTCATCCAAAAAGTCGTGAGCAATTGTCGTTTGTATTTACATATGGGTCAATTAACTTTGGGTCTCAACTGGCACGTGGACCAAAACTCCCGTGCCGAAAAGACGCGTGCGGACGTAAATTACTGGAAAAAACAGGTACGCGGACAAAAAATCGTTGACGAAATGTCCTATAACCGAACTACGCAAATCGTGGCTTAAGGAGTAGATTTTAGTATTTCGTGATGTTATAACCGTGGTTATCGTGTCATTTTACCTTTTCAAAGTCTATTCACGCGGCTGTATCTCTTGTGTGCAGCAGACATATTGCCTTCAAAAAGTTGTGTATGCAAAAAACGGCGGCTAAAGTAGGCGAATGCTTTTTGGGTGATTGGAGTTGATTCGCGAGCCAATTCGTCTAATAATTTTTGGAATGGTAGAATAATACAAGCGATAGAGCGCAAAAGATAGAGCAAAAAAAACTTAAACCTGTAGCAATCTATATCAACGTCATCATCAGGAGAAGAGAAATGCTATATCCCGGGGAAATAATTACACGGTGAAATTGAGTTCTTTCATGAGAGCAATCGATTGACCGAGCTTGCATTGCTGGTCAATGAGATAGGGCTGGAAAAGACATCGATTACCCATGTTGAAGACCGAGTAATTGTGCCACTCTTTGTAGAAACAACGTATAATCTTTGCAGTGCTTCCCAAGTTGTGTGAATTGGCGCATCATTTACAAATGGCCAATTTAAAAGCCAGACTGACATTTTGCCCCAAAAAATCTTCCATATTTTTATTAATTTTTCTTTAAAAATAATTACTATGTTCATATTTGCTCGATTTGCTACAAATCATGAAAACTCTAGCACTATGTGACCGGCATGGTGAAGCTTATACGTCGTTTCTACAAACAATGACTCGATAATTGTGTCATTGAATAGCCATTGCAGAGTCTCTCCAGATATATTGCCACTAGTGCGAAAAAAGGGTCCAGTACTTTATTTTATCCTGTTGATTGTCTTTCCAATTCCCACAAATCAGCACCATCTCACATTCTCTTTTACGCGAAGCCTTTTCAGCGATTTCCTGGAAACTATTTTCAATACTATTATGTCTCGTAAGGACTTTAAATCCCTCAGTAGCGACGTGATAAGCTTTGTCGCGTCTTTTAGCTGATCCGAACCTGTCATTCTTTGCAAAAAAAAATGATGTTTCCATTCAATGTTCCTACACGTGAGGAAATCGGATTTTCTCAACAAAACGGCACCGACGCAAAGCTTCTCATCTACAGAATCTGGATTTAAGAAGATTCTCGTATAGTCTTGTTTAAAAGAAGTCACACCTGTGGAAGTAGTCCGATTGGCTTGCGTCAAGCGGTGTTGTCGGAGCGGTGGATTAAATGGGTAATCATAAGCCTGATTGTGTGATAGGGGCTGGGGATATACTTTTTTAAGCTGTGAGATAGCAACAGCGCGAACAACCCCCTGAGCGACGCCCGATGGGGGGCTTAACCGGATATCAATAGACTGCGCCCGAGGTGTCTCGGGGGATTGTCACCCGGAAAAATTGAAAAGTTTAGCCGAAAGATGAGCCTCCTCTTTTTACCGCTACGTGATTCAATCAGTTTAATCGGATCAGCTTTGAAATTCTGTAGTTTTTCCCTCCCGGATTCAGATGTTTCCGACTCCGGGACATTCGCCAAGTTTTGTTGCGGGGCGTTTATGATCAATGCTATGCGAGCTGATTGATAAAATTGATAGACTTAAGCGATAGACAAAGAAGACAGAGGGAGTATGGAGCTATTATATTGAATCAAATGGGTGGTTCCTTTAGACTTATAGCAAATAAATGATGGCTTAACTACAGGGTCTGTCGTGGGCTGCCATTAGTTCGTCGATTACTCACCTCCTTTGTCCATTGCAACCACCCGCTGGCACCAATAAAATCCCTCCGTATCCCTTTTGTCTATCGCTTTGTCTACCAATTTTAACAATCGGCCCGCTGCATAGATGGGAAGGTCATATATGAGGGGTTGGAGGACAAGTGGATGCTGAAAGGAACTAAAGACGAGTGGGAAAGACAGTGTCTTTCATTTGAACCAATAGGATCGCTCCATACCCCCTATGTCATCTTTGTCTATAGCTTAGTCTATCACAGACAGGTTTAAAAAGACAGAGTACGCTCGTTTGAGCTTCTAACGAAACAAAGTCTCAGTGTACGTGATTCAATTTGGAAAAATCGAAAATTGGGATTCGACATAAAATCAAAAGGAACTAAGCGCCGAAATATACTAACTCGTGGGCTATGAGCATGTGACAAGAACGTTGCGGGCAGGGCTCTTTGGCTAAAGACTCTCCGTCGTCGACGCTGACGTCACTGGTGATGCATTCATTATTATTCCCCTCAACCAAAGAGCACACTCCATCTTTTCCACCCATTTCTGGTTCCTTTTAGCATAAATATGTCCAAGTGGGATAAGTGCAGATTTCGCTATTCCAAGAAACACACGTTTAAGGTTTTAAAATAACACGGAGACGTAAAGCGAAAAGAGGGTTCAAACTCGCTTTTTTATGCTTTAAAATTGGAGCCTAGTATTGAATTTGATAATGAAAATATGTGTCTCTCTCACAAATGAAAGCAAGTTGGAAGAAACCAAGGGTGTTACTACCTCGGTGAATGACATCATTAAACAAATTCTTCAAAGCGCGATGTCTCGGGTAATATTGAACGCAGAAAGTTGCTGTTGGAACAGATTTTAGCTGATTCACAAGAATTTAACATAAAAATACAATTTTGTGATCTGCGCAACTGGCCCATCATGGGAGCAAAAGGCAGACGATGGATATTTGCAAAATCTGAGCAGCATTTTTTCTTATCAAGCCAGTCTGCCATTTTGTATTATCACTAACATGAAAAACAAACGGCAAAAAAGTACGTGACGTACTCTGTGGTCGGAACGGCGTCTACGTTTGCTCAGCTTCAATTTATGAACCTTGACCGTTGATGTTGATTTTTTTTTCTTTTTCTGTTCCTTATCACTCTCCCTTCCTTTCTATCCTTCAAGATAGTATATGGAAAAAAGCAGGTTCAAACACTGCAAATTAGATTTTCTCCGCGAAGGAAGGGCAAATTAAATGAATACATTAAAACAACAACTTGAGTAACCCGGAAGTTTCCTCTGTCTGAACGAGCTCGCTCCCTGAAGAGCAGACTCTGCCTTTTGGTTCCACCTACAACGTTGCAATATCTAATCTTCTAATCAATGGTATTGTATGAATGCGGAAATTCCTCTATTGTCATCTGCTGTGACAGAAGATTTCGAGGAAAGGGGAAAGTACGGCACTATGAAAGTCGAAATAGTAACTCAGGATAAAAGATGATTCATATAAGTCTTAGTGCATACCAGTTTAAAAAGGTTTTTTTGATCTACCATTTGTTTAAAGCTATATATTCGTACTCCGCGGATTCTCATCATGATGCACTTTGAAAATTCCATCGAACCATCTTGAAGATGGTATCTTGCTTCCGAGCACATTTACGAAGCGAACGGCGGAAGAACGGAATGAAGTCTTTTCCGGATGTCAGTGGCGTGTTTATTTCTGCGGGGGCCGTTGCCCACCGTATAGATTATAATGTCATCACAAATTCAATTCCTATTAAAATTTGTCTTTTGTCTCAGCTTTTAATTCTTAGAAAATGACAGCTTAATCAGATTATCCATCTTAATCAATTTCATATTGCTATTTAGCTGATTAAGTTGTTCTTCATTTTAGTTTTAAGCAGGCTAATTTATTTCCAATCACAAATACGCAGGTGCCTTGTTTTGTTAAATATTCTAATTACTTTTATTCCAATCACAGAGCTTTCCGTGATAAATGATGCAATTAAAATAGAAGAAAAATTGGAAATAAAGGAATTAGCAGGCGCCATACAATAATTTTGGCAGCATCCCATTTTCTTCCTGTTTGAGCATACTTATCCTTCTGTTTGTATCTGTATTCGGTTCTTCTTGAAAGCCGTAATTTTCTCTTTTAGGTGGCTCTAGATATAGACAAGGTAAATCCAAACGAATGAAAATGTTAGAAAGATATTCAATAGTTCCTCATTTCAGTGGTCCGCTAATTTTAGGTATTTGGACACCCAAACTATTCCACCGAGTTTCGGTCTCTTGCCGCAACGATTTACGAGGAATGTATAGAATTCAGAAGTAGACGGTAGAACTGCACAAGTCCACCAATTTCAAGGAGTGCCTACGTTTTGATATTTTTGATAATTGCAATTTCAGTCGTTTTTGTACATCTGCATTGCCATCTGTGGTGCCCTCCAGTGGATTGAGGAATCCACTGATGTGAAGAAAATCATTACTTTTAAATGTTATTGTTTACTGTCTCATAGAAATCGCATACATTCCGTTTCAACACCGTTGCGTTGGTTCAATCTTGACTTGAATCTTCTGTCCTGAGCAATAAACAAGAAAATACATATGCAGGTTAAGATAAACAGAAAAAATATGTCATTGTAGAAAATTTTGCTACAGAAAGTAACAAAAGGGCCAACTTCACGATTGCTGAAGTACTGTTATTACGAGAGTTCTTGAAGAGAAGTGGGATTTTCAGGGAACAGTGGCGATATAACGATACAAGAATCTTAATTGGTCAGGGCTTTGATGAATTACGGGGTAAATTTTAAATGGTTAGTGTAAGCTCCTTACTGTCCCATTCAGATTAATTAATTTAATTGAAACTTAGATTACTCGATCGTCGGTGATGCTGTTTTTCTCTCTCTTTCTTTTTTTACTATTTTGTCCTATCACCTGCTTAATTGAGTTGCGGAGAGGAATGATAACAATTGGAAGACTAATTGTTTTCCGTAAAAAAGTGTCCCTGCGAGAAAATCTAACATTAAAAGCAGGATTTTTTATTTTTTTTTATTGTGTGTGTGTCGCAATAGGTGGTTTTAAATTTTCCAAGGAAACAATTAGATCCGTAGTAACGTTTTGCCATCATCTCCATTTTTTTATCGTGCATTTCGTTTACCTCAACTACCCAAATTTTCGCAGGAAGAAACTTTTGATTGTTAAAGTTGCTTACTTGGATTCTATCATAACGTACTGTGAGCATGCACCATTGCACCCCACTGAATACCTGGCGTTTTTCAAACCAATTTGGTAATATACCTAAGTGAGTGGTTTGGCCGTATCTATGTGATAAATTTTAGTTTGCTCCAATTATATAAAAAACCCATAAAATACACCCTCATGAAATAAGTCTTGATTTATCCATGCCACCAGTGGGCGAACAATAATATGCTTCACGGCAAGTACAATTTGAAGAGCTTCAAAAGCTTAGAATGTTGTGTTTGGTCTTGTCAAAACATACATCAAGAATATACACATGCAATTAGAAAATACCTTTAGAAACTGTCTCTGAATACGACTTAATTATTTTTAGTTACTACCTGTCAGAAATAAAACAATAATCGTCGACAAAGTAAATAGATATGAATTTCTTTTTAAGTATTTGTTAAGAGAAAAATGTATTTTTTAGGAAAACTTCCAACGTGCAAATTTTCCTTTTCGCGTGTCAAACATTTCCCAAGAATGCTGATTATTCTTTTGTTTACTTCACTCATCCCTCTAAGAGTTGCTCAGAATATGTCTAAAGCAGAAATATTTGGGACATACTTGCGCCGTATTTGTCGTAATCTTGAAGGAAGTGAGTGTGGAAATGATTTTTGCTTTCCTTGATGGAAAAGCCGCAATAGTTCAGAATTTTGGAAGTGTGATTGTAACTAGTCCAACTCTGCATAACTCAATAAATACGACTGATGAATCACACTTCTTCATAGCATAATAGAAAGACTTAAATGGAAAAATCAGGCAACAATGTATCGGTCGAATTAAAAAATCCCTGCCAAAACGAGAACTTCATTTCTCACAGGGACGAACGGCAATGCGCGGTGAGGATGGGAAGTTTCGGAGTGGGGAAACATTTAAGTCCTCAGAGAAAAGGGGGAAGCATAAAAACCACACAAAAACGCTTCGGGGCTGCGGTGGAGGGGTGGGGGGTGAATGCGAGGGGGGGCGGTAGCTCCGTTCTCTCTTCATTATTTAATCAGTCTCTAATTTTAAGGAAGTCTTTTTAGTCATTCCTCGGCAAGAGACATCCTATTTTGAACGAGTGGGCGATCACTTCGTAGAAGTTGCCATTTGATCGAATGATGTATTAAGTCAAGGAGGAATAATTTTGATAATTTCGTTCAAAATGGCAACAGGGAGCTTTTTTCCGCCTCACTTAGATGTGCGTCGTTTGGAGCTGAGTTTGGGATGCGGATCTATCAAGATACGTCCGCGAATCTCTGCGTGCGTTGTCTGTGGTTGTAGCTCGCTTCGTTGCAACTCCGATGGGAGTAATCATGATTGATTTTCAATCCGATGAGATGATGAGGTTGGACGATGATTGATCTTCGAAAAAATTAAGGTGCTTCGCTCTACGACCGACCTCAGCACTGATTTTTCGTCTTTTTTTTTTTTTCATTGTTGTCCGATTTCTACGTGTGGTTTTTACTTTCAATGCGTCCTCTTACTTTCATTGATATTTACAGGGTCTGTGCCAAATTGACCCTATTTTGAAAAACTATTTGCTTTTTTCCCCTCTAAATACACAAGAAGACATACCGATGGCTAACAAACAATCCCGCCGAACTGATAATTTTGGCAAAAATTAGTTAGCGACTTTGCCACATTCGACGGTATATAATACGCAAGCTGATGATTTGAGTTTGTTTTCCGATTCTATAGGAGAGCTCTTCAATGACGCTGTGATCTATGCAAAAATTGCAAATCTAACTTTAAAATTACAAAAATGGCGAAGTTTTCGTTTCGCACTGCAAAATCGTCAGTTTGTAGGTAAGCAGTATATTTTTCGTTAGACATTGATGTGTGAATTCGTCTGATTTTGTTATACAAAACACACTGAAAACCTCATCAAGATCAATGTTCCATCATATGACCCATTATTAACATTACATTTTGAAGAATACATGGATTGAATAATGATATTAACGTAAATGTTACCAAGCAGATCCTGATTCCTGGCCTATCCTGTCTAAATTTTACTGGGCAGATTCTGATTCGTCCAAGCAGAATCAAAAGTTGTCAAATTACTATAGATTTAAGAGTGCCACTATCTATGCTTAGCAACTGTCCGTGTTGCATATCAAAATATTGAAGACTCACACTTGCCATCGCACTTGCCCGTATGTGTGACATTACGTTTCGGAGTCGTCCTATTTTGATTACCGTAAAGTTTTGTGGATGCCACTATATTCGTGCGCGACGATTGTCTTGGTTGCATAGCAAAATATTGAAGGCGCACTGGTTTTGATCGTTTTAGCACGTATTTCTCACTATAACGTAACACTCGGAAAAAATAATGCGTAAGTCCGTAAGTGCTGTAAATACAGCATGTTTATTCTCTGCGTGTGCGCTGAAAAGAGAGATCGAGAAAATAAGAACAAATCTGTCAACATCAATCCTCTCACTCAAATACTCTAATCTACGTCCGACTCACGTTCAATTTTTCATCAGCTGAATTATACTTTTCCGTTCGAGTATACTGCGTCTCAATCGACACCCTCCAAAGTCGGTTGAGTAATTCTAACAAACGACCTTTCCTTGCGGTTAAGCACGTTAGAAAGGAATTTTTCACGAGCTTGAATAAATGCGCCCTGAGGCCGTGATTGTCAAAGCTGTATCATTAATTGTCGTTCGAAGGCACATCATTAACAATTACTCTTTTTATTCGCAACTCGATCCTCTTAATTCATCTATTATAGAATCATTATCAAGAAAAATGCGAAGATAAGTTCTTTAAAAATAGAAAGTACCTCTTTAGATAAGTCTCGTCGAAATTTCATGGAGAAATTTACGTTAATTTTGCCTGGAATAATAAAATCGTGCTGTAAATTTGAAACTTCTCCATCGGAATCTGTTTTATACTTTTTTAAGAGGTTTATTGCCGACAGATAAGAAGCCTTATTTTTTAACATCTCTAAATGTGCAAGTTTTCATATATTTTTTGCCTTTTGGAAAAAATAACTTTCTCTCACTGGGGATGGAAAAATACATAGGTCCCCTCCCCTCATTTTACACAAAAAACACTTACAAATAGCTTTCATTGTGACATACGAACATAAAAATCTAATCAATCTTATCCAATTTCTAAATCTTACATTTGCCTATTATTGCACTATTATATCTTCATTGAACAGAGAAGTCCAGCAAAAAAAAATATTATGTAAGACTAAAATTGTATATCATCATTTATCATTATCATCTAATTTAGGAAGTAACATTACAATTACTTGTTTGAGTCAAAGAAGTCCCCTTTCAATACACTAACGGAATTTGCCACCGATATTAAAATATAGAAAGGCGTACATCTCCTTTCCCACGTTGACATTTTACGTAAATGAAGTAAAGAGACAAGTATATAGTAAATGAATATCTAGAAATTGAATGAATCGTGTACTTATTGCATAGAATGGACTTGAGAAAATGGGGGAAAATCTTCTTCGATGAATAACTCATTGTGAGAGACCATTTTTATGCGCGACCTTATTTTTAAACAAAATTAATAACTAAGAGGTAGACACTCCGGATATTTGATTTTTACCTGCTAAAAACAATCGTGGATCACTAGAGGATGAAATCTTTTTAACGTGAGAATTTACGGGTCAATGGTGTCGAAGTGCCGAGGGCTCTTGCTTGTATGTTTTTTTCCATTTTTCCGCCTCACTACCTCAGCGTGGGAGGCAAATTCAGTCAGATAATCACGTTTTTTGTAAGGAGAAAGTTGGTTTTTCTCCAGCAAGTCGGTAACCATGCACCGGTAGAGCATCTTAATCAAATACGGAAGTATTTTCAATCGAGAAGATATCAAGGCAGTTGTTCGTGTAAACCGGAGGGTTGGAGATGAACTCCTCAGTGTTGCCTCATTTTGTAAAAATTTACCACTTGTTCTTGGCGTTACTGTGGTTTCAAATGCTTAATGCATCCCTGTTTGGAAAGAAATACAATTTTTCGCATTTCCAAACTCATTCATCCTTTTACCAACCTCAACGAAGGCTGATTAAGGTACTTAGGCTAGCACTTTGCTTCGGCCCGGGGTAGTCTCTTACATAAAATGGATATTACACTATTTATAAAAAGTTTTTTTTAAAAAATATACGCGCAGTGCATAAAGTATCCTGCAGACTTGTAACCGCTACTGCGCTTTGCGCGCACCGTGCTGTACGCGCCATGCATGAAGTATCCTGCAGACTTGTAAGGCGCTACACGATGCGCCGCGCGCACCGTGCTGTATGCGCAATGCATGAAGTATCCTGCGGTCTTGTAAGGCGCCACTATACGCTCCACGCTATGCGCGCTAGCCCCGCGCCGCCGCGCCGGCCGCAGTGTTTAACGCGAGTTTTCGAACATACGGCGTCAGCGGTTTTCAACTTATCATTTTGATGTTTTTGTACATTCTTATTTTAAAAATCGGGGAGAACTGGAAAGCATTTAAGCTTCCAGTTCAAAATGTCATGTCATGTAAACACATCTGATCGCTGTAAATCATTATTTGCTTTTCATGAAATGCTATGTTTCCCGGATTTTATTGACGCCAAGGATAGGTTTGTAAACTGATTTATTTTTCTATCCAGAGCATAAGTGGAAATTTCCTCCGTAGTATATCACGAAATAATTTGAAACATTTTTGTAATTTAAACCTAAAAATCATTATTGAAATGAAGCGACACAGCTCAGGATGTGAGTCAAATGATCTGGAAAGAGACAGAAACGACACATTTCAAGTTCAGGCTCCGAGTAATTTTGCAATATATCAAGGTGTGATATAATCACTGAGCCCCTTCATAGCGCGTTTTGAATTTTACAGTAAGAGATAGAGGGGTGGTTAAGTCGGAATCTTCGGTCTAAAAATCTCCAGTGGGTCGTATATTCGGATGATTAATATGCAACCTGGGGCCGTGTTCACGTTGCTAGACAGTTTATCGAGCCACCGCACTGCGTTCAGATTCAGAGTAATTAAAAAGTTTAAATTTGAATATTATTCACGTGTGTGAGATATGTGAAAGTTCTGCACCAAAAGCTGCGTAAGCTTGGTTCTCCGCTCTAGAATTGCACTTTGATTCGTAACTTGAGAGACATGAGGGTTATGAGAGATATCTTTGAAAACCGCCCATTTCCAGATATGTATTCATTGCAGCTCCTACAACATTAAGTCTTCCTAAGCCACAATAAATACATTGGTTAAGGAGGCCTTAACAATTCTGTCATATGCTAAGGAAAAACGCCGTATGAACCTTCAGGCGTTGCCGAATTTCCTTTGATAAAACACGATTTTCCTGGTAAATATATGAATATTTTTCTTCCAATTTGTCAGATAATTTTGTTCGCAATTTCACCTAGAGTTCCTAAAAATGTCAAGGAAAAATATTCAAAACTTGCCTCAAAAATAAACATTTTATCAGAAGAAATTTAATAACTCTTGCATGTTCTACCTCGTTCTTCCTTAGCACGGCAGAATTAAAGAGCGACTATGAATACGACCCTAAACATATAGGTTGCGTCCATTTTCGATGTTATTCATTAAAACCCATTGACTTTGGCCGTTGCAGGAATTAACCTACAGTTAATTGGTGCATTAAGTTTGCCTTCTTTGAGTGGTACTAAACGTTTGCTGGATTGCTGGGTGTACATTTAGAGTTATTTCAAGATGTTTTTTGATTACATTTTGTAGCTTCAAATATTGTAAATTGAATACTGTGCTTGATGCACTAAAAATAATCTAATTATCAGGAATTATTAAAAAAATATTTTAAAAACCATAAATTATGCATTTATTAATTACCTAATTGACAGAATACTAATTCCTCTTTATCACAACCGTAGTTTCTCCTAAAGGATATAGAATCTAGATACGCGTGACACCATATGTATACTGACGCCGCTTCATCTTGGATAACTCTTCCCAAAAACTATCCGTTATCCTAAAGCAGTGAAAGCGGATGGCTCATACAAAATGACTTTTCTACTCTTGTTCTGAAGTTCCAAAGAAGTCTCACAGAGTCTCCGAGATCTGAGAGGAATTAAAAACTTCTCAAAGCAAGAACTTTAATAAACAACTTGGGCTTGAAATAAATCAGGGAGGCTCCTTCCGCTACCTGCAACCTTGAGTCTTGTTGCATCAAATGGCTCCGGGACGAGTGGATTCAAAAGAACATTTATAACACGGAATGGCCCCGGGGAATTTTAAGAAAACTCCTAATTATCTCGCACACAAATACACCATTTTCACTCTTTCGTGTCTATGAGAGACAAAAATTCTTCCTTTTTGAATTTACCTCTCAAACTTTTTTTCTAAGTGATGGAATGTTCTTTATGTTCATATTTGTCACTCCGTGAAACAAAGTTCTAGACTTTTAGACGAAACTAACTTGCTAGCCGTATTCTTTTTTATAATGAATTAAGAACAAGGTTGATTATTATTTTCACCAAACTGATATTTTTGACTTAGAACCTACAGTTTTCCGAGCATTCCGACACGGAGAAAAAACCCTCGTGCGTGGGACCCGAAGTTTAGGTCATATGGATCTCTGAAGTTTTTAGATTGAGCATCTGAACACTTAAGGTCTAGCTGTCGAGGTTCGGACCACACATCTGAAACTTCAATTCATACATCTGAAGCACTTCAGAGGTGAGAACCGAAGCTTTTCGGATGTGAAAACCGAAGTACTTCAGATGTATAAGAACTGAAGTTTCAGATGTGTGATCCAAACCTCAGCAGCTGGACCTTAAGTGTTCGGATGCTCAATCCAAAAACCTCAGAGATCCATATGCCTAAACTTCGGGTCCCACGCACGAAGTTTTTTTCCCCGTGGATATTGATATTGAAATTTCATGAGCTTATATTCTTACCATTGAACAGACAGAGATATCGATAGCCAAAGTGCGAAACCAAATATCTGCACCGCGGCATTTTAAAATTCATATTTTCTTTTTTCTTTTTTTGAGGAGAAGCAAGCTGAATTTAAAGCTCGAAATTCATTTAAAATATTATGTTATTTAGGAAGACGAACCAAGGAGGCTTTCAAGAACGTACGGTGACGAGTCCTCCAAAGTAAAAATAAAGAATGACAGAAAGTCTGCAACGTCGCAAACGCAGATACGTGGTTTTTCACTTTAGACATCGATATACAGAAGGGTACGAACTCATAATGTGCTCACTTTAATGGGAGGTTTCCGAGCAAGGAAGTAGCGAAAGAACATTTGGCTTCGGATTGAAATGATATTCACCAATATCGGGAACCAGCTACTGAGATACGTCCTGCTTTAGCTCGATGCTGCATATCACCAGATAGAGTGTCAGTGATTTATCTAGTGCGAGGACTTACTCAACCCACCATTCGTAAACATGCAAGCACCGACAGCATAGGATCATATAATTCACCGTTCAGTTCAAGTGGCTGTCGCTGTTAAACTACCCTACTGTGTAAAGTTTCGTTCCTCGTTCCTAGGACAGACTTGAGCAGATGAGCGGGGGAGGGTGGGATTTACACTTTCGAAGCGCTCCTCTATGACTAACGCATTTAACTGCAACTTCCTAGCTCTACGATGCAAAATAATTTTATTACGAGGCAGGATATCTTTTGTGCGAGCTCGCAACAACTTGTTGATCCCCGGGTACTAGCGATTCCTGGCTTCTCAGCATATCGCCATCCGCCCAGAAGGATGTTTCCTATCCAAGAAGGTGGCGGATAACAGTTCGAGCTATCGATTTGTTACCCGTCTGACATAAAGGCATATCTCAATTTCCACGTGAGCCATGAAGTCCGTACAAATCTATGTTTCTCAGGGCTCACTTGGAATAGAGACACGTCCTTACGTCAAAGGAGGGATGAATTGTGGCTGCGAAGGCGAGAGACTCGTTCCAAATGTCCACAAAGTGTGGGGAGATATCTTCGCCAGTCTCAAACTTTTTAATAGCTTAATCAAACTTGTTTTAACTCAAGAAAAAATGATTGCGCTTTCATTAATGCAAAGTTTCTTGAGGCTAGTCCTCACCAATGTGGCCACTGGTGAAAACTCGGTGTTATTTCGCTGAATATTTTTCGTATTTTTGATCATGGACTGGGATGAATTCTTCTTGTGGGTCAAAATCATTTTGCCTCACAGCCCTTTTTTGGTCGATCTTGATTCCATAAGAGCGCTCGATTACTTTCCATTCCGTAACATTAAACTAACCTTATAAATAAGCAATTAAAAAGAATTTGCCTTCAATACTCGTGCAATCGTAATATCCGTATAATACATTGCAGGCAGAGTGTCTACAGAGATTATTTATTCGTGTGCTAACCGCTTAAACAAAATTAAACAAAGCGCTGATCGATAATCAAAATGAAATGAAAAGGATATTTTATTATGGTTAAGTGGATGTACATTTCGGTCCATACGAATATTATGTTAATTTCATGTAACCTGTTAGGGCTGAGGATGAACCCGTATGCATCAAAATGTACACCCACCATACACTAATAAAAAATCAGCAAGCGTGTAAGGCAAGACATTCCATTTTATTTCATTTTCTATTAATAACACGCAAAATCCTAATATGCTCTATGTAAAGTTCTGAAACTTTACTCTTCAACATATTGACAGTAAAACTCCAAAACCACGTATCTGGTTTGCGGTGTTTAAAAATCTCCGCTCCCATTTTATTTTATTTTATTTTATTTTTTGGAGAAGAGCAAACAATCATCATTTCTTGATATGTTTACAGAGTTTTCTTTGAACCGAGAAGAGAAACACGGAAATTTTCAAGAATTCACGTTGGGTAGTTTTCCATTGAAAAAATAAAGTAGACAGAAAGTCCGCAACGTCGCAAACCGAGATACGTGGTCTGGCAATTTCACCGTCGATATACGACATTGGTCGATAATACCACGATGTGGATTAAAAAAGTCTTGACCCTCGCTTTTATGAGTACAAAGAATCGTTATTTATCACTAAAAGACTGCAAAAAAAGGATGCAAACTCCGCAATGTTTAAATGGGTATAACTTTCAAATGTAGGCAGAAGCAATTTTCCGCAACAGCGGTTATTTACTGATGTTTTTAATGGGAAAAAGTGGAAAAGCTTCATCTGTTCCCTTTTCATGTATGGTTGGTGGGCTTCCCATATTTGCATACCTCCGGTTCAAGGCTTACCCGAAAAGCCTAGTATCGTAAAATGTAGAAGCTCTCCCCGCTTCTCGTTCTCTTCTCCAAAATTACGCAATTCCACCTCCCATCCCTCCCGGGAAATAGTTTACGAGTGTTCTACTGAGGTCAGCCTCGAGTTTTTGCAACCCCTTTGCCAGATTAAATGATTAACATGCTTTCTTTGATATATTTATTCACGCGCGAGGGTTAGAGGCCCAGGGTGATATTCGCACTGCAACGTTGTAAAATTCTATCAGGCATTTTGTTCATTTACTCGAGAAAGGTTGCAAATTTTCTTCGGAAATTTTTGGTAAGTTTTTTTGTGATTTGAACTTTACGGCTGAATTTTGCGGATACATTTTTCATACTTTTCCAAAGGATCAACTCTCCTTTGCACTGGTAATCCGAGAAAGTTGCTTTAGCTGCCCCTACGATAATACCTTGGAGGAGTCCGAAAGGTATCCACTATATGGACGTATTTCTACCAAACAGACCTATGCGGAGGTGAGAAACATGGGGTGTGCTCTAGGAAGCTGCATAAGAAGCAATGTAAAAGTGGGCGTGGTTCCTTTTGAAGAATTGGAAAAGCGGGATATTGCATTCTATCAAACAGACCTATGTGCCAACTGAATGAGGATCTCACGAGCCGCGAGGATGGCAAGAGAGCGTTGTGGACAGGGCTCATGAGTTAAAGACTCCCTCCAACGATCTCTCCGCCGCGCTGCGGCTCCTTCATTGCCGCTGACGTCACTGGCGCTTTATTATTCCCATTCACTCTTACGGCCAGAGAACTAACGAGCACACCCCATATTTCTCACCTCTACATAGGTCTGTTTGGTAGAAATACGTCTATATAGGAAAACACCGAGTATCTGACACTCGATTATCCAACACGATTACTCTTTTACCGCTGAAACGTGACATTTTCTGGTACGACACGGAACCAGGATTCGTACCTTTTTAGGGCAAAAATTGCATATCTTGTATGCGTGTTTTTTTGTGTTTGTTTTCAGATTAAATGAGTATATCTTACCGATACGATAGAAAATGGGCCAAAATTTTAGGATGTTAATCAGAAAATGAGTGTGATGAGTGTGATGAGTACAAGTATCTCGGTGTCTGGCTTGATCAGGATGGAAGGATGGATAGAGCAATTAAGGACAGGATCATTCAGGGCAGGAGAGCCATCGCGATGCTGAACGGGGTGCTCTGGGATCAGAGCATCTCCAAGGCAAACAAGCACCGGATATATGACGCCATCGTTAAAAGTATCGTGCTCTATGGTAGTGAAGTGTGGCCTTTGACGAAAAGAACGCAAGAAATGTTGAGGGCAACTGAAATGGATTTTTGGCGGCGATCTGCCGGCATTTCGAGACGGGACCGTGTCCGTAATGAGAGAATTCGCCAGGTGATGAGGGTTGAGAAAGATATCGTGCACGACGTCATGTCCAGGCAGTTATGCTGGTATGGACATGTGCAAAGAATGTCGGAGGAGAGGTTGCCCAAACAAGTTTTGGATTGGGTACCACCTGGGAAGAGGCGACGGGGACGTCCCGTAAAGGGTTGGCGGCAGGGCGTTGACGAAGAGATGTTGCGTTGTCAGTTGCCCGATAACCTCTGGGAAGACAGGCATATGTGGCGTTTGGGTGTCGTAGAACGCCAGAGTGCGTTGTAAAGCGACTTTATATATATAATCAGAAAAGCTGAAAATGAGAAATTTCGTGTCAATTTCACTACTCTTGGCCACATAGTTCTCAAACGTATCAAAAATCTATCACAAAAAACCCGTTTCTACAGATTACTCAATTGACTTTTGAGGCAATGTTTATGTTTTGAACCAATCGATATCGATACAATCTTACCCGTTTGATGTATCTATTGTGCCGGATAATCGGGAGTCTACTGTTCCTCGAAATCCGGCAATACTGCTGGACAACATATGTACATACGTTTGAACTATGCAGTTGCCGGAACTAACCCTTTGTTCCTTTGTCTGTTGCAGGTAAGTTGTCGGTTGGCGGTCAGATTCAACAAATTGCATGCTTGTCGGGAGCCGAGCCAGCGCCGCCGTGCCAACATTCGAGATGCAGGAGGATGCTAATGGAGTTAAGCTGGCCGAGGATGAACTCGGCACGGCCGGCGTCGCGGCGCTGGCGCTGGCGTGGCGGTCGACCCCTCTAACCTCACTTAAAAGCTACAGCGCCGCCGTCAAGTGCTGCTCGACTAATTGACTCACCTACGGGAACTTGCTAAGTCAAGTCCCCACTTCGGCAGCCCGGCTCGAATTTCCATGAGCCACTGCGTCGGCGAGAGATTCCTCCCATCCGCATTGTGGCTAGACACAAAATACCTTTACACTTCGGGCCGTCGCGACGGTCGTAAGAATATCACCCACGCAGGAAGCGCCAACGCGACAAAATAGAACCAGAGACGAGATACAGGGTATCGCTTTCCGCAGCTTCATCGCGAATATTTTTAGAATTTATTTTTAGGATCAAAATGGACCGCGTCTAGCAGAAATGAAGCATGCCACATCAGCTACACTGGAAAAAAAAGAATCACAATCTCAACCATATCCCTGGCTGATTTTGGCCCTAGTTATAAGAACACTTGGACCGAGTTCATCAGAAAGGAACCAACCCACATTTTCGAAAAAATTGAGTTAAGAATGTTTTTGAGCTCCACTGGTCGCATATATTTCCCTGCCAAAAACGGAAAGTCGAGAAAAAAAATTAGTCTGTGCTAAGAGGGGTTAAAGTTTATTTTTTGCGTTGAGCCTTATGGAGAAATAAAACTTCAGCCCTCTTTTTCTCAGTTTCAACTTTAAATGGGTTGGTTCCGCTCTGTTAAACTCGGCCCATACACCAGACAGAGGTATGGTTGATCCACCCGCACTTTCGGCTAACTCAACCGTACCAAAAGCTGGTGCAACTTCTCTTATAACTTGCGACAAAATCAGCCAGGAGTATAGTTGAGACTGTGATGATTTTTTTCCGTGTATTGTAGAGTACATTTTTTTGTTAGTTAGGTGGGGTTCGTGCTTGAACGTCAAAAAGCACTCTTTGCAAACCGATACAAATTTTACTCATCACTGACTGATGAGATTAAGGTAGAGAAAGTCGTGGGATTTTTACATCCTGTACTTAAACATGGCGTACATCGGGTCAGGGTCACTGCTGCCTGGCAAGAGCGAGGGAAGGTAAAACGCCTTCAAATGAATGCGTATGCAACACGGACATCCATTAAGTACGAATAGTTGTATGCAGCGCCTTTGTGAAAGTCGCAACCTCACGTTACGGTGCGGTGGTTGAGCGTCGTCGTTGCGAGTCAGACTGAATATTTGGACCGCGTTTAACAAAAAGGGACCAGGCCAATTTAGGTATTGCCTAACTCAACTGAGCACTTTGATTTTTTACTAGAGGACGATTGCGCGGACTTTTTTGAAAAATATAAAAGAATTTGCTTCGTACTATGCAGAAAATTCACTGAAACTCGCACAAAAATCCGCACAACCGTTTCGTGTAAAAATTGAATTGCCCACTTAAATTTTGTAATAGCTGGCTCCTTTCTGCTTTTAATTATCCTCAAAAAACCAGTAGATATTATTCTTCGAATTTATTTGAAGATATTCACTTCTTATCCGAGCAAAGACACCTGGGGATTTCCATGAAGAATACTCGTGATGAACCTCATTATAGAACAAGCGGAAAAGCTCTAATACGGTAATTTTTGAGAAACGCTTAGCTGTTTTCTATGGAGGCGCGTTTTTATATTTTTGTTGCAGCAAAAACGAGCAACGTTGAATGACTAAAATCGCCTCACCAAAATTTCAACTATCAATTTTGAAAAAAGGACACTACCGTTTAGAAAATAAATTACAGAAAAACGATTATTGTTTTCCGCTCTTTGATATCAGAAGCAATAAATAAAGGATTTTTTTGTTAGTTAGGTGCAGTTCGTGCTGAAACGTTAAAAAGTACTCTTTGCAAACCGATACAAATTTTACTCATCACTGACTGATGAGATTGAGGTAGAGAAAGTCGTGGGATTTTTACATCCTGTACGTAAACATGGCATACATAGGGTCAGGGCCGCTGCTGCCTGGCAAGAGCGAGGGAAGGTAAAACGCCTTCAAATGAATGCGTATGCAACACGGACATTCATTAAGTACGAATAGTTGTATGCAGCGCCTTTGAGAAAGTCGCATCCTCTCGTTACGGTGCGGTGGTTGAGCGTCGTCGTTGCACGTCAGACTGAATATTTCGACAAAACGGAACAAAAGTTCCTTTTTTAACAAAAAGGATCAATTTTGAAAAAAGGACACTACCGTTAAGAAAATAAATTATAGAAAAACGATTGTCGTTTTCCGCTCTTTGATACCAGAGGCAGTAAATAAAAGTATAACAGTTAAATATATTCCAAATATGTGAAGCCCCTTTTCTCCATCTTGTTGAGGAGGTGCATCATTTGAACGCATTGTAACCAGTATATTAGAATTCTACAGACGCAGTTCGAAATCATAAAGCGCTCCCTACCGGCTGAGCGCTTAAAAATCTATCGGGGGAATTTTGGCAACACTCTAATGCTCATGCGGTGTTTATCCCTCACACGCCATCGCAGTGGACTCATAGTTACGAGGCCCAAGCCCGATCGTAAAAAAACAGTGAGCGTAAGGCGCAGGCGGGAGGGGGAGGCGGCATTTAAAAGGGCGCGCAAGGAGTTAGGCAGGGATGAAAATGGAGAGCGGGATGGTGTTTCGTTCGTCGCACGTCATACGTCTTGAATCACGCTTTATTTCTCACAAAAAATCACCAGTAAAGACAATTTCGTATCTGAAAAAAAAGAGTACTTATATAGGGAGAGCACGGAAACGCCGGTAATTTTGAGGTTAAGTTATGAAGCTTTCAGGGCCCTGAAGGGCAGTCAATCGAGGACTTTAAAACATCCAGAGTGATTTATTATTACAACTGTTACGACTATTCGTTTGTGAGGCATGTATTTGATTTATTGCTTGCATAATTCCACCCATTTTTGCGGAAGAACGCTTACTTATGAACATTCATGGACATCTTGGTTTGACATTGGAATCTGAATATTGGTATAGTAACATTTTATGTGCTAGAAGGTTGACTGCCCTTTTGGGCCCGAATAACTCCGTATTCCGACAAGTCCGTACACTCCTAATATAGGTACTCTAGTCAAAAAAAGCTCCAAACATCAAAATTCTATTGATGATACACGGTAAGAAGAAATGAACGACATGTTGTGTTACAATGGGAAGTAGAGCACCAAGTATAAAGCGCCAGTGAAGTCGGCGGCGACAAACCAATTCATCCACGGCATCAACTCATGAACCCTGTCCACAACGCTCTTGTCACATGCCCACGGCTCATAAGCCCCGCATACAGTTGTCACATAGTTCCGTTTGACAGAGTGTAAAATCCCGTTTTTCCAATTCAGCAAACGGAACTATGTGTCAACTGTATGCGGGACTCATGAGCCGTGGGCATGTGTCTAGAGCGTTGTGGATAGGGTTCATGAGTTATCAATTCATGAGCGTCGCCGCTGACGTCACTGGCGCTTTATAATTCCCATTCCTTCTTACGGCCATCGAATAACGAGCAAATCCCATCTTTTCCACCGGTACATAGTTCTTTTTGGTAGAAATACGTCCAATTTTAATAAACCTGCCCCAATAAGAGTATTTTTATAATCTCGCCGGAGATGTAATTGGGTCTGAGCTCCAAGTAAATGAAGGCTGCGGGAAGCAACGGCCATCGGATTTGGGATATGTTAGATAAAGCGATTACACCTTGGCAACTCTCTAATAGTTAGAGCTCGGATCCGCTTCGATCCGAAAGCAAGGCAAAGCTCTCTCCCGTCTCTCCGTTGGCAAGTGAGCGTGAAATTAATTCAGGAGCGAGTGTTCTGTGCTCAAGATCGGGGCAAAGCATAACCTGCCCAGCACCTCCTTTAGAATTGCTCACTACGGCTAAACATCGTCCCCCTCCCCTATCACCCGTGCATCTAGAACCCCCCCCCCCAAGGTTTCTAGCCACTTACTTTTCCGCGGCATTATGATGATGCATAACAGTGCCAATTTCGCCTCTAAGCTACCTCTTGAATTCTGAACCCTCTCGCTAATAAGTTGTATCCTTTTCCAGTGGCGTGGCGTTCTTTGCGAAAAGGATCGAAAAAGAGGGTGTCAGCAACGAACACCTTAATAATCGATTCTTTACCACGCCTTCAAATGAGGAAATATCGATCATTCATGCCTCACCACTGCCTTTTCACTTCATTCCTCTGCGTGTTATACAAAGCGGTCAAATATATGTATTAATCATAATCCTAGGAACCTTTTTACAGCAAGGCACCATACAACGTCATCAGAAGATAAAGACTCCATAGAAAAACACTTGAATCTTTCGAGAATATATGCGGAAATTTTCTTAAATGAACGGAAGAAGAGAGAGTTAGAAGTGAAGGGAGGTGCTTTTACGCATAGTGGTGAACAGAGGTCCAAGAACTTTCTGAAGCGTAAACACTTTTCTGTTAAATTGTCACCTGTCTGTTGACATACAGGCGCTTTATCATCCCCCTCCTTCATTCTCTATGTGTGACTCCCGTAGAAGTGATATCCGGTTCGATTTTTGACATACACTGGAAAAAAAAGAATCTTAAATTTGCCGCCAAGAAGTATTTCTTCTTAAATCAAGAATTTTTCTGGTTAATATAAGCTACTTTCTTGCTTAACCCACGCATTATTTTTCTTGTATCAAGAAAAAGTCAGCTTAAAGCAAGAAAAAAAAATTTCATGGCGGCAAATTCAGGAATCATCATGCTTGATCCAAGCTACTTTTTTTTTCAGTGTACGCACACTTTAAAGACCTCTCGAGAGACCTTTAAACATATTTCTTCCTTTTCAAAATGACTATTGATTTGGACATATCATAGCATATCTCGGGCAAACTTAACCTTAATTTAGGTATTTCGAAATTCAAAAGTAAGAGACATCTAAAGTGTAAACGCGATACAACTATTCTCGCAAGATGGATGTCCACATTGCATATGAAAAATGTAAGACGCGATGGCGTGAGTCGTGAACTCGCAATGCTCTGCTCTAGTTTAAAGCAACATTACAAATAAGACAAACGAAAACAAACACAACATGGAAATAAAGCGAGGGAAAGGATGAACGCTAACGACGGCGCAGAGATACAACTTTTCGTACTTAATGGACGTCCGTGCTGAAAAATTGAAGGCGCGATGACGCGAAGCGTGAGTTCTCAATGCTCTACAATATGCTGCCAATGAGGTGTCGCTCAGATTCGGGAGAAAAGTTAAAAAATAGGCCCAAACACATCTCTCCTACCTTCGGCTGTGTTATTTACGTAGAGCTTGAAGCACCATTAAGAATAAGACAAACGCAAACAAACACAATATGGAAATAAAGCGAGGGAAAGGATGCGCGCTAACGACGGCGCACAGATACAACTATTCGTACTTGATGGACGTCCGTGCTGCGTCTGAAAAATTGAAGGCGCGATGACGCAAAACGTGAGTTCTCAATGCCCTGCAATAGGCTGCCAATGAAGTGTCGCTCAGATTCGGGAGAAAAGTTAAAAAAGAGGCCCGAATACGTCTTTCTTGTCGTCGGCTGTGTTGATACTCATTCTTTCTTCTTTTTTCAGGTTCTTGCCTGATTCTTTTTTAGGATGGATTATTAGAGCCACGTCTTAAGCTCGTGTAATAAACCGCAGCACTGACACGATTCTTATGGAAATAATGGTGCTTGGATGCGTCTAGTGGCTTTAATTTTTTTTTTTTTTTTGGTTTTCTTTAATTTCAGAAGTCTGTCGGTCACTTCGATACGTTCAATTTTACAATTTTAACTCTGTACGATTAATAAACTTTGAACCTGAAAATAGCGTAAACTTTTGCTGCTTTGCCAAAATTTTCTAAACCCCTCTCCACGAAGGGGATGCCCCATCAGGAAATATCACATTACGCCCCTTTAACCAGCCAAGGGTCTACGCCCTCAGATGCGAGCCAGTCCGACCCTGCTCTGACTGAAGCGTGTTTCCGAATCAGGAAAAAAAAAACCGTTACCTATTTTCCCCTGAAGTATCAAGGAACGTGACGAATCATCTCTTATCACAGAGATCTTATCTCTTACGGTATTATTGTGTGGATTATCATCAATAACTTATGATTTCCTGAATTATGTATCGCTGGTAAGAATAGGGGAAAAAGCTGCTCGATTGCGGCGTTTCAGAATAAACGCTTTTAAGCTTTAGATGCAACAGGGAAGGAATGAATATTTATTTTGAAATGTTGAATGATTTTTTCTCTGGTCGTGGTTGAGGAAAAACCATACTACATTTTTCGAGTTTCATAATCAATCTGTTGGGTTGATGTAGTTCCTTCTTGGTACTGCACCAATGCGTTCTGGATCCAAGTTGGATGCGTTTTTTCCCCTTTTTTATGGTTGAAGAAAAACCATACTGCATTACGACGGTGAAACTACCAAACCACGTATCTCGGTTTGCGACGTCGCAGACTTCCTGTCATACTTTATTTTTTAAATGAAAAACTACTCAACATCCAGTCTTGAAAATTTCTGTGATTTTTCCTCTTTGTGCGGAGAAAATTCCGTGAAAATTTCAAGGAATGATATTGATTTGGTCTACTTCAAAAAAATAAAATGTGAGCGTAGATTTTTAAACACCGCAAACGAGATACGTGGTTTGATAGTTTCACCCTTCGATTACGAGAAAATGCAAGAGAAAGATTCTCACAATGCAACGTCGCTTGCGAGGTACTTGTTTTTCTAGTTTCACAGTTGTAATCGATCTGTTGGGTTGCTGTAGTTCCTTCTAAATGACTGCGCCAATGCATTTACAATAGCTTAAAAACATCCGAGAGAGAATAGATGCCGATGAGACCTATCAATTTTGCCGGATCCGACTTAGGGTCAATGGAGTGCCTCCTATGTCAATATAAAGTTGTCAGATCGTATGGCTGGATCCGTCCTTTGGCGAATGGGCCAAGTGGAAAATTCGCGAGATTTTCAACGGTCTGGTGAATCTGGTGGCCACTGAGGACAATGATCAGTCACGGAACACGGGACACGCGTGTCACAAGCTATCGTGAGGATGAGGGTGGACACTCACGCTGTTGCCAAGTCGGCATAAAATAAGAGAAATACATATACGGCGTAGATTAGTTGGCTATTTTAAATTAAGGAATCTCCTTATTGAGAGTTCCGTGATGGAAACGTATTTTATATCGACCGACTATCTCCGTCAAGCATTACGTAAACGTGTGAAAATGGGTATCCAATAGCTTCATTTTTTATTAAAGAGAATGACCAATCCGGCATTAATTCAGCTTCAGGTCGGTGAAAAACTTAACTTCACAAACTCGCAAACGCGTGGAGCGAAAGGAAATAAAACTTAACTGATTTTGACAATCGCGGTGTGCCTCGCGAGGAACAATTTTCGTAATCTCTTTTTTTTCTCTGACCGGTAATTCTGGTGAGAAACTGTTCAGCACTTTAAATGTTTTGATCGATGTCTGCTGAATATAGCATGAGGGATCCGTTGAAGGGTTATCCCATGAGAAATCACCCATAATAGGTTGCTCGACGGACGTGGAAACCTTTTAAATTGTTTCTCTACAACCAAAACTCGTCTCATAAAGATTTAATAAATCCGTATGAAAGTTGTGACAAGCTTCTCTAAGTACTTTTCATTTCTTATGAGAGCCATTTTTTAGTCCACCCTAGCTGAATTCCCTCAACTCTATGATTTTTATTCTTCATTGAGATCTGTACTTTACGGAATGCATCATGATTGATCGTTTTTGTCTCTTTCTGGGTAAACTCTGGGCAGAGCATGGATCTAAAGGCCGATTTTGACGAAAGGTACGGATTTTTTTGCATTCTCGAAACCCTCACGTTTCGCCAATATCGGCCCTCAGACCCATGATTACGTCAGTATTAGACTCGAAACGAGACCAAGAATGACCAAATTTTAATGCACTCCGTAAAATATGAACCGTTAATGAGGAGAAATTAGAGTTGAAGAGGTTCAGGGTGGGCACAAAAGCGGCCTCTATCGATACCCATCGTTTAAAAAAGAAAATGCGTAAAAAAAAAATGATCAGCCTTGTACCTGGTGCATTGTGTGTACATCAAAAGACACGTTTATTCGATGAAGTATAGGTGTAAAATTTTTACATAAGGATCCTGGGGCGCGTGCAATATACTTCTCAGGGGGGTGTAGACCTACGTTATGGTTGCGTAATGAAAGGAAGTTAAAAATCCAGATTCCTACGCTACTTTTTTATAGACTAAGTCTCATCGAGAATGCGTTTGCCAGGAGTAGAAATGGCAACGGGCGTCGGGCGATATGAATAACGTGGGATCACCCAAGCAAACTTTAGTGGGCCATTACTCACGAGCGAGAGGGCGGGCAATCGCGAATCAAAGCGACCCCGTCAATGGGGCTGCATAATGACCCCTTATTAATAATGATGACGGACCCGGAATATTCATTTCGATAAACGCCGCGCACCGCTCCCCATGCTTCTTGTTCCGTCTCGTCAAATCGCCGAAATGTAGTTCCTCGTCGGAGTTGTGACTATCAACTCCGATAGTTTAACATCCAAACCCCCCCCCTCTTCTGATGAAATATTCCAGTTTTCCTCTCGTTTTGTTGAAAATTTTACGTGATCCCTGTGTATGCAATGTGACTTAGCCTGTATGAGCATAAATTTTGTCAGAAATCTTAATGGTTAAAAAATGAACAAATCTTGAGAGCCCTTAATTAGTACATGGATTAGTGACTTAATTCTATAACAGAACTGAAGTCGAAAAGTTCGAATCCTCATTATAATATTCAGAAATTGTCGATTATGTTAAATCTTCTTTTTTTAAAGAAGACTAACCGCGAATCTTCTTGAAAGTACTGGGAATTTTTTTGAATAAGTCAAAAGAGCTCTCATAAAATTTTCGGTCGGTTTTCTTTTAAAAAAAATATAAGACGAGGCGAGGTTCGTAACGCCTCACTCGGAAATAAACATTTTTAGACTTTAACCATTAATGTACGGACCAAGGCTCGTTAAAACATTGATTCACATATCCTGCAATGAAAAAGATTAACCCTTTGTTTTTTGAAAGGAGGAAGAGAAAATCTAACAGAAAGGAATCAATGCATGAGTTGAAAATACATTTACTTTTAATTTGATACTGCGTACCATTGCAGATTTCAGATTGAATCAAATGTACAGATATTTGGTCGAACGAACGTGAAAAGGTCAAGCGCAAGCTTGCGCTTAGTGTGGCTGAGCGATTTCCTAAAGCATGTCGACGCTGTACACCGGCAATCACAACTCGGTTTGAAGAATTCCTGTCATATTTCATTTTTTAAACGGAAAAATACTCAACGGCAATTCTATAAAACTGCCGTGATTTTTCTTCCCTGTGCGAAGAAAAGTCTGCAAAAACTTCAAGAAATGATGTCAATTTGTTCTCCTGTAAAAAAGTAACACAGAGTCGGAGATTTTCAGACACCGCAAACGAGATATGTGATTGCGGACTTACGCCGTCGATGTGAGCAATAAGAGTCTGCTGAACGCGTGCTTAAACTCTCACGAGAGGAAAGATACGTTCCGATCAACTGTGCGTTGGATGTTCCAAACGTCATGTCATTCGGTAACTTAGTGATTTTTGACACTTGCCGGCGTCAATGGTTAACAAATGACACGTGCCTTTTCTCCGGCTCACAGTTCGCTGCATGGAGTACCGTTCCTACAGAACTGTCGACTTCGAACCATTTATCAAGTTCGATCCCAATCCATGGTTGCACGATATAGTGCGCTCAGGTGCTTGACCCTGGTGTGCATGGTCCAACCCGTACGTCCTCCGCCAAAAATGTAATAATTCTAGGTTTATTTTGATCGTGTAACGTTCAAAATAAGTAAAAGTCAAGGAATTCGTTGATTCTGCCGCAAATTCGAAGTTTATTGACCTTTAACTGAGTTTATGGCCGGGGTAACGGCGAGTAATTCTTTTCTCTTAAACCAGCGAACACGGCAGGTTTAAACAGCAGTTTACGATTCAACGGTGCACACGTACGCCGTAAAAGTCTTATCTCTGGACTTAAGTGAGGAACTAATAACGGGCCTCCCTCCATAATAAAATTATAAATTCCTCCGAATGAGTATTTAACGAATTACACCTAGTTACGGATACAACTTCAGTACGGAGGTATTTATCTGAGGTATAAATTAAGCAGTCGTCTCAATCTGGACCTTATCTTCCTGCCTTTTTTAATTATTTGTCTTTGACCTTTTACTCGACCGTAAAATACTTGCTCACCTAAGACTTTTAGTCACTGCCTCAAACAAAATAAAGTTAACGCTCAAATATGATTTTGCAAATTTCGCATTCCTAAAGGGAGGCAGCGCGTTGTGAAATTATGTTTCTTTTCATCGATACTTTTTGCAGTCGAATGCGTAAACTCTACGTGATGTTTTGGATTATTGATGTCGATCGTTTTTCTTCAAGAGACTTTCATACGTGTTGCGTTCTGATCTCCTTTCAATGCCATTCAATAAAACCAATAATGGCATTATTTTAAAGCCCCAGTTATCAGTTGCAATTAAGGCACGAATTTAAGCCATCTGGTTTCTTAGCCTGAATTTAACGTAGAACACGAAGATTCGCTGAACGAACGAAAATACTGAAATCAACTCTTAACAACTAAGAAATTACCGGTTTTATTTTGCATTGGTCACGGGACATTTTGAATTACCCTTTCACAAGAAAAAAATACTCTCATAATTGAGTCAAATCGCGCAATTCAACGGTCGTGGCAGGCTTTTTCGTCAAACAGTGTTCCGTCCCTACCCAGTGTTCTTCTTTGAAGTGTAAACAATGTGCAACAACCGAGACAAAGGGTCAAGATTGAGGTTGTCACATTTTATGCCGCAGTGACTAACATGGCAACGTATAATGCGCCATTCGACTCACGTAGAGTTTTGGTTTTTTCATGAGCAGGGGCTTTGAATTCACGCATCGAAAAACGCTAAATATCTCAGTCAGGAGTTAATTTTAGCAATATGTAATGTCCGAATCGTGTTTTACGTCACATTATATAATGGAAACACGTATATCGGAATGCTTCAATTCGTACCTTGTCTGTAGGTCCATTTTGACATTTACTAATGACGCGATTGGATCTCTACTTTAATTTCTTCTTCTTAATTTTTTTCGCCATATATTATAATTTTAAACCGCGGAAAATAATAAAATAAACGCTGTCAATGAATCAGAAATATGAAGGCTTACGCTCAACGAAGCGTAACCACCGTAACGTGAGGATGCCACTTTCACTAAGGCGCCACATACAACTATTCGTACTCGAGGGATGTCCGTGTTGCATACGCATGCATTTGAAGGCGTTTTAACTTTCCTCGCGCTTGACAGGCAGCAGTGACCCTATGTATGCTATGCCTAGATACATGATATAATAATCCTACGACTTTCTCTACCTTGATCTCATCAGTCTGTGATGAGTAAAATTTATATCGATTTATAAAGAGTGATTTTTGAAGTTATTCAACATTATTATAGGTAGATTTCAATTGAACCGGTAGTATTATTATACCTATTGGACTCCATTGGATAGACATCATATATACATGTTTGATGTGATCGTAAATCGTTTCAACCTTACTAACCAACCAAACCTTGGCAGAAATTTTCCGGCCGGCGAGAAATTATGAATGGGAGCACTCCATTTCGATCAAAAGTAGATCCATTTCTATCCAATAAGAATGTTGCATGGTGATTGACAGCCTTCGGATGATCTCTTTTGATCGGAATCGGTTCAGAATTTGATCTCTTCTATCGAGGTCCTGAAACACGATCCTTTTTTTTCCAATGGATTTTTCATACTAAAATCAGTGCATCGTTTCTCTCATGCGATTTATAGTTAGGATGAAGTTTGAAAATGAAATAGGAGGTGCTCTGATATATTAGAAAACACTGGGCGAGAGAGGCGATAAGAATTAACGCCCCAGCTCGGTGCCTGCAAGTCCTTCCTTACCCCGTCATTGTTGAGCATTTTTGCTGCTGTTTTTGCAAAGACCCGACCACTCACCCATGGAATATTCATCACACCAAGGAACCCCACGCTCGACTCCATCTCTATCCGCAGTTGCCAAATTTCCTTATTATTCATCTTGTTTCACTCTCACGGATGAGAAAATTTCGTGGGTTCACAACTCGCCAATAGTTTTTTCTCTTGTTTATGATCCGACGGGGCTCTCTAATTATGCATAAGGTCTTGCAGGCGAATGTACGATTCTGTTGGGGAAAATTGTAGGAATTTTTAATGGTGTACTATGTATGAGTTTCACGGAGGAACAAGATTTCTTTTCAGAACTAGATACCTAATCCTTTTCGACCGTGAACTTTCCTTCTTTACAGTCGCGTTAATATTACATTCACTATTCCCTTATCCAATCAGTTTTATTACCGCTGCACTCGGGAGGATCTGAATTTTTAGTCGCTTTAATTAGCAAAGTTTAGAGTCCATTCGCAGACACAGAGGTTTTTCTTTTTTTCCGTGAAGAAAATATTAGGTGTTTGGACGTCACGGATGGATCTGTAGCAAACTTTTCAGTGACCTTTGTGGTGTTTTTCCGAAATTTTACCCTAGGACAACTTAAGTGTAATCCTGCAACAATGTCTAGCCGCTGCTTTATTTGGACTGCATTTTGCAATTTGGAATTATAAATTTTAGCCCGGTTTAAAAACAACGTATGTGCAATTAGTTTCCCTATTCGCATGAGTGTTTTTTCAGACGAGCCAGAATTTATAGCTCCAAATTGCAAAATGCAGTTCATTTCTTTTTCTATTTCTTACGCAAATCTGCAGCCAATAAGGGACAATGACCCAAGATTTTTAGCGATGATTACGAATATGTCTTTCCTTGTCTCGTAAGGGTTTGGCCAGGAAAACGAGTTTACCGCGAGATGGAAACTCCAGATTACAAGTGCATGTTGGGAAACAGCCAAAGTTAATTTTGGCTTTTGGAGCCAAAAATACGCGTACGGATTCATAGACGACATACCTGGAAACTATTTAATATCTGAGAAAGTAATTCCCTTCGGTCAAACGACAAAATCCACCCACTACCCAATGTAAGTTCTATCCGTTTTCCGTCTACTAGAGAGGTAAAATATTTTGCTCTGAGGATCAGATGAAGCTATTTTTAGTCGTTTAAGCTAGGTGATTTTATCCCTCGTTTCAGTCCTCTGAACAGAACTTCATTTTTCTCCCCACTTTTTTATAATTCCACGATGATTTGGCTTCACTCTTAGTTGAAATTCCTCGCAAAGAAAATATTTAAGAAGTGGATCAGTGACATTTCTCCAAATTTCTCGGTCGCTTTTTCGGGAGAGGTTGTGCTTTTTCGTGAATGAATATCAAACTAATGCGAAATTACTTTCCAACGCCAAAAAACAACTGCGCCAGAAGTTACGAGAGTGAATTTTAAAGTAAGTTTACCTGTATATTTTCAAGGAAAATAGACATACTGAGAGCAAAAATAAAGCAGTATTAAAACGAGCATCCCATTCATTCTTTAGAAAGTGGGCGATTTCTTACAGTTGCAAGAGAATCATGGCTTTCCTACGCCCACCTGATCTCTGCTCGTGCCCATTTTATATGAGTTGGATTATAAAGTAAGCTTTTCCTCATTAAATTCTCAAAAAAAAAAAAAAAAAAAAAAAAAAAAAAAAAAAAAAAAAAATAATAATAATAATAATTGAGAAAAAGAGGCAGTGAAACCAAACTACCTAGTATCGCTTAAAAGGTGCGCATATTTTCGGCTCTTCAATGCGCCCTACGTTTCTTTTCTACAAACCTATTCATGATGAAGAAATGGTTTTATCAAAAAATATTTCTCTCCTGAAACATCAGCATTTAATAAGCAATTTCCTGGAGAAGGCATTGCCATTCTGAGAGAGCTTGCAAGATTGATGCAATTCTGTTTTCAGCGTTTCAGCTTCCCTTCTTGGAATGTGTTCCTTTTTTCAGGCTGAGCATAGTTATAAAACATTAGAGGTCTTACACAGATGAAGTATAAGATGGATTATGAAGTCACTCAAACTTAAGAGTTGCAAGATGGAATGCAAATACTTTTTTTTGCACAAAAAATAGATGTAAATTTAAAAAAAAATGCGAAATGAAACATAAATTGAACATAGATGAAAAACAAAACAAATGCATATGTTTCAAGTAAAACTGAAACAATTTACTTGATCTACACGTCTTTTTTACTTGGATGATAGAGTTTTAAAAAGCAAATTCACCGCAAAGCATGTTGGTTGAAAGGAAAATCAATTTTCTGTGCAGCCAAAAGGAATCTAATCTAGCGCCATTTTGGCTAAGATAGATCTCACATATCTATCAGAACCTATTGTCAGTACCAAGGAATTGGCTAATTTGAAAATAACGTCAACAAAGAGAGAATGAATTTCTGCATCCACATTTAAAACAAAACTGTATAGTTATTCATACTTTGCGTTCTAAATCTCATCCACGTATTGAATATTGTGAAATTTCACCGACATAAACCTAAAAAGATCTTAATGATCGTGATTTTAATGCAGTATTAACAGAGTTGCCAACTTGCTGGAACCGCCACTGACTTTCATCAGTAATACGGATGACTGGCTTGGCTCTTCCGTTACGAGTCCCGCTACGGGTATTTCGTCGATCAATAGAGGTTTTGCAGCTTTTACCGAAAACTCAATCTAAATGAGGACAAACTTTGTACTTAGCGAGCTCAAGTAAGCGCCACAGTGAGAGTGATTTCCCGGTTGCTATATACGTATCCGATTCAACTTCTGATGCATCCTGTATTTGTGAGTAAGTCCGGCGTTTTAAGAGTGTTGTAGAATTCTCTTCTTCAGTTTTGGCAGGTTATTTCAAACTACACAGGGTAAGGATGGAACCACAGCTTGAATAAGAAACCTGCCACAACCATTGTAGAGCGCAATTTGACTCGAATGGAGTAATTCTGTGTAGATATATGTGGTAGATTTTTATGTGAGATAGATGTGGTTTGTGTTGAATACACTGAAAACAAAAATTGCTAAAATACGGTGACAAATCACCAAATTAGTTAAATCAACCCGGTGTTCTTAATCTATTTTAATGAGTTGTCACCTTTTTTCACGATTTCATGTGTTGATTTTAGCAGTTTTTTTTTTTTTTTTCAGTGTAACTTCAAAAATCACTCTTTATAAATCGATATAAATTTTACTCATCACAGACTGATGAGATCAAGGTAGAGAAAGTCGTAGGATTATTACATCCTGTATCTAGGCATAGCATACATAGGGTCACTGTCGCCTGGCAAGCGCGAGGGAAGTTAAAACGCCTTCAAATGAATGCATATGCAACACGGACATCCATCGAGTACGAATAGTTGTATGTAGCGCCTTAGTAAAAGTCGCATCCTCACGTTACGGCGATTGCGCGACGTTGAGCGTAAGCCTTCATAATTGTGATTCATTGACAACGTTTATTTTATTATTTTCCGCGGTTTAAAGTTATAATTTGTAGCGAAAAAAATTAAGAAGAAGAAATTAAAGTAGAGATCCACGCGCGCGATTAGTACATGTCGAAATGGACCTATAGACAAGGTACGAATTGAAACAATTCGATGTACATTTCCATAATATAATATAACATAAAACACGATTCGGACTTTAAACATTGCTAAAATTAACTCCCAACTAAGATATTTTGCGTTTTTCGATGCGTGATTTCAACGCTCCGCTCATGTAAGAACCAAAACTCTACGTGAGTCGAATGGCGCATTATATGTTGCTGTGTTAGTCACTGCGGCATAAAATGTGACAACGTCAATCTTCACGCTTTGGCTCAGTCGTTGCACATTGCTTACACTTCAAAAAAGAACACGGGGTACACTGTTTGATAAAGAGTCCTGCCACGACCGTTGTACTGCGCAATTTGGATCAATTATGAGAGTATTTTTTTCTTGTGAGAGGATCATTCAAAATTTCCCGTGACCAATGAAAAATGAAACCATCCATTTCTTAGTTATGAGTTAATTTCATTAATTCTCGTTGCTCGAATCTTACTCCACGTGAAATTCAGGTCAAGGAATCAGAATATTTAAATTCGTGCCTTGCAACTGATAACTGGGACTTTAAAATAATATCGTATGAAATGGCGTTGAAAGGAGATCAGAACGCAAAAAGTATGAAAGTCTCTCGAAAAAAAACTTTCGAAATTATTAATGCAAAACATCGCGTAGTGTTTACGCATTTTTTAGAATGCATTGAACCGCAAAAAGTATCGATGAAACGAAACATAATTTCACACTGCGCCGCCTCCCTTTAGCAATGCGAAATTTTCAAAATCACATTGGAGCGTTAGCCTAATATCTTAAACGGATTTCTCTTTCCTCTAGCAATCCCTACATGCACACCCCCGTTAGATTTATGTCCCAAGCTTGGAGACCGGCAGAGGGAGCGGTTTATCATTAGGATCCGTCAGAGTTTTGATGCGCCGCTGATGTTGACGAAAATGAAAGCATGCAAAAGACGCTTACCACCCTATTCCGACTCGAAAGGCCTCCTCGCGGGCCTCGCGTAAACGAGCGGCACAAACAACCGCCAATTTCCGAAAGCACCGCATAAAAAGACCCGCAAATCAAGGCCCGCGCACAGCCCCCTTCCCGTCCGCCACCCGAGATTGAGGCAATTGTAAACAGAGTTCACTTCCGCGCGGAGTATCGTTTGGCCAATGTATAATCCGATATAACTCCCGAAGCAAGATCTCATCAACATTTATGACACACCCGCTCCTTCCTCGCGGGAGGAGAGAGTTCGGTGGCTGAGAACCATCGCGGAGTCGGTCGGAGCTAAAAGCGCTCGTAACTCCTCAAAAAATAGGTCATATTTCACGTCCCGATGTGAGGTGAAAGATCCTGTTAGTGATGAAGTGAGAAGCATCAAGGACAGGGCAGCGGAGTGCCGGGAGGAGGGGAGGGGACGGCTCCCGCTGGGACGAAATTACTCGGAGACTAATTTAACGCGTCATGAAATCGATTGGGCGCACATCGCTGCAAAAAGGAGCCGAGCTCAATATGGTCGGGGGTCGTAGAAGGGGCTGGAAAGAACACCCCTATCTACGTTTCCCTTATATTTTAGGAAATTTTAAGTGTCTTTAAGGAATGCCTCCTGGGAACATTTCTGGTGAAAAAGAGTCAAGACAATGCCTAACGCGTGTGAGAAAGGGAATGAAACGACCAAGGCCGCCTTGGCCTTGAAAAATGACGATTGGGCCTGGTATCGAAGGCCTATAAACCTAACCTAACTTTCAAGAATCGCCAATACACAGCAGGACGTGCAAAAATGAGGTTTTGAGAGGATCGACCTAGTAGGTTACGTCTTAGGAAATTGTATCGAACGAATTCTTCATTCTCCGTAAAATTGTTCGAATCATCCCAAAAGACTTAGAAATTGTTCGGATAACTAAAAATCGTGTTAGTTTTTCTTATGTCAAATCGACCAAATCTTTGTGTCGAAAATCTGCGTCCTCGTTAAAACTAGATGCCAGCCGTCAGGATTGAACCCTGATCGCGTTGGTGATAAATCCAATGCGTTAGCTACTAGCAAAGCGCAATCTCCAGTGACGGTGAGGAAAGCAAGAGTGCATAATTTCCGCAGGACACTCTCTTAATGCCCCGATGTTACAAAGTAACCTACGATTTGGGTCGATTTAACGCAAAATTGTGTTAAACAGCCACGTCTTTTGCGTTGATCTGACACAAAGGAATATAACACTGAGTAACACCGAACACGAACATTTTTAACTTTGGAGCGTTCAATTCACTCGTACATATTGGTATATTTTGATGGTTTGATTGAAACAGGCACACTCAGGAAAAAGGAAAAATTAGCTAGATTAATGTACTTTTTTATTTTTTTCATCATTTTAAATAGCAATAATCCATGCAAACAATCCATCCACACAAACTTGCATAACAAATTGAAAAACGACAACTCTGCGAGTTTGAATAATCGCGGCAAACGCACATTAGCGCCTGCAGGACTGCAGGAATACCTCACGCATTGCGCGCACACCATATTGCGACCTTTAGTCGTTGAAAAATCGTAATCGTCCGTATGACGTAGGCATTTCGTAGACATTGACACAAGTCATGCTATGAATCCGGGCCCCTTGGACGTCCCTGGCGGAAGCGGAGGGTCCAGAGAGGAGCTACCGCGCGAGCGGCTGATAAATGAAATGTGGTGGCGCGCGTCCGCCATCGTATCCGCGTCCGGGCGCGGTGGCGCTGTAGCAGAATGGCTTTCGCGCCCATTCAAGTGTAGTCAATTGAAAATGTTGTTCCAGAGTTAATCGCTGCGATAATAGTCCGAGTTGACTTTGAGCCAGCTAATAAACCAGTATCGAGCCTAGCTTCATCCCAATTCATCGGTTGCCAATTATCGACTCGGAATAAATTTTCCCCCTTCAACGATCAGTTGACGTAACTCCTCCGACGTAAGGGCGTATCTCTATTTTTACATAAGCCCTGGAAAGCATTGGGTTATGTTGGGAACAGGGCTCACGTGAAAATTGAGATATGCCCTTACGGCAGGAAATCGACGGTCTGAGTTACAAGTTGTAATACCCGCGAGGGCCGCGCGCTGGAGCAGTTTTTAATCGTCCATGCAAAGGTCCAGTTACACGATCAAATTGAGCCATCAAATTGGGCCTCTCATTGGTCGCATCCTCACCTCAGGTCTTTTTCCACCAATCAGAGCTTCAGTTTGATGGCTCAATTTGATCGTGTAACTGAACCTTAATGATGACAAAGTTGTTAGTGTTCAAACTGGCATCGCAGTTTACTATAGCATCGTGCAACATGACAGTACCTAGGTAGATTTAATCATTATTATCTGAACTCAGCCGGGCGGTTTAATTAAATTTTGATTCAAAGGTTGCAGATGCATGACCTCGTAGCATATCCATATCTAAAGTGCGAGACCACGTATCTCTATTGCAGTGTATCAAAATTTCCTCTTGAACTTTTTTACAAAAAAAAATCAACCCAACTAAATAGCTTAAACTTCTTACATAATATTCTGCCAACAGAGAGAAAATTTAAAGCAGTCTCTAAAAAATTATGTTGACTGGTTGTCCTAAGAAAGTTCAAAGAATGATAGAAATTCTGCAACGTCGCAAACGGAGATACGTGGTTTTGCACTTTGGTCATCGATACCTTTACGTTTCTTGAATTTTCTTGAATTGTTTTTGTAACATTATTCCGAACCCTCGCAAACTTTGCCGACATAATCAGAATATACCGCTTTTAATTACACATTCTAAAAAAAATTTTAATTGACGATAAGCTTTGGAGAATGTAATTTTTTTAGAGTAAGAATTTAAACCATTTGCATCGTTGCAACTCATTTGCTTTTCAAATTATCTGCGGCGTATGTGTGTGCGCGAATGCTAAAACGCTCATTCTCCAAGTAAAAAATAAAGTAAATCACATGATTTTAATTATGGTTATACAAAAATTCTATAAAAATATTATAGATTTCATTTGTGTTCACTCGTATCTCAGTCAGTCCATAAAAACCATCCACTTGAACCAATAGAGTCACTCCATACTCCCTATACCTTCTTTGTCTATCACTATGTCTGTCAATTTCAATAATCAGACCGCTGCGAGGATAACGACATATTTTTCACTGACCGTCCGCCGGACGAGCGAAACGCGGAAATTATCCAAATCTCTCATTTCGCTCCAATTCTGTGATCAAATATTTGCCAAGCCCGCGCGGTTTTATTTATTTTGTGTCACTTATCTTTCAGCAATGACAAGCAGGAGCGCAATTCATGGGATACCCCATGTGCCTGGTAGAAAGGCTTCAAGTGGAAGATTTTTCAGAAGCGATAAAGCCGTCAAAGTTGAGGGTCACGGCCAGCTCAAATATTTTGTCTGGGCCGCAGGTCGATTATTGAATCGTTATCGAACGACCTTGATCGATAAGTCCCTATCTTTGCAATGCTATTTATCGATTAAATTCAGTCGATAACGAACTTTCAACAATCGACCCGCTAGAGCTAGACGCTAGATCCTCACCAACAAACTGGGCTGCTGTCGAGTGCATTGCATACGTAGTTGTCGATCATAACTCCTGCAGCAGCGGGAGCCTTCAATTTTGTGGATAGGCAATTTGCGCTCCAGAGAGTCAGAAGAGTTGCTGGTGATGAAAACGAAACTTGCGGTTGCCCAAAGCTTCGCATGAGACCACTCCAAAGCATGCTTTCTCCTATACAGATATTCTTTCCCCAAAAAATAGCGTATTCATAAAAAAAACTTCAAAGTATATTCTTCAATGAGGTATTAACGAAAGCAATCGATATTGAGTAATTTTCCGGGAAAATGTTGAATGAAAAAGAGCAAAAATCTCTGTTTACTCAATCAAAGGAGGCAGTTGGATGATCTCACTTGACGGTAAACATAGCAAAACCTCATGGCACTCAATATATTTTTCAATCAAATGATTGAAATTGGTAGACAAAACTATGGAGAAAGAAGATAAAAAAAAATGACGCGATCCTATATTTGTTGAAATGAATGGCTGTTAAAGACTAAGGAGGGAGATGATGGACTACCTCTAGGGTCTTTCTTTGGTTGCTGTTAGTCAATTTATTGCTTTCCTCCTTTGTTCATTGCAACCACCCGCTTTCACTAATAGGATCGCTGCACCTTCTGTTTTTCTATTTTATCCATCGCTTTGTCCGTCATTTTCAATAATTAGCCCGTAGATATTTTTAAAGTGAAGACCAAGAACAATTATTTGCAGAAAATTGGCGTTGACGTTCTTTGCAGTTTGCACTATAGGTACCATTATTCCGTTGTTTGAAAAATCCGCTTTTGTGCTATTTCAGTTTTAACGATAAAATTTGAAAATCATAACTTTTACCCCATCTTTAACAGATTGCAGAGTGTTCACATCAATAACGTGAAAACAATTATTTTTCCTTTATTCTCTTATTCTACCTTTTCTGGGAAGTTCACCCGGTAAATTGACTGCGGTTTCCTCACAGCGCGTCACGTAAGACGATGAAGCTATTTCAACAATTTGTACCCGTTCAGAAGCGCACTTAATATTTACTCGGTCCCCACCTCGGTTTTCACAGCTCACGGCTTCCGTGCATCTCAAACCTCTTTCATAAGTCCCTCAAGTCCGTAGGCATTACTCTCTCGAGTAACATTCAGAGACGAAATGTCCTCTGATGTGCCTTGACAACAGGGGGAATAGCTGACACTCTTTAACTGCTCGCAATGGCGGCATCCAAGTTCTGCTTTTTTGACGAGCAACGATAAGTGGTAATCTTGAAAAGTAAGTCATCAGGTATGTTCAGCTGAATAAAAGAACGAGGGGTTTAAAGCAAAAGTCTCAAGCGAGAGGCTGAAAAGTTGTGAAAGAGCCACTTCTTGCGCGTCGCAATGTGATACCACAGAGATATTCCTACGATTACAGTCTCAGATCGCTGAGCTTGAAGCTGTTTAACGCTATTCAAATATCCTCTCAGAGTCTAAAAGTTACCGCCCTGATTTTTTTTTTTTCTTTTTTTGTATTCGACGTGGCGAGTTTTTAGGGAGGGAGCGACAGGATGGGCGAGGTGGATTGCATCACGAGTGGGAGGATTCAAATCAAAACTTAAACCATTTTGAATTGTTGAGTATATTTGTTCAAGAGAGGGGAGAGAGACTAACATGAAGGTTTCAATTCTCAAATCTTAGCTAAAATTGTAGTAAGATTTTCGATTGAAGATATGGGCGTAGCTTAAACGGGGCTCCTAAATTTCTCCCCGAGCGGATTCCTTCATAGCCCCAAGAATTTCACATTGAGGTATGTTATATTTTAACGAGCATCAGTGGAGATCAGTGTGGATATAGTGCTTTGATTATCGTAGTACTTCACTGCCTTCATTTTCCCACCCTTCGGGTGCGTTTGAAGCTCCATAGGGTTTTTGGACTTTTCATGAGCGGTTTCTTCCAGTTTTTCGGCTCCAAATATACGTAAAAAAGCACCACATAATCTACTAGCCTGGTACATTCAGCATATTAAATTTTAAAAAAAAAGATCAAGGTTAAGTGACCCACTGGCTGAGGGAAGTTCTTAGTAAATCTGCACTGGAGAAAAAGTCGCTTGGATCTAGATTCAAGAATCTTAAAAACATTAACAAGAAAAAAACTGTTGATTCAATAGGACTTTTGGCTTGAATCAAAAGAAAACCCGCCTAAGTCAACAGGCCTCTTCGATTGAAGGAAAAATCGGATTGAATCAAGAGTAGTATTTCTTGTCAATGTTATTGAGAGTCTGGACTCTTGATCCAAGCTACTTTTTTCCAGTGTACCTCCAAAATAACCGTAGTAAGGAGAATGATGCGAGAAGCTCTCGAGAAGAGTAATTTTGTTGTTCATAAGCATCGCATACAAGAGTGTTTATGCTATTGGTCGCCCGGTTTTTCAACGTATCCGTGATGAGAAAGAGAGAACACAAGCGATAGAAACCTGAAATCTACCTAGGGGCATTTAAAGGGGGGTTGTTTATTTTTCTGGACGTAAATATTTGGAATGATCGCGCTCGCGGGACCACCCGGGCGTGCTTGCTCGTGGACTCGTGAACAAATGAAAGCACATCGGGGAGAAACAAATGTCATCATCCAGTTAGCTCGGTCTCCTGAGAAGCGCACGGGAGCCATGTGCACGCCCCTTCACGCCAGATGACTCTTGATTGAACCGATTATTTCGCTATCCGCTCTTAAGCGCACCGCTTAAAAAATTTTGGATCCTTCTTGCTGAGGTTTAAACATTTCCTTGCGGGACGTGGACTCAAGAGTCCCTTCATGTATGTATAAAGTCGCTTTATAGCGCTCTTTGTCGCTCTGCGACCCCTAGCCGCCAAAGTCCCCTATCCTCCCAAAGCCCTTCAGGGAGTTGACAAACTCTCATTTCTTCTAAAGCCCCCTGTCGCCACCCTTTCACTGGGCGTCTCCTTCGTCTCCTCCCAGGAGGAACCCAATCAAGCAACTTCTTTGGCAGCCTTCCGTCCGTCATTCTATTGACATGACCATGACGTCGACCATTTCTATTGACATGACGTTGAATATGACGTCATTTCATACTGAGAGTAAAGACAATGCGAATCCATTTCTGATTGCTTCCCTTATTTTAGGCCTTCACGGTGTCACAAACAGGAGTAAAGATTACATTTTCACCAATTGCAAAGATTATAGACTGGAATGGCCCGGAGAATTGGGGGTACGGCAAGGAACAAATGGAATGTGGGAGGGAACGGAGATAGGAATTCGGGGTTGGGTTGATCAAAGGTCATAGATAACGTCCGATTTGTGTAATCTTTATTCCCGTTTGTGACATCCGTAAGCAGCGTTGTCTCAACTCTCTCTATAAAGGGACTCTAGAGTTCCCCAGTGGGGCCCCCAAAAATGTTTTTATGGGGGAGGGGGAGGGGGTTTGTTTTTAAAACTGACCATTTTTCATGAGAGGGAAAAATACAAATCCCACTTGCGGTAGAGCGTTTGAAATGTCCACGATAACTTTAATTGCCCACTATGCAACCAAGTAATAATTTAGATTGTTGGAAAAAAAGACAACTTTTATAGAATTTGAGAGATTAGAAGTAAAAAGAAAACCTGTCAACAAGTTTGCAACTGTAGCCGAAATTATTTTACTTCCCTAGTCGCATAATCGATTTTTAGCAGCAATACATTGCCAAAACGGTATGAAAACTTTTTTTACCGATTTTTCAAATTTTGATGCATTTACTTTTCCATCAGGGCCGTTTTGAGCAACTGTTCATCGTCAGGTATTTAAAAATTCTAAAAAACTAAAACTATAATACGCTTTGGCGATCGCGGGTAGTTACTGTTCGGTTTCCGCGTCCGCGTTCGTAATGTGACAATGCATTGTGTGACATACATGCAGCAATACATTGTGTTGGAAATCAGGAGGACATGTTAATGTCAAAATCAGGAAGCACCTCGAATCACCGTAATTCCCGGAGATGATAATATATTGTCGTCCCCTCGACGTTAGGGTGTATCTCAATTTCCACGTGATCCCTGTTTTCCATATAACTCCATGCTTTTCACGGCTTACGCGGAAATAGAGGTACGCCCTAATTACGTCAGAGGGTCGACGAATATCCCCGGGTACCCCATTCAGAGCCAAAAAATTGTCCAAGTGCGAGTGGTCAGCTCGGAAGGACGAGATAAAATTGCGGATTTAAGATGCAAGGGTGGAAATTTTCAATGAGAGACGCGCACGTCTGGGGTGTAGCGTAGGGGAAGATAAGTCACGTCATGAGCTGAGCTGCAATTTTCAAGACTCCATTTATCTCGGCGACGATGGAAGTGGCGCGTCTGAGATGTGAGACTCGCCGGGCACCGGATTCGGTTCAACTTTATTCCTTTCATTGGCACTGCCACGGCCACTGCGGTGTCTCATCAACTCCGCCCGGCTCATTACTTATTAATTTAAGCAGGAGCGGCGCTCATAGCTCACGACCGACCCGACTGTCCCTGGACGGAGACGGGACCCGGGCCCTGGCTCGCTCCTCCCTCGCCGCGCACGGAGACCCACTTCATCGCTTGTCACACACGACGAGCATCACCGCGAATCACCGGCTTAAAAGCACTACTTATTGTTACCGCCAACCGTTCGCTTCGCCCCGCCTAATCTTGACACGATCCGTCACGTCGAGTTCAACTAGTGCGTGATACTTTCATCCACGGAGGAAAAATGGATTCCAGTTTGCAAAAATAAACCGCACGGCGAGAAAAACCTCGTGCATGGGGCCCGAAGTTGAAGTTATGTGGATCTCTGAAGTTTTCCGATCACGCATCCGAAAACTTGAGGTCGAGCTGCCGAATTTTGGGTCAGACATCGAGGCACCTCGGTATGTACTGGGGTACTTCAGATAAGTGACTCGAAACCTTCGGTATATCGAAGTACTTCAGATGTCTGACCCGAACTTCGGCAGCTGGACCTCAAGTTTTTAGTTACGTGATCCGAAGACTTCAGGAATCCATATGACCTCAACTTCGGGTCCCACGCACAAAGTTTTTTTCCCCGTGCAAAAGCATTCCAATGTCGCCAAGATTATGCAATTTTTTTCCCTTGCAAATATAAAGCGAATTTTATTTAGAGGTTCGATGGTACTTCGGCGACCAAACCTCGCAGCTGCCATTTTATTTTGATTTCGGTACCACCGATTCCGTGAATGAGGAATCGCAACGTTGGTGCGTAATTTTGGCACCGCCTCACGAGGTGGTACTAAAAAAGGTTCGATCGATCGAACGCCGACGGATCTGATTCGTCGAATCTGTTGGCAACGGTGTCCATTAGTGTTGATGGTTGATGATGAAACAAAACCGGACGGAACTTCCCAAAGGGGCTCGGAACGTTAAATAAAATTCGCTTAAACACTGACCATCGAAATAAGTTTTATCTTTACTCCTAATAAACTATGAATGTAAGACGAAAATTACCTTTTTAAATTTTGTATACAGAATGTATGTTACGCAATCCTATCAACATTGGAATGCTCTTGGTTCCTTTTTGCAAAATGCAAAAGGGCCCTTATGCTCCAGGGGAGATCCTACTCGAACATATTTGGATTGCACTTTGCAAAAAGGGACCAGGGGCATTGCAATGTTGCAAAGATTGTGCAACTTCTTTTGCCTTGGAAGAGAAACCCGATTATCCATTGACAGTTCCTATTTTGCTCGCTAAAAACTGTAAATTTAAGACAAAAATTCCCAGGCGCATTTCAAATTTTTTCATGATTTCAGTAATTTTATTGCAGAGGATGAAGTTGCAAAATCTTAGCATCGTGGCAGTGCTTCTGGTTCCTTTTTGCAAAATGCAATCCATTTTGCCTATAAGTTCCCTGCGGCTCTGTCTCTGAGTCTCTGATCCTGAATAATAGCTGCCTTGGAATTGGCCAAACACATCGTCTATTTGCCCGAGTATTAAGTATTTTAACGTCAACATAAACTCTGGAGTTCATGTAGGACTTAGCGCTTATTTTACCGAGTTTTCATTATCGACAATGCGCACCCATGGAAACCTCCTTCCGTATCCTGCAAGTGAATTTGAGTCTGCTGAAAATGCACGAAGGGATTAATTTCCCGTATGATATGAATACACCCTAATGATATATGAGTGAACAGAACTGTCTCAAATTTTGAGAATGAACAATATTGTTGACGTGCACGGGTGCAAGTTTTAAAAAATCTACACCTTTCATTTTTAACTGACCATTTTTTAGAATGACCCTTAATTGCACCATTCAACTTCTTAAGTAACTTCTATAATCACTATTTCCGCGGGAAACGATGGTTCTTTTAAGGGGAAATCATTGTACTTTGGTCATAAATATCGCTTCAACCGAAATCTCGACTTACGTTCAAGTAAGACTCTCTATGCAAGTATTATTTTCACCCCAAGCAACTACTCTTACCGTGCAATTTTTTTGGCCGAGCATTGTGGGCAAAGAGTGTAAAAATAAGATTTCTGAGTGGCCGGATGATCAAAAAGTAGAACCTAATACAGTAGTAGAATGTTGGAAATTAAAAGGCTTCCAGAGTTATGTATTAATTTTTTCTACACAGGTTGGATAATTTTTTAGATAAAAATCCAAAAACTTACGCTCTGAATAAAATTTGTGAAATTTGTATTGGAGCATTGCAAAAAATGTGAAACTTAGAATGATTCTGGAAAAGCTAGAGCGCAAAAACCAATATCTTGTATACTATAATGTTAACCCAAAATGTCATTTTCGGCTCTTCGTAATACTAATATATGAAAATCACTCATCATTTTGCATTCGACGTATACAGCAAGAACAGCACTCTAAGTCAACACATTAAGAATCTACTCTTTGTACGTCACGGTCGGACCGATATAAAACGCCTTCAATTGCGTGTGATACTGTGCAACACACCGGAGTTTAAATATTTGTATTCTTATGTTGGAACCTAACTCGCGTGTAAATTGCACCACCAGATGAGGCATGTTAATCTGTTACCTGCTGTATTTCAAGTTACCTTGAATGTTTTATGCCCATTATTGCCCGTGACAAAAATTTAAACTTCAATTGATTTGAACAGGAAGAATTATCATTACTAATGTGGCCAACGGAAGTGGCCTATTACCTACAGGAAAACCTGCTTGTGAAACCATTTAAGTTTTTGAGCACGTCTGTTATGTACGAGGGGGTATTTTTTCAATAAAAATTCGAATTTTCAGTCAAATTTCTAAAAGTCTAAAATCCAAGATGGCGGACGTGGCCTTAAATGCTATCTTGGCTCCTGATCGATAGATTTTTGTGGAGCTCGGTATAGGGGGGATTTTTTTACGAAAAACTCGAATTTTTAGTCAAACTTTTAATTTACAAAATCTAAATGGCGACCATGGCTTAAAGTGCTACATTGGCTTTTAAAAGATCAGTAGTTTTAAACATCAAAATCGAGCCACGCGTTGTGTCTTGTATTACTGTCTTTATCTTTTAATATGGTAGGGGATTCATTTTTACTAATACCGCTGACTATTTACGGAAAAAATAGGATAGTTAGAATACTCGCAAAATCAGTGGCTGGTTGTGAGCGACTATTCATATTTTTTCCGTGCTATTGATACTTGAACAATGAACACGGAGAATGAATCTAAAATAACCAAATAGTCACACAAAATTGTCTAATTATTTATTTACGATTTTACGCAATCCAATTAACTACACCGCACGATCGATAACTTGTCTAGTCCACGTCAGAGAACAGAGAATACACACATAGTATTTTTTCGACACATCACAACTTTAATTTACCATTATATTGGAGTAAAAAGCAAGAGACTACACGCCAGGCGTCTGGAATCTTGCACAGACTTTTCTTTCTGTGAAACGGCTTCAAGTTAAAATGAGATCTGGGACTCTTCATTGCCTCAAGAATTCTGACTTTTTCCCATTTCCTCCTCCTCTCTGAAGTCCTCAAATCGAATAATCAAGTTAATCTTATTGCAGCAAGAGAACTCTAGCGGGCCGCATGGGCTGAAACTCGATTCATTTCACGGAAGTTTCCCCCACGTGGAGCTAGAACAACAGTGAGTTCCAGTGTAGTGGAAGTAGTAGCCAGGATTGATTCAAGGCAGTTGAACTACAACTGTCCGATGAAAAGCATGGAGCCGATTTTGATCATTAAAACTTCGGGAAGAAAATAATGTATTTCTTTTGAGCATATTAGATCATGTCACATGATCGTCGTTAGATGGTTATAAATGATGGAAAATCTGTCTAATCTGGAAGCCTTTACATAAAATACATTAGCAAAGGTATCTTCTCTGAAAAGTAAATGTATGACATTCACCAGTCATTTTTGCTCTCGTAGTAAATCGTTAGTGAGTGAAATTGACCATTAGTATGCATCAGCAATGAGGTCAAAGTGGTGAAATTCTTATCATGCACTACAGCAATGGCTAATGACATGCGCTATGCTCTTTAAAAAGTGTCTCTGTTCATAATAATGATTTTATCCCGCTGCATTTCTGTCACTTTCAAAATGATGTTCATTAGTTTGCAGAAAATTGACTCTTATAAGTTAAAAAAAAAAAAAAAATATAAATAAAAGAAAAATTGGAAATAGAGAAAATAGGATGCGCGTGCAACAATATGACCTAAAACGTGATGAGTGATTGGCCTCGAAAAAATCTGTAATCCAGGAACAGGCAAGATAATAAAAAGGATTAAATTATTTTCACACGTGTATAAACTCAACGTCAAGCTATGTGAAGCGTTTGTTTAATTGAATTTCATGCACTATCGCTTCAACGTCCCGTTTTGCTATGTAAATGTCTACTTTTTTCGTCAAGGATGTTAGATTTTTTTCCTTTTACCGGTGATGTTGAAACATTTTTTTCTAGGATTGAATAGGATTCATATATTTTTTCACTGATTGGCTGATGAAACTCTTGATAATCAAAGTTTTTTCTTCTCCCCTTTCATATCCGTAATGATGTAATTAAAGCACGTCATCGTTGACATGTCACTTAATGCAGTTTTACTATGGAGCAAAAGCATCATCATTGTTCATCATCTCTGTCAATAGTTTATAATTTGATTTTGTAACCTCCCATACCTTGAACTAAGAAAAGAGAAGGCATTTTTAAATGAAAGAGCCTCCCAATATTTCGTCCCTTTTTCGGTATTCGATTCGACCATCGAACCAAGGTTTAAGTGGAGGCTTATAATAACAGAAAACTCAGGGAAAAATTCCAAGATGATTATAGGAACCGTTTTCGAGTTACGGGGGGGCAAAGGGGTCAAACTCCGGCCTTATTTTTCAATATTTTCTTGTTGAATTTATGTGTCTACGGGGTTGTTATCGTTGTTTACACTCTCAGTTATATATGTTGCAGGCAATTAGCAATCGCCGGAAAATTGCAATCTATTCGTGTTTAATCAAAAAATTAAATCGTTTTAAAGTGAAAAAACGAGATTGGAAGTAGGGATTATTATGCTTTGAATTCAAACATACGTTAGCCCCTTCTTCTTGGATACATGGTGCCAGCTAGCACACTCGCGAGTTCGTGAAATGTCATCAATAATCTGTGTTAGGTTCGGTTACGCAACTAAACTAACTCCTAAGCAAAGCGGAGAGTATCGCTGGATTTGAAGGCGTTCCAAGGCGAGGTCGTGCCTTGAATTTCTCCGCTAAAGAAACCTTTACCATATCGATGTTATCGTAATTACAATTTGACGAATTGACAAGTACGGAGCTTGGAAATTGCCGGTGATTGCTGACTTTCTGCGACTTATACACTGTTAAAGATTTCAGAGATATTTATTTCCATCTTTAAGTTTACATGGATTTTTCTCTCTTTTAGTCAGCATGTGTATTTACGGTATTAACCTTAGACATTGATCCCTTTTGATAAAATAAGAATTTTCAGCGGATATCCGCGAATATTTCTGCCGTGATAGTGAAGAGAGCAGTAAGTGCAAAAATGAAGTTTTGAAAAAACGGGCTTAGAAGCGCGTCTGATTGGAAATTTGTATTGAAAGAAGGCTCCATTCTTTGTCAAATTGCCACTAATCACCCGAAAGACTCTTAAAAATCGTTGGATGATTGAAAATCAACTTGGAAATCGTTGTAGGAAAGTTGGCACCTCTCAATGTACATACGGTGTGCTCATCTTATAGCATGGCAGAAATGGGAGTCGGTGAGGCATACCGTGAAGCAGCGCAACCAGCCGATTTGGAGGAAACATCGTCGCCCCGTTTCAGTTTTCACGTGAGCCTTGTTCTCGATACAACAGTATGCTATCCGGAGCTCATGTGGAAATAGAGATACGCTCTTAAAGGAGTGGTGACATGGCTTAAAATAACCGAAAATGATCCGAACCCAAGCTGTAACGACTCGACTTCCGGTCAATGCACTCCTCGTCGGAATATCTAAAGTTACTTCTCTTGATTTGATTCTTTTTAGACTTTCGTCTGTTTTTAGTTTTATAGTTTTGACCGTGTTTCCAGTGTTTACGTCGAATTCGTATTTTCGCGAATCAAGACCTCTGTCTCGATGAATTTTTTTGAATTATTCTTCAAGTTTATGAAAAGAGACGACATGCAATTCAAAAAGTGGAATTGCAGGATGAAAGGACGCACCAAGATTACAACTACAACTTCTATAACAGCCAAAAAATGGGTTGCGGAAAACAGAGTTTCTTCACTCTGACATGCTCTTAGTGGATTTTACGCCCTACCTCCTTTTCTAGTTGTGGTTACGATTACTTCGGTCTCTGGAACAATGCAACCGGGTACAAAATATTTGTTGCCGGGGCCGAATATTTGGTACCACAAACCGACGGTGTAAGTCGGTAATCACATAATTCGGTTTGCGACGTCGCAGACTTCCGGTCATACTTTATTTTTTAAACGAAAAATTACTCAACGGCATTTCTTTAAAACTGCCGTAATTTTTCTTCTCTGCGCGAAGAAAATTCTGCAAAAACTTCAAGGAATGATGCCGATTTTTCTCCTTAAAAAAAATAACATAGATGCGGAGATTTTCAGACACCGCAAACGAGATACGTGATTGTGGACTCACGCCGTCGAAACGTAAGATGGTAATTATAACCAGAGAAGAAGGTAGATCCTGAGATTTACTATGAACATTGCGAGAGCAATTTTTTTTCTTCTCCTTCTTCTTTAACGAGGGGCAAACGAGGTCAGGTATGATCATTGTATAGTATTAAGGGAATACATTCAATAATCCGGAGGATATAATTAAAACTCATCAAAATGATTTAACATTCCTCTCTGCAGATCTATCAATTGCGCAAATAACGTATGACATAACCGATGGTGTTATGTAAAAATCACCTCTGTGAGCTCTAACCCTGCTTTATTTCTCTATTCTTTGAACAATTGACTAAACTCATTTACGGATCGTAATAATTAATCATCCGATTATCTAGCTCGTCGGTACTTTCATTCGCCAAGGGGGTGTTTTTCCAACACACAAATGCTCACCTGCACACGCACGTGTGTACAGAGCGTATATAGCATCATCAATTTGTTTTATATTTTGTTACCTTTTTTTAGTGACGGGAAGAGGGGAAGTTTGAGGCGTTCAATTCCGAGCAAGGCGGTGACCACATTGCACTGAAAAAGCAGTATTGTTATTTGATTCTTAGGGGACTTTGATAATTTTCAGCGAAATCTGGCAACTTTGCCGAGCGGGATGGACGAATGACGTTGACAGGGCGGAAGTTTTAAAAACGAGTCTTCAAATGTGAAATGGATGCTCGCTGAGTTGACCTGCCATTCAAACGTGGAACCAGCTTGCCGTTTTTTGCCTGACCCCGCGGAGTATTATACAGAATGGGCGGATCCTCTCGGATTAATGTTTATCCCATGATTCGGATGAAAAAGGAAGGGACAGAAAGAGATCCTATGGGCTCAGCATTGAGGAGATTGAAGGAGGAAATCATAACTGATACTTTAAGACCCGCGTCCCTCAAGGTATTTTCAGCAAGCACGTGTCGCTAAGCCGATGCGCCCGCATTCCTTTGGGTATGCAACACGAGCATCCTTGGATCAGTGATAGTTGTATCAAAACGAATCAGCATATTTTGGCGCTTAAGTCCTTTCGATTTAATGTAAATTCCTACTCTTCCATTTTTCGAAAAGGAATCACGCCCAAATTAACATTTTTCTTATGAAGCTCAGACAAGCACATCCATATTTCCACATCTTTCTCTCGAATTCCTTTTGGCATAAATACGTTCAAAAGTCCTTTAATTTCGCCTATTTTAATTTTGAAATAATTTTGATCATCGCCGCGGAGAAATTTTTAAACACAGGAAAGGAGATACGGGTGTTCGCCTCTAATTTCACCATGACTTTGTTGTTGAAGAAACGTAAGTTGGAGGCAGAAGCTGGTTATACCTGTCACGTGCATGCCTTCGCTTCTGGAATCGGGAGGGGGGCGGAAGTCCCGGCCCGATTCTCTCAGCAATACAAAAGACAGAAATCAATCGGCAAAGGTATTGGAAGTTTACCTTCTTGAAATAGTTGAAAAAGTTTTCAAAGTTATGTGAACATATTGAATAAGTTCAAGCCGTTGATTTGCGCCTCGGGCGGGAATCCGTTCATCCTGGGCTGCAGCAGCGAGGTTGTGAAATCATATTCAAATTTCCCTATTCCTCTTCTCCGTTTGGAAGACAGACTTGACACACTCGGAGGTAGCAGCAATCTATAGATCTTTTGATTTTTAAAGCATTTTGATTTTGATTTTCTTAAAGCCTGGATCAAATTTTTCATCTGGGTGGGGAAAATTAATGGGATACGTCTTTTTTACATGAGGAGACATTCTTTCGGACACTTCAGGAGAACCAAGTACTTTCTTCTTTACGGTCGAGCAAATTCATAAATATTCCCGATAGGAGATTTTTCAGGTTGACCATCTGTACCCTGAAGTAAAAATGACTTGAATTTGCCCACAAAACATTACCTTTGAATTAAAAATGAAATTTTTTGAACCGAGGAAGTTTCCACTTAATACATACGCTACGTTTTTCTTCATATAAGCATCTTTCATGCTTCATTCAAGAAATATTTTCGCACTTGACGGCAACTTCAAGAATATATCTACTTAAATTAAAGCAATATTTTCAGTATAAAAAACCCAACTGCCCGTAATGGACTATTTAAACACTCTAATGACATACCCTTTCATGCAAAATTAAAGAATTATGCGTCTTCTCATTAATTAACGGTACACGTTTATCTTGTAATAAATATTGTGTTCTCTCGATTCGCACATTCACCTAAGAAATACATATATTCACATTCCCTCGTTTCCCCAACGACAAGTCGTATCTAATGTTCAATGTTGCTAAATTTCACCACGCAAATTCCATTTTTTACCCGGAGAATCTTGGGAAGAACTAAAAGCTCAAATTTTTCTTCTGCAAAAATCAGTTAAATTTCGGAAGATACATTCTTGTAAAAATCGAGTCGTTTGAGTAAATTGTACAACCTTGGAATATTTCCATCCACGGCAAAAACGCCGTAACTCCATTGCAAATGTTGTATTTTTCTTGTACGCGCAATGTTCTAATACAAGAAAATCCAAGTGTGGCAAGGCTTCATTTTTTTTAATTTTGAGTTCGCCTGATGGTATGCCAAAATGAACTCGAAAAATGAAGAAAGAACATTTGTTGGTTTTCTTGTGAATTAGTATTTTGTCTGAAATAAATCGAAAAAATGTCTTATACCGGGTTTTTACTTTGGACAGCAGAATAGAGTTACGTTCTTTCGTCCAGGCGACGACGATTCTTTTGAATCACTTTTGAACCGTTTAAGGTTTATAAAACGTATAAGGAAGATATCGCTGTCTGACAACCCGGCACGGGTCCAATTTTTCACCGTGGCTGGGAAAAAATAAATAGGACACGTTTGTTTTTTTCCTCGGGTTACGAACAATTGTCGAGCAAGCTGCGGGCTGCGGAAGCACGAGCTCCTCTCCTGTCACGCGCGAGACCAGCGCCACGCTGAACCACGCCGAACCACGCTCCCTGCAGCTCAAAATTTCATTTGCCTCCAAATGGAAGGTAAGGCCGCGCAACGTCAATTATGCGTGAAATATAGTTTGCTCTTTCCAACCGCGCGAAATGCTCCAAATGTAAATGGGTAACGCGTAAAATGAAATATTATTGCTTTGAATAACGGGGAAATGGGATGGGGATGAGAATGGGGTGGGAATAGGGGATTCGGGGTGTCAGAGGAGGGGAGGGCAATGCCAAAGGTGAATGTGATTCAGCTTTTTGGAAAATTTAGCCGGAGGTGAACGATTGGCGAATGCATGAGGTTTTAAATTGACGTATGTATGCTAAAAGGAACTATGTTCCAAGGGAATCCTACGCACATAGTTCCTTTTAGCATAAATGCGTCCAAATGGTGTATTTCTTTGAACGTTTTTCCGCTCGAATTGTACGTGTAACATTATACATGATGTATGGCCATATTGCGAAACCACGTAACTATCCGTTTGTGACGTTGCCACTTTTTGAAAAACTAGTCAACGTAATTTCTTGAGAGCTTCTATGATTTGTCTTCCTTGTCAGAAAATATTTCAGTATGAATTTCAAGTTATAAAGTTGGCTTGATCCTCTTCAAAAAGATAAAATAAGAGCGGAAATTTTGAAACATCGCAATGATGATACATAATTTAGCACTTGAGCCATCGATGTTAATTTCCAATGATTACTTTCCAGCTGGATTCGATTATTCGTAGAAAAGTGGTAGCACAAAATGAGATTAAAAAAGAACAAATAAAGGAACAAAACAAGTTACACATAACTGAAAAAATAGTGTATTTTCTTCGGAAAATACACTAAAAAGTACCGATTATTTTTGGACACTCTCCTTTTACTCAGAGACCATGCTTAACTTTGCTTCCTGTCGTGAAAACTTTTCTGATGAATGTAAATTTAAGATTACATGCATATATTCAATGAGATTTATTAATATGCAATTTTTTTTTATGTTTCAGGTTTCAAAAGTAAGGAGGCATGCAGTATGCTCTCACCTATTCCTGGTATTTTTCTTGAAATAATGCACTATTGCACAATGGCTACATTTACTTAGGTAATTGAAAAAATAAATCTACTAAAGTGTTTCAACAAATGGCGAAAATATTTTTGAAAAGAAAGGGTCTGCTTTTTGAAAATTGTTGACAGAATTTCAAACCATAAGAAAAGAATTCATGCTAAAAATGGCTAGTGGACCCACTCATTTTTGGCCAACTTACTCGTATATTAGTAGAGATTCCACTGACACTACTCGAATATTCCACCGACATCATTTGTATGTAGAAACTAGGCCTTTGAATAGATCCACTTGGTTTTTGGTAATCTATGATCTTAGCCCATCAAACTTCGAGTCTATGACTAACGCAACTAACTCTTTCAGAGAAGTGGACTGCGTCAAACTGTATTCAAATTTACTTTCATGAAATGGCAAACTCTCCAAATCAACAGACTACTTCATACACTCTCAATTTTCCAAAATGTTGATTTTTTTACCAAATGTGAATCAGGGAACGTAATATGACACCCTTTTTAAATCGATAATACAATTTGGCAACCGTTGGGGAGGGGGCATACTTTTTTCCACTTTGCAAAACTATTAAAGCTCAGCTGAGTCCGGAGATGAGAACGGAAAGCTGTAGCCAGGACCGTGAAAAGTGGATAACCTTTTAGGGGTCGGAGCGTGTTTCTTATAATGAAGGTTGCGGTGATGATTAGACCGGTTATTATTGTAACCAATTTGCATTAAAAATAACGGGGCAGCCAAGCGGATCCGCGTCCGCCCTTTTCCCACCGGGGGGTAAACCCCCGTTTTATTGCCCCTTCGTCACATTCATGTTTGCCAGATTTCCCTGGGTATTCTTACAAGTTTTCAGAACATTTTTGCCATTTTTTTCTCTCCCAAGTCGCTCAATTTTGCTCTTAATTCGTTGAATCTCTGTAGGGCCATATTCGTAGTGGTTCTTCACACAGCTTTTTTACTTAGGAGGCCCCATATGGTTTTAATATTGTGATTAAGGGTGGTTTGAGGAAGCCCTCAAAATAGCAGCATAAAAAGGACAATTTTTGCAAACCTTGAGTAAAATTCAGAAGTGTTAGAAATGGATTCTTTGAAGGGATTGAAATAATTTACCGCTACAAGAAGTAAAAAATACAAAAGAAAACATATTCCTGTTCAGTAAATCAAAGTAGGTGCGAATCTACCTTGAAAGTTGGTCAAAATCATGCAATTTTTGCAGTGGTAAATCATTGTAATCCCTTGTATGGATCCATTTCCGGGAGTTATAATACCTACTAAATTTTACTGGAGGTTCACAAAAGTTTTCCATTTTGTAATTCGATAATCAAGGATTCTTTAATCCTGCTTTCTAGTAAAAGAAGCTGTGCTCAATAAAAATCACTAGCTCCTTAACTTTATAAATACAGCTTGCTCTTCACTATTAAATGCTTTCTATTTATCGGAATATTTGCTTAAACTATCGGAAGAACTATTGTCATTAGTTTCCCTTCAGGTGGTATTTCTAATAGCCAGCAAGAGGATCAGAAGATTATATCAATGGATCGTTTTCGTTCAAGATATTCAACTACCAGATTAAACTTCTCTCTCCTCGAGTGAATCCGGATATTGATAGATAGGAAGTAATTTTCGGTTGTTTGAAAGTTAGTTTGAAGTTTCTGATCGACCACAATGGACCATCAGACAAGATGCGGATTTAAAGGCCTAGGTACACACGGCGATTAATCGCTGCGATTGAAAGACGGAGGCCAATGGAGAGCCTTGATTTCCATCCATTGACGTCGATATATCGAAATCCAGGCTCTTCATTGGCTTTCGTTTTCAATCGCGGCGATTAATGGCCGTGTGTATCTAGGCCTTAAGCATTTTGATACATCTTTCCGCCTCAAAATTTCACATAGAACACGATTCGCCCAACAATTCGACTGGCGTAGACTTTTATTCTTTCATGAGCGGGAGGTTCGATTTTATGTATCGACAAAAGGTAAAAATCGTAGTTTCAAGTTAATTTTTGTAATTTTGGTTGCGCGAATAGTGTTCTACATGAAAATTTGATTGAAACATGCATCAGAATGCTTTTTGCCTCTTGACTATTGGCCCATTAAGAAAGAGCCCAATCTACAACGGTGGTGTCATATAACTTGAAGCATTGAAATTAAGCTGAAAATTATTTAAAAGATTGGTTTAAAACATGGTGCCAGAATTAGCTTTTGAAGCTTATCACGACAAATAAGGCAAATTGAAACAGAGCAAAGGAAATGGCACGCGCTAGTGACGGCGCAGAGATACAACTATTCGTTCTTGATGGATGTCCATGTTGCGTCTACAAAATTGAAGGCGCTAGGCGTGAACTGGCAATGCTCCGCTCTATGCTGTCAATGAGGTGTCGCCCTGATTCTGGAGAAAACTTTAAAAAAGAGACCGAATTACGTCTTTTCTATCTCCGGCTGTGTTAATCTTCGATTTTTTTTTTCAATTTTCTGTGTGATCCTTTTGTACGATGTATTTGAAAACCTATACCTGTCGACTAGAATGTACTGGCCTCTCGCCTCATACAACCCGTGGGCTACTTGCTTTTAGCAGGACGCGAGCCAATTTGACACAGCTTAGGCATCGAATGTATAAAGAATCATTATAAATATTGCGACATGCATAGCTTTAACCAGCTTTAGCTTAATAATGATAAAGTTACGCATCACTTTTTCCATCCTACGAGGTAATTCCGTACTTCTAAATTTATCCAAAGGCGAATTGCTCAGCTTTTCAATGTATAGGATGTCTTTTTTTTCGGAAGGGTCGGAACAAAACGATGGCACGTGAGCTTCTCTTCTTTACCTATCTAAAGTGAGTGGGGGTGGTTTTGAGAAAGGTAGATTCGTGGATCAAACCGCAGACCGCGAACCCCTCTGATTTCCCCGCCCTTGACCTTTCCAGTAAATTTTGTATTGATTTCCGGCACACGAGGTGCTCTGACTTATTTATAAAAGAGATAAACTTTTATAGCGGGTCTTTTCTATCTCATCTAGCTTTGAATTTATCCGATCAAAGCTTTGCACGCAGTTCTTTTAGCGCCATCGTTGCTTGGAGAGAGAACGAATAGCGGCATTCGAAACTCACTACCGTGAAAATTTCACCATTATTGGCTCAACCGTCATTTAGATCAAAGGTGTTTTAGATTGACTACTCCCAACTTAATTGAATCCCTAGATGAGAGATCTCTAGATCCCTAAGTTGCGAAATTAGCGATGCTTCTCGTATTCTCCCCTTTAGTTGTTGTAGCTGCGTTATTTATATTGATGTTGATTTTGTTTTGTAAGCATCTTGGAGTTCAAGTCATACTGCGCCCGACTACAGACTTTCACATCTATTGATGTAGATAGAATGGAACTCCGTACCATAGGAGAGCACTTGATGGATTCGGCCTGTTTTGTCGTCTTCAATGGAGCAGCCAAAGTCTTCAGTCGGGCTGCTGATAGTATTAGTGCCCTTACGTATTAAATGTTTTGATCAAATCTACAACCGATCATTCCAACATTCGTATTGGTATTAATGTTTACCTTGATGTTAATGTTAATGTTGATTTCAAATTCAAGCCTGTGCACGCAAAATGTCATGCTGTCATGCATTTATGGTGATAGGAATCTTGAAGTAGGAAAGAGATTTACTCGTCAAAAGTGCCGTTAGTGAAGAATAAAATGCATCCTTGTGAAGAAATTTTGCGCTTGCAAAATCTGAATTTCAAGGGATTGTAGTTTCTTGCCATCGCACTTTTCATGATTTATGCTATTAATTGATTCATTGCAAAAATCCAGTGTCTTGCGTCTTGAAAATTTAGTTTGGAAACATTTATCACAATGTTTAAATTCGTATGATATCTACCCCAAGCTGATTGTAGAAATTGATAGAAAGTTCCTTGGCTAAGGCCGGCACACTTATTTTGCATCCAGTCGAACCTGCGGGCCGATTATTGAGATTGATAGACAAAGCTCTAGACAAAGAGGACAAAAAGGTATATGGAGGGATCATATTGGTGGAAGCGGGTGGTTGCAATGGGCAAAGGAGGTATGGGTAATATTCTAACTAACGGCAACCCACGAGAGTCCCTATAGTTAGTTCATCATTTACCCCCATAGTCTATAAGGACCACACATTTGAGCGAATACAGGATCGCTTCACACTTCCTATGTCTTTTTTGTCCATAGCTTTGTCTATCAATTCGACGTATTTCTGTCAAACGTAACTAAGCACCATCGGGGTAGGAAGGCAGAGGGGGGCGTGGATTGGCGGCGGAACCGGGCGTCGGGCTCATTCGTTCCTATACTCGCAATGCTTTTCCATGGCGCTTAGTTCCGTTTGACAGAAATACGTCCAATTTCAACAATCAACCCACTGGTTCATTTAGCCCTCCCATTGGCGATTCGGTGGCTACATGGACGCAACATGGCAGCCCGGACGTTGGAGCCCTGAAGAACCAATTAGAACGTGTCGGTGTCGTGTATCGATACACGGAAATGGGAATTTGCCGGAAACGGCAGAGGACGTGCACAGCAGCGGAGCAAACACCGGAAACCGCGGGGAATGAAATTAAACTTGAGCGAGGCGCCCCTTTGAGGCCGGGCAGAGCGCGAGCTTTTGAACTCGACGAGAACGCTCAAGAGCCGTGAACGCGCTGACAACCCGCCCGCCCGCGGCTCTCGTGGAAATGTCCTCCGGGAGATTGGCGTTAAACGCCGAAACAGAGAACAAGAGCTCATCGCCGCAACTAATGTTTGGATTTTTTATTTCGCGCTCCGACCCCGCTGGCCGGCTCTGCTTTGCCGACTGCAGACCATTATGCTCCCGACGCCACAGTGGATATCCTGGATACCTATCCCTGACTCGAATGCCTTTCCCGGGTGCGCACGTAATTTCCGCGGTTCAACACTCATCTGTGCTGCGTGGTGAACGTGTTGAGCGATTTGTTTGATGATAAGTGCCAGTTTGACACATTTCCCTGGTAAATCGTTCGAATTTGAACGACACTCTCGTGAGGATAAACACTGATCCAAATGTAATGCAAAAATAGGGCTCCAATGAATCTTGACTCGTGCGTAAAAAGAGACTTGAAACACTTGGCTAGATTGTTTATTCATGTAAATTGCGTATTAAATTCCTCTTCAAGCAAACCTGCTTGCCTGTGGCTTAGAAATAAGCGCCCGCAAATACGGTAAATTTGAAAATGCTCGATTTCGATTGCGCAAATCCTAACATTTCTAATTCATTCTACGCAATTTTCGGGCGATTTTACCTCCAAAAATTTCATTTACTCGAATATCTTAGATGCGGCATACCTGTTATCTGATAAATTATTAAAAAAGAAAATCAAAATTATAAACTGCAATCATTACGGGATGAATATGAATGTTGATCCATTGGATTCCATGTTTATTTGACTACATTGCTGAAATGGCCAGCGCGAGATATTTCGGATATTTCGATCCTGGCTCTAGATTCCATTCACTTATTCCGCCGATGTGAACCAAACGCTGCACAAGGAGCTCGGGTCCCGTGGGTCCAATCGATTTGAAGCAAGATTCCGCCGTCAGCGTTAAATACCCAACCCGGAAGTAGGCAATTTTCGAAGGCGTATCCTGCTGATAATTTAGGTTTAAATCCAAGCCCCGCGGGGACTAGGATCAATCCGAGGGAGGGGCAATTTGTATTCTTTACAGTGTTATGCTCAGATTCTCACTGGAAAATGAAGGAGAGTAGAAAGCAACAAATAAGTAATCTTGCTCCTCCCCAAAGAATCCGAATACGAAGCAAAATTTCGCTTAGTTCCTGGAGGGCTTTTTTCAAGGTTGCCACAGTCAGGGAAAACCGAGAAAACCAGGAAATGTCAGGGAATTTTAAAAAGACAGCCATGGATAAATCCAGCTCTGAACTTTATGAGAGAACAGTCATTTTCCATGACACCTGGTCTATAACAGTCGCCATATTTCTGAAAAAAACTGCCACTGAAAAAAGGAATCTTAAATTTGCCGCCAAGAAGTATTTTTTCTTGAATCAAGAACTTCACTGCTGAATATAAACATTTTTTTTGCTTGGCCCGAGCATTTTTATCTTGTATCAAGAAAAATTCAGCTTAAATCAAGATACAAAAATTCTTGGCGACAAATTCAAGAATCATCATGCTTGAGCCAAGCAATTTTTTTTTTTTTTTCAGTGTGAGTTTTCAAACAATAAGTCGGGTCATAGTTCGGGGGATTTTTGGTGAAAAAAAAAACCTTTATGGAGAAAATAGTCACATTTAAACCAATAAAACACGCTCTCGAATTCAGGCCACTGAACCCTCAGACACCCTGTAGAAATGGAGCTATTTGGCCAAAATTGTTATTTATTTAGACGAGGTACCGTGTCTAGACGAAGTGAATCTTTGGCCACCTGGCGTTCTCCTTTCTTCGTCCAAATAATTGCATTTTAGGTGATCCGTGTATAAATGAATCGGTTTCTATTAGGCGGGCGTCAGTCCAAAAACTCATGAGCCCTGGCTTTCCTTGATCACGCGGGATGCCAGGGCTCATTAGTTTTTGGAACTTACGCCCGTCTAACAGAAACCGATTCAAACGGTAAAAGGATTAATCCCAGGTGGTCCAGAAAGCTTTTTGGCAGGCAACAGAAGCTCGCTTAATCACCTCACAACGTCTAATCAAGCTCACGGATAAAGTTACATTTGTCGAAATTTGAGTGAAAAATTAGAGGGCGATCTACACGTCGTTCCGGCGGTAGAAACCACGAAAAATACAGCCTCAGGCTCAATTAACAGAAAAACGGTGCTATTTAAGGCTCGATGTGCTGCGCAGCGACTTGATAATTGCTCGTTGACGAATAAAATGCGGGTGGGCATATTAAATTAGCCCGACCACATTTTTGATTTCCGAGCCGGACCAATTATCCTAAGTAGGACCTCTCTGAGAGCTGCGTCACCTCGCGCTGAATGAGAGGTCACCCAATGGAATTTCAGTCTTCGAACACGTTACTGCATTTTCATTAATTTGCCTGCCCAGTGAAAAGCTCTTCCGTTCACGCCCATTCCTACTTTTCGTGGCTTCGGCCGGCCAATCCGCTGTGGCCAGTCTGCTACAAAATCCCGAATTTCGTCGGGAAGGACGTTTTTATTTCCTTGTCCTCTTTGTGGAAAGGAGAAGAATTCATTTTAAAAAAAAAATACTCATTCTATTGATTTTTGCTGATTTTACAATGTTTATAGGGTTTGTTACGTTTAAGAAATAAAGCAAACTGAGAGACGTTTTTGCAGAAAAAATCGCATAAAAATGACGTCAGGCAAATCGGAAATGTTTCAAATTCACTCCCAGAGTGCACAATTTACATGATTTGTTTCCCGCATTTTCGAAATTCCAGTGTTTATGGGCACTTATTTTCTGCCCCCTATTTTTAAAGGCATTAATCAGGTATTCGAAAGAGAAAGAGAGATGTAAGAAACTCGAACTTAAATAAACCGAAAATGTCGGAAGTTTTCCTAAAGCTTCTTAGCGCATAATGAAAACTTTTCATAAGAAACCGAATCAGAGAAAACGGCAAAACGCTTGTCTAACACTTGTCGAAAAATTGATGACAACTTGTGGGGTTTGCGAAATTTTGTATTTAGGTATATATTTTGATTACGTTTTTTTACAATTTCGCTCGCAAATAAGTCACGAAAAAAAAGCTCTCACGGTCATATGAAAGTGGAAAATTCCTGATTGACACAAGGCAAATTGTGAATTAAACAGTGATATCCAGATAAGTATTTTGATCCTCTGATTGTGGTTACTGTGCGATTTCATCATTAGGCGACTTAGGCGACTGAGTCTAAGATTTACAATTTGCGTTTTTCAAAAACACAACCTCTCATTACGCATCTTTTAATGAATTTCTTAGGTAGAGTAACTCAATTTTACATCAACAGAGACGAGACTGAGAATTGAAGTGCGTCCATGTTCAAATGAGGAACAGTTGAATTTACGATGGACATTGATTGCAGGAGTCTGGATGCGACTATTCAACCTCGATGGATGTGCGTGTTGCGTTCAGAAAACATGAAGGCGTTTTGAATTTTCATGATTTCGTAGCTTTCAAAGCAGTGATTCAAGCGTTATTTTATCAGTTCATTGCGTTGTCTTATTTTATTATTATTATTATTATTATTTTTTTTTGTTGTTTATTATTGGATCAAGTGCTTGAAATCTAGCTGCCTAATATACTTCATTACATAGTACATTTACATATGCCTTTACGTCAGAGGGGCGATGATTCAGGACAACGACGAAACTAGGTCGCTAGTCACCGTGCAATATGGCAACTTCGAGAGCTACTTTTGCGGCGAGCATCAACTTATCGCGCGAGAGAATAGCAATCGATTTGATAATCCAATTTGTAAAGAATTCGTCGGTATTAGGGCGGCGAAAAAACAGCTGCACTGGGTTGCATCCGATTATGAGGAGTCCCTACTCGCGTTCCCCGTTCCGGACCCTCCCCCCTCCCCTCCCCTCGCCACTCTAGAGCCGTGACTGCTACTTTCACAAACTGTCGCGCTTTCCAGTTTGTTTTCGGCACGCCTGCTATCTAATAAATCCGTAACAACCAACCTGTCACATCTCACCGAAATTTCAGCTTTTTCCGTGCAGCTTTCCTAACAGAATGCGTTAAACCTGGGCTCAAAGAACTCTAAAAAGGTTCCCAGATGAATGACCTAAAAATTTTGACCGGGAGAAAAAAAAGCATGTCACTGTTAAGAATCAAGGACGGAAAGTCGGTGCCAGAGTCTATACAGCGCCCAAAATCCCCGAGTAATACGAATGCGAAGTAAAAGTAGCACCATAAAAGCGTATGAAACACCGCGAGAAGGTGGATTCCGCTCCGTAATAGTGCGAGCCACTCTGTAAGGAGAATAGATTCCGCTCCGCATTCATATCACTCGGAGTTTTTGGGCGCTATATGGACCCCGGCACAGAATTTCACTTTACAATTTTTAACAGCGTACAGAAAAAGTCTTACATCGTAAAAAAAAGGCCGAAATTAATTCAGTGTTCGATTCGGCTGGAGTAAACTCAAATTTGTTTTTGAGCTGTACACATAAAACGCTAAGTTCCTTTTAATTTATTCTAGGTGGCGGCAGCCACCCCGGCCCAATCTAAAAAACTCCCCCTAAAAAATGACGAGACCAAATGAAAAAAAAAAAAAAACCGACGGGTGGCTGCTGTAACCTTTACAGTCAAGAATTTAAAACATTACGCAAATATACATGAAAGTACTATTTTTTTTTCTTTTTTTTTAACATTCAATTGTTATACACGTACCTATTTCAATTTTTTAGCGTCATTGTATTACGCGAAGAAAAGTTTCGATTTTTGACCATCAAGTGCTATGATCAAGTGTAACGATAAATCAAACTACCAAATCATATCAAAGACAATAAACAAAACCGTTATTATAACGTATGATGTAAAAGTAATGTCTTCCGTTCAAAGATTTCCATTGAGTCCCTTCCTCAGTCACACAGGAAACGATCTTATTAACTTTATTCGATTATTTTATACTGATGAATGGCGCGTGTGCAAATATTAAAAATATACTTGCAATTTGACATCGCCTTTTTCAAATGAGCACCGACCTGGGTGCCACCTCGTGTACTGCTCACTAAACGAATAATTTTCTTGTTCTATAACTTCACCAAAATAAACATTATAAACTCTCGCTGCTCGCTTGTAAACAGGTCAATTTTTGTGTAGCGCCAGTCGCGCTAGTGTTCATTGATAAGTTAACACGCGATACTTTCACATTCAAGTGCACCATTAACGGATGTTGCCAGCCTTACATGAAAAAAGAGTTTAATTTTAGGGGTATGAAATAAAAAACATCGTCGCGTGTCACGCAAATGGCAAAAAATATACGGTAACAATTCCGCACTTAGTCATTCGATGACCAAGAAGAGTAAAATTGGCCCGAGGCTCGCGGGGAACACGTCACTTTGTGGGTTGGATGGGCCCGGCTCATAAGAGCAAAAACCCTCTTAAATAAAAGAATCAGGCGACAAATTGAAAAAAAAAGGAGAAAAAATTGAATTTCAACACAGCCGAAGATAGGAGAGGCGTATTCGGGCCACATCGTTTAGTTTTCTTCCCGGATCTGAGCGACACTTCATTGACAGTAAAGAGCCTTCCTCCAACCTTTACTCCAAACGCAGGAACAGTTCAAGAATGAAGAACATCTACAGACGAAACTAGAAGACGCATCTTTAAGCCAAGTGGAATAACAAAACAATTGTCAACTTCTAGCAACCGCATCAAATAAAAAATAAAATAATAAATAATAATTATTATCAACATAAACAAAATAAATTTAACTATAAAAACATGAAAAGAGACAAGCAATCAAAAGATTAGGAAAATAATTCTTCTTATTCCATCTGTAGTTTTGGGAAACAGAATATCATGATTTATAGAGTTAAATAAAAATGTGAGATATCTGTCTATTACAGAAAAATTAGTTCCACCAATAAAGCATTGCGAGTTTGCGCCTCGCGTCATCGCTCCTTCAATTTTGCAGACGCAACACAGACATCCATCAAGTACGAATAGTTGTATCTCTGCGCCGTCATCAACTCGCGTCCCTTCCGTTGCTCTATTTTCATACTGTGTTGGTTTCGTTCGTCGTTTTGCCGATCGACTAAGTATATACATATATCTTGCAATTGTTCTGCAATTGCTCCGGACGACCCTATAGTACATATATGAGATAACTTCTCCATGTACGCGTGAAATGAGAGGCACAAAAACAAGATAGATATAAATTAGAGATAAAGTGTAGATATTTTTTTCAAATAGTTATAACAACCCATCCTACTATGTAACAATATTCAATAGGTTCAATCTCAAGAAATAGATTTGCAACTAAACCAGAATTTCATGAAAGAAAAAAACTCTGTATAAAACCATCAGCGAGTTCGGAATATATGTTCAAGCCTGGCCTTAATTTCAAAGCCTTATGTTCAAGATTAAAGTAATACACGTATATCTCGAGGCTTTGCTCTGAAAAAGGTTGGTTTTTTCGCTGACTGTGGATAGTGTGACTTTTAGGAGTCATCGGAAAATGTATTTAAGCGTTTCAGCCGACGACGCCATAAGAAAAAATAATACTCGAACCTCCAAAAGTGACTGACTGCATTGAACAGCGTACGTGCAGAAGATGGTACCATGTTTTGGTTCGACGTGATGAATGAGATGCGTGTGAGCTTTAATTAATTTTTGATCGTCACGAGCCAGGAATTCGTTGATCAGTATTTACATGCTGCGACGTGCGACGCACAGTGGATCAAGTCAATCGGAGAGGTCGGATATGGCATTTTTAACTAAAACTGCAAATATTGAAGTTTAATTCGTCACATTTTAAATTTTAAGAGGTGCGTCTAGAAGAAAATTTCATGAGGAAATAAATGGAGCCACTTTTAAAACCTCAAATTTTTGAATGAATGAAGTTATGAGCTTTTAAAGTTTCCAAATTTTGTCCAACCTCCCCCGTTGACTCGATCTACTGTGCGGCGGTTAAAATTCAATCGGAGTTTTGATAATAGCTGTCACGAGAACGCATTCAGGGCAAACAACTGAAATAACACGTTCTCAGGGGATTTGTTCAATAAAAACGGACCTCGATCATTTTCGATTTTCAAATGTTTACTTTTGCTCCCTCTAACAGATGAATTCCAGCCTACACGTAAATTTGTTCTGTATTTGAACGTGCGCAGAAATAATAAAACTCCCACCCTCAGAGCCTGATTTAAGTGTTTCCTCAAGAATGAAAACTTTTTCGCGAAAACTTGAGGTATGCAAGTATAAAATTAAAACTAGGTGTAATATACAGTTACTACACGACTGATTATCGACGTTATGAACAGTTTTTCGTTTTGATCCTTGCCAAAAAATTAAAAGAACAGAATTTAGATGTAAATTCATAGCGAAACCACAAAAAAAAAACAGTAGGAAACAAGGCTAAAAATTCACGAACATTCGCCGGACGTTTCGGCTGGTGTTCCAAGCCATCACCAACTGCTAAAATAAATACAAAATTGAAAAATAAGGCTAAAAACACAACTACATTGAAAACCGTGTGATCAGCCCTGACAAAAATGAAGACCGATCTGTATATTGTATATTATCTGTATATTAATATCGGTAATGAAATCCAGTCTTACAATGCTAAGTTTTTCAAATATTGGCGTTTGCTTTATAACGCGCCTCATAAATTCTTGAATCCGAATCGACAGTATCACATCTAACGCAATAAATATGACTTCAAAGTGGTGTGTATGCTGCGTAATGCACCTATGAAGGTAGCCTAGTAGTTTTAATCGAGTTTTCCGTGCACTAATTACAACAGTACCAACCCATTCCTCACCAAGTAGTGGAAAATTTCAGGTGTGGCTGTGGCAATTGAATGTACCCAATTATTTTTAAACCTCATATTACTTCATTATTATCAGAACAGTAGGCTTATACAGTAGGATGCCAAATTACATTATTTTATTTAATATTGGCTTTTAGCTCGATTTTTGCATCATCAGTTTGTCATCGTAGACTTATACTTGTATACTAACTGTAAAACATCTACATTTACGATACTAAGTTACATCCGTAGACTCAAGTTGGATGTCGTTCACTTCTCACCAGGATTCAAAGGATGGCTGACAGAACCTTTAAGACTTCCTCTGTGAGAAAAAGTAGGTGGAAATGTTGCTCGATGTGCTGCTGTCCTCCCAGTCGGTCTAGTGCAAATCCGCCGTAATCAACCGAGATAGGGAGTGGAGTACACTCCGGAGCTTTAAAAGCGTCCTTTACGAGCCTTTAAAAGGCAATGGACGCACGTGTCTGCAATAGGAATCACGCTAGCATAAGTTCTCTTGCACTATATGGTCATCTCTAAGATACTTCGCTCTGCGATTCAAAATTCAATCCCACTCCAGGTGATATCCTCAAGAAATCAAGAGAATTGCCCTTTTTTCATCTTTTTTTCTGCTTCGCAATTGTTTACTTTGTTATTCAACGATTATTTTTCTCCCAGTTTTCCGATTTCTCCAAAAATATCGTCACCTGGCTGACAAAAGGGCGTAACCACACACTGAGTTGAGCCCGAAAAAGCGGTAAATTGTACGAATGACAGGGCACATTGCAGAATGTAGTCACACCTGTACCGCCTATGTTAGGAAAGTGACTATATAATCTTTCATGATGGATAAAAATTAACGAACAAAAAGAAATGAATATGATTTCCTTTGAGTGGAGCTCGTTTCGAACGAATTCGAGGGAAAATGTAAAGCGCCCCTCCCCCCCCCCATATATAAAGCTCATTGAAAGTTATATATTTTATTTGTTTAAGAAAAATTAGCGAGAGGAAAATGTATGCTTTTCACTTTCCAAACACACTCTAAATAATAAAAATAAAAATACTGCAATTTATTAGTCTCAGGCACTAAACCTTCACATTTATTAAAACTTGCGTAACGAATTAAAATTCTGAAAGCTCGTGCAATATACACATATCGCAAAGAACGTGGCCGGACGGACATAAGAATTTTAATGAAATGTTGCCAAACTGTTCTCTAGTCATCTTTTATGATCGTTTTACGCCTTCATCTCTCCTCATTTTTATTACGGGGTAATTTGAGTTGCTTTTTTGTGTCGTTATTGGTCTGGTCAAATATTTTTTTCTCCAGACATCTAAAATCCTTGTTCAACCTGGTATTCAATTGGATAGAAACAGAAATCGATATATCATTTCGCGTTCAAGAGCTCAACGTGGCACATAACTCGCCCGCTTACTTAATTAATTTCAGCTCTTACCCTCTCCATCGTGAGTTTTAATCATCTCTCAGAATAGTGTTAATTCTTGCTTGTGATTAACCGAAGTTACCAGATGGTTAGAAAAAAACGTGCATTTCTTGTGAATAGTAAGAGCACTGAATTTTTCAAGAATTTTACCGTCAGCATGAAATCTGACTCCAATGCACTCAGCTCTGCGAGCCCTCTGAATAGTGTCTAAAGTCAGAAGGACGAACCAATTAATGAAACAAGTGAACACACTTAATTCAAGTTATTCTGCGTAAAGTTTTGAAGCGAACACAATTAAAAAATAATGAAAGTAAATTCTATTGAGTTGTTTTGTCAAAATTAAAATCAGAGTTGAATTAAGATCGGAAGGAGAATAGTAAAAATGTCAATATTGACTACGACTTTTTGATTATTGATTCGTAGCTTACCCATGCAAGACAGGTATAAGGCTTCGTCAAATGAATATTCAGTGGCACATTTGACTACGAGTTACGACTAAAAATCTGTGAACTGCAAATCAAACATTAGTGATCTTCAAAGTAAACAAAAATCACATAATATCAGGCAAGCAGTTTCATTCTTCTCTGTTCGTGAAGTAAATAGAATCGCCTATTTTCTTCAGTACACTCTGCAGCATTTTTCAGGCTATAATTCCCGGACAAGAATTTCAATTAAATCAACCGAAAATCTCTGTAAATAGACAGGAGGTCTTATTGAAATAACAGAAATGCTATTCGAAACAAAGAGATTTCCTGTTGACTCAATGATGCTTTGACGTAATTTATTAATGACTATTATTATCTATGGAATTGTTACGGTTAGGACCTTAAGTAATCCATTTAGCACGCTTGACTAAGTTTCTAAAGTGCGGGCGTGGAACATAGGAGCAACCGAACGTGGAAACGCAGACCCGTATGCAGCAGTTGTGAACTTAGAGTACATCAGAGTCGCTAATTCACTATGCACTTGAACGCGCTAAATTCAATCCTTGAATCGCTATAGCCTTCGCCTCCGAGAGCGATGCTGCGTTTTTCAACACGGCGGCTTATGGAAACCTCGCAAGCTGGGAGTGTTTTTCGGGATTTATTAATTTAAATCCATAATTATTCTTTAATTGAGCAATGTGGTAAGTTGACCACTATGATGCGGTCATCTACGTTCCAATACGCGATTCTGCGTCCCTGCTTTCGGTTGATCCTGTAATCTGCACGTCCGCACTTGAGAAACTTGGTGGAGCGTGTTGGGTACAGTGCCCATAGGCGTAGCTAGGTCATTTTTCTGGGGGGGGGGGGGGGGGGGGGCTGTATGGAATATCCCCCAGCTCAATGGGGATCCGGGGGGGCTCCCCGGAAATTTTTTGGAATGTTAACTATATTTGAGCGCATTTCGAGGCACTTGTGGTGCTAATCTTCCTTCAATTTCTGCCTAAAAATCACCCAGTTTTATGAATTCTAAGGTTAAAATACTTTGAAATTGTTGCATTCAACAGGTTATACTATTTATTATAGGCATATGTTAGGCATGGTTGACTAACATACTGAATACATACTAATATACTACATGTTTACTAATTCAATAAAATCCAATCTACGTCATCAATAAAGTGGATGAGTAAAAATTACAGGCTGACGTCATTTTGCTGACTTCAATGCTGACTCAAAAATTGCGTCTAAATGACCACCGGCCATGCTGTATTTTGATCTGATGATAGATATTTAAAATTTCGGCAATTACGCAAATGAGGACGGCAACGCTGCTGCTTGTCATGTCTTCGACAGTTTGTCTTGTCTTAACCCGTCCGGATTATTTAACGATCGAAATTTCCTAGAGTTAACTTGTCAGTCCGACAAGACGAAGCCCGTGCTTTGTCGGCCGTTTTCAACAATCAGGCTGCTGGATGGGTGTTCACTTGAAGTTCCGAAGTGGTAACGTAGGATAGCACCACAGCGGTGCTGCGTTATAGAACGCAGGATCTCAAAAATGCGGTCCTACATCATTCATGTGAACACCCATCAGAGCCATGAAATTTTGTATCAAATCATTGTCATGCGTTAAGTTTATTACTAAAACCTCATGAAGCAAAAGACAGTTAGTTTTGACTCCTGCAAATAAGTTGAATACAAATCGACGGTGAAACTACCAGGCCACGTATCTCGTTTGCGGTGTTTGAACATTTCCGCTCACATTTTATTTTTTTTAGAGAGAGCAAATCAGTATCATTCCTTGAAATTTTCACAGATTTCTCTCTGCACGAAGAGGAAAAATCATGGAAGTTTTCAAGAACTGACGTTGCAGGGTTTTTCATTTAAGAAATGAAGTCTACAACGCCGCAAACCGGAATACGTGGTCTCGTAGTTTCACCGTCAAAATGTAACATTTTATAATATGCAAGTTAAAAGTTGATTTAAAACTTTTCCAGTTGGTTTTGGTTTCAAAATTTGAAGTGAAATTTTGATAGAGCAAAAAGCTTGTTCTTTAATTCATATCTCATTGTCTCCTGCTACACTAAGGAATGAGTGAATGAAAAATGGAATTAAATCTCACAGCGAGCACGAAAATTGCTCATTGCTTTACGACATTTCGTTACTTATTCAAATCTAAGGTTGATGCCTGACCTCTCGCGGAAGTGCAAAGGCGAGGCAAATCATCAGATGGGAGTCATCACGGTCAAGAAAAGAAGGGAAGCTCGTAATAAAACGCCGAGTGGAGAGAGAAAATACCAGTAATTAAATTCTCAGCTTCCTCTCGTTTCGTCCTCTCTCATGAAATGTAACAGCATGTTCTTCCATCTTTTCCAACCCCCCCCCCCCTCCATGTGCAGCCCAGTTATCCCACCCACGGCAGAACTTTTACGAGACCTTTCTGCAAAGCAAACTGTTCCGATTCGAAAAACCCATGTCCAGTTCATCGTCCGACTTGCCCTTTTCATCCAGCAACACAATGAAATCGTGACCAGGGGCCAGAGGAAGGGAGCAGCCAACTGACATGTGATTTTGTGACTCCATCTACGATAGCTGTGACCTTCCTGAGGCTTCATTTTACAATCATGATAACTGCTAAAAAGTCTCTAGCTGTGCCGAAAAAATCATGTTTTGCCCCTAGCCCTTCCCCCTCCCTACATTTTGGCGCACCTCGCAAACTCTTGACGTGCAATATAAAACCATGAATACGGATTTCCGCTCGAATTCTGAATAAAATTGGACGAATAGATTTTGAGACGAAGCTGTACACAGAAATAATGAACGTTGGGCGGATGGACACACATTTTTTCAAGTAATGGTTCCTTTTTACTTCAGGCACCGGGTACCTTATAACGCCCAGAAATGATGAAATGAAGTTGCGATGTACAAGAGGATGTTATATACATTTTAAAAAATGTATGTATTTTCTCACATTTTAATACCTCACTTGGACGTATGTAAGCCAAAAGGAAATAGAGACCCGTGGGAAAGATGGGGTGTGCTTCAGAAAGTTGCATATGAAACAATGTAAAAGTGGACGTGATTTCTTCTGGGGAAAAAGGAAAAGTGGGATTTGACATTAAATCAAAGGGAACTAAGCGCCAAAATATGTTGAGGTTAACTCGTGAGCCGTGGGCATTTGACAAGAGTGTTAAGGATAGGGCTCACAAGTTAAAAAGCGTTCCCGTCCCTGTTTGGGTCCCCATCGTCGACGCTGACGTCTTTGGCGCTTTACAATTCCCATTTATTCTTACAGTCCTCAACTAATCAGCACACTCCTTCTTTCCCACTCGCCTCTGGCACCTTTTACCACGAATACATACACTTTTCTATTCATTCTCTCGCATTTTCATCAATGTTAAACATGTTGTACATAACTTGTGATACCAAAATGTATGATATCTGTCAACAAAATTCGACGAGTAGATCCAATCTTTTCAAAAGGAAGAAAAGAGGTTAAATCCTTTTTACTGAGCAAGTGCATTCGAGTTATATGCGAGGTGACGCTTTAAAAAGAAGTACGTGGCACCCTAGAACATCATATTTTAATCATGCATGAGCTGTACAGCACATTCACGTGTATTTCTCAACGTTCTTCAAAGAAGATTTAATCGGGGAACCGTCTCGAGTCCAACGCGACCTGATTCAGAGCCTTTGATTTATTCTTTAAAAATAACGAACGGAAGATTTATCTCTTAAAATTAATCTCTTGCCAGAGATTTCCTTTCCCCGCGAGTGGAGACGTTTCCCCCTCTGCAACACGTCGCCTGTCGGTTTTTAAAATAATTACACGATGGAGTGTAACATGCTCCCCCTCCCCCGCCGATCCTCCTTTGTTACCCTCTAGGTATATCGGAACTCCGTCTTCAACTTCCTCCTGTTGAATGGAAGAGCGAGGGGATGAGAATACAAATGTAAGTATCCGAACCGAACCGGGAAGGAATTCCACACGTAGAGCTGACATTAAACTACCGAAACCACCCGTTCAAAACATGTTCGCTGCATACGTGGAGTTGCCACCTTTAAAGTTTAATTGCCGTTATCACACTCTTGTGGTACTTGTAAGCTTAGAGGATCGAAGAGCGACCTCCAACTTTTCAACTTTCAAAGAACCTCTGAAAACTTTCATTTTAATATTTGTCAATCGATATGTTACAAGAAGAGCATAATAAGTTGCAAGTAACCAAGGGAATCAGTATTGAAAGTTTAGAGCCCCAAAAATTTTTAGTTTTTTTAATAATTAAAAAAAATTGAGATGATTTTCATGATCCTAAGTAATGGATTATAGTTGGTTTTGCCAAAATAAGATTCAGTATACCGAATAGTTTTTTAAGCTTAAAAAAAACTTATTTAAACACACATTCAAGAAATAAATTAAAACCTAGACATTTTCAAAACAACGAATAACAGTAAAAAATGGATTGGTTGATGCCAATGATTAATATTTATTAATCATGAATTTTAAAATCAAATAAAATCATAACTTGCTTGGATATTGTCCGTTTTGACCCAAAATATCAATTTTTAGCATGAATTTTGTTTTTTTTTTTTTTTGTATTCAATCGGACTTCATATTCTAAAAAGCGGAAAATCCCATAGGAAAAAATATCATATTGAACCATCCCCAAAAAACCAGGAATTGTTATTTTTTATCCAACCCGACTCCTTTCAAAAGCATGCATTTTTAGTTTGACGCTACAATCTCCGAAAGTTTCGACAGCATAATTTCTAGATTTTGCAATCACTTGAACTTTTGCCCATTCTGACACCATCGAAACGCACCTTTTCTCGTACGATCCGCCGACCCTGGTTAAGTAAGAGATTTCATTTTATCATTGCCTCGCCGATGTAATATTACAGATTGCGCCCCGCGATTAGAATCCGCATTGCATACACACAAGGCGCATTTAAATGCTACCCAGAATTCTAACCGCACTGCTGCCAAATTTCACGTAGGCCCTTAATATCATGTGCAAGTATAGGCATTCATGTGCTTAAATATTGGCAGCGTTCGCGTAATGAAGTTGAACGCGCCGTAAACAATGTAATCGGTTCACTGGGCTGATACGAATTACAGCACTTCTTCGAAAAATTAGAGATGATAAATAGGAATGGCGGAGTTCTCGTATCAGTGCTTCGAGTTCCAGCCTTTAGAGTCTTGGAAGTAGGACTGGATATGTTTTTAATTCAATTGTACTCCTCCTTTTTTCTCATTACTTTTAAAGTGAGATACGTGATGTAACACTTTCGAATGAAATGCTTCTCATTGTTATAGCGGGTATTATAATTCGAAGGTGTATATTCTTGTTGGCGTAATCCACAGCTTGCATCTGATGATTTTATATAAAATCCTGTTTTAAATATCAGGCAATTATCCAAACCACTCTACGACACGACCGCTCATGATGTGATATCAACAGATATGCTAAAAGCGGGATGAAAAAAATAAAAAGTGCACCCTTATTTAATTTTTTTTAAAAAAAAACTATTCTCCGTGGTCACGTCATATTCTTCGTGGAAAAGCGTCTAAATTAGGAGGAAAGTAAATCATTGTATGAGCTTTGTCTCCTGACCGAATGATATGTTCAACCACAGATGTGATTTTTCTAACTCTCTATAGCGTGAATTACATAATCAACGAAAATGGAGGCGCTTTCTGTCCTAGAGGTTATTTCATCAGCGCAGCGACTCGTCACAAAATATTGCAAAATACCATTCATCCTATTTGTAATCACATCAAGCGTGAGGATAGTAATGCATAATGTTGGTCTATCTTACTCCTGCGTTTGAAACTGCACCGATGTTTATTTAATAAACCATGTGAAAAAAAAAATTTCAATTTTTTTCTTTCTATTTTCAAGATTTACCTTGATCGATGTGTGTATTTTTCCCTCAATTTTCAAAAATTCACAGCAGAGAACTGATGATCTCTCTACTATGTGACAACCGAAGACATAGTGATAACAAAATTGAAAAAAATGAAAAAAATTGGAAAAATTGGGGGGATGAAAAAAAATGTTTGAAAAAAAAGAAGAACAGCGTAATATTTGTAGTTTCTTATCTAATGATGGGATCGTGTACACAAAGGTTTTCGGAATCTTAACGTAAGTCATATGGGCATCACTTGAGAAAAGTTCAAAGGAAGTCTGAGAGAAGTTTAATGATCTTGTCTTGAGTCTCGCGCCATCATCTTTTGTGGCTCTTTCTCTGTAACGTAAGTTGACGAGAAAGTTTAAGAAACTTCTCTGAAATTGCTCGGAAGATGCACCTTTGATGTCACTCTTGCATACGATTCCCAGTGACAGAATGATTCCGATATCAAATCCAAACTTTAATCTACAGGAAGCAAGTTAAAGGGACTTTCTGGAACGATTGTGACATGACAAACGTAACCCAGCTCTTCCTGACATTTAAATTATTCAACATACTGCACGGATCATTTCTGAGTTCCGAGATTTGTTACACTTCCGGATTGTTTCTGACTGCTATGTCTCCGAAGTAAGCTTCTGCTACCTGAAATAACATGCTGTCAAATTTTGTCTCATAACGCTCTGGCATGGAAATGTATAGCTGCAGCGGCGTTATTGATATTTTGCTGACGTTGATTTTTCTTTGATTTTTTGGGGTGGGCGGGGGGTCTTGTTTTTTCTTTTGTTTAAATTATAAAGAGCACTGAAACATAAAGATACGGGTATTTTCCCGTTATAAGTAACGGGAAAGCTAAAATTTGAATTCATAATTGAATTCAAATTTTAGCTGTAAAACACAATATTCAAGTCCTTCGCGATCTGATCTCTTTTAGAGAGAAAAAAGATCGCACCAACAATTTCTATGATCTGCTGTAGAAAAACCATTTCGCTGGTAAAACTACCAGACCAAGTATTTCGGTTGGCGACGTTGTAGACTTCCTGTCATACTTTATTTTTTAAATGGAAAAAAACTCAACAGCAATTCTCGAAAACTTCAGTGTTTTTTTCCTCTCTTTGCGATGATAACTCGGGGAAAATTTCAAGAAATTATATTGATTTGTTCTCCTCCAAAAAAATAAAATAAAATGGGAGCGAAGATTTTTAAGCGCCACAAAACAAAAATCGTGGTTCGATAGATTCACCGTCGATTTGTGAAACAACAGAGAGCGAAAGTAGTTCCGAAATTTTATGAAAATTATAATTGAGCGCATTAGCCGTATTCAGGCCCGGACTTAGGGCGTGCGGCGCACACCGGCGCCAGCCTTTGGGGGGCGCCACAAAAGAAGAAGAGAGGGGAATAAAGGGGGAAAAGGAAAAGGGAAAAAAGGGAAGAAAGGACAAGGGGGAAAAAGGAAAAGGAAACAAGGTTGGGCGGTAAAAGCAAGGAAGAAGGGGGAAATGGAAGGAAAAAGGAGGCAAGAAAAGTGAGAAGAGAGTCCGCAAGAAAGGGGGGCATAAAAACCATAGACAAAATATAAAAAGAATTGCCTTCTAAACTTAAATTTTCAGGACAAAAACTCCACCTGGTCCATAGACGGCAGGCGCCCCTTGACCCTAAATTTGCGGCTGTACAGAAATACAAGAGTAGGCATGTAGTAAGGAGGCGCTATAAATCCATCGAACAGGAGCCGACATCGCATTTTAGGCCACGTCCGCCATCTTGGATTTGAGAATTTTTAAACATAGTAAAAATTCGAGTTTCCGGTCGAAAAATACCCTCAGACACCGNCACGTAGGAATCCATGTGCTACACATGCGTAAACAACGATAAGAACCCCGCCAATACATCACTTCTGCAAGAAAACAGCAAAAAATTAGGCCGGATTGTGACCCCTTTGCCCCCCCGTAACTCGAAAACGGTTCCTATACTCATCTTGAAATTTTTTCCTGAGTTTTCTGTTAGTATGAGCTTCCATTTAAACCTTGGTCCGATAGTCGAATCGAATACCTAAAAAGGGGCCAAAATTAGCCTCTTTTTTGGGAGGCTCTTTGCGGCTGTACAGAAATACAAGAGTAGGCATGTAGTAAGGAGGCGCTATAAATCCATCGAACAGGAGCCGACATCGCATTTTAGGCCACGTCCGCCATCTTGGATTTGAGAATTTTTAAACATAGTAAAAATTCGAGTTTCCGGTCGAAAAATACCCTCAGACACCGAGTTTCAAAAAAATCCATCGAACAGGAGCCGACATAGCATTTTAGGCCACGTCCGCCATCTTGGATTTGAGAATTTTCAAAAATCGACCAAAAATTCGAGTTTCCCGTCGAAACGTACCCCTGATCCCGCGGTTCACAAAGCTCTAATGAACAGGAACGGAGGCCAGAACCGGGGCTCATTTTAGGCCACATCCAACATTTTGGAGTTGAGAATTTTAAAAAATTGACTAAAAATTCGAGTTTTCCGTTGAAAAATACCGTGTGATACCGCGTTTTACAAGACTCGAACAAACAGAAACCGAGATAGCATTTTAGCCCACGTCCGCCATCTTGAATTTGAGAAGTTTAAAAAAATGGACTAAAAATTCGAGTTTCCCGTCGAAAAATACCTCCTGACACCGAATTTCAGAAAAATCCATCGAACAGGGGCCGAGATAGCATTTTAAGCCATTTCGGATTTTCGCATTTTGAATTTTTTGAATTTTGACAGGTTTTTATTTAAAACGCGTGATCCCCAAAATCGAAGTTCAGATTCGGATTCCTCGTAAAAAATCGATGCAATCTCATGTATCATACCCTGACACCGAATTTCAGGAGAATCCATCAAACAAGAGCCGAGATGGCATTTTAAGCCACTTCAGTCATTTCGGATTTTTGAAGTTGAAAAATTTTACTTAAAACGCGTGATACCCAAAATCGAAGTTCAGATTCGGATTTCTCGTAAAAAATCGATGCGATTTCATATATCATACCCTGACACCGAATTTCAGGAAAATCCATCGAACAGGAGCCGAGATGGCATTTTAAGCCACGTCAGTTATTTCAGATTTTCGAATTTGGAAAATTTGACTTAAAACGCGTGATACCCAAAATCGAAGTTCAGATTCGGATTCCTCGTTAAAAATTGATACAATTTCATGTATCATACCCGAGCATAGCGTGAAGGAAAGAGACGTAACGTAGACATACTGATTCGAGCATATGAATCCAACGTGGCAACATGGGAATCCGAATCTGAGCTTAGATTTTCGATATTACGCCTTTTAATCCATTTAAAATCGTAGGAGAAATTACAGAATTGTCCTTGAAAATTGATCACACATTAGTGTTTTTTCACTTCATTAAACCTCTTTCCTTCACGCTATTCTAACATATGATGCATAAAATCTCATCTATTTTTCACGAGGAATCCGAATCTGAGCTTAGATTTTGGATATTACGCGTTTTAATCTATTTAAAATCGTAGGAGAAATTACAGAATTGTCCTTGAAAATTGATCACACATTCGTGATTTTTTACCCCGTTTTCCTTCTACGTTCACGTAATGAAATCAGATCAACAGTTGACTCATCGACTAGTCCAGCCTAACCCCCCAGAATCGGTCTAAAGGGCGAACGATTTTATCAGATAAGATGTGCGGTCCTAGTTTCCGGGCGGTTTGCTGGAAGCTGAGATGAGGAGAAACGGAAGATATGCGAAACTCGGGGTCGGGCGGATATTAAGTGAGAAACAATGTAGGGGAAAGGCTTTCTTCCCGAAAAGTTAGTGCTCGGGCCAACTTACATGGTCACTGGAGCATTGTATAGCAGGTTGTGGGAAACTATTTTTTTGCAGCAACAACCAATTGGATCGCATTTTGCAAAAAGAAACTAGGAGCATTTCAATGTTGCTGGGATTGTGCAACTTAGGTACATTCTTTGCAAAAAAGTAAACTTTGCGACGGTAATTTTCGTCTTGAATTCATAGTTAATGGAAGTAGAGGTGAAACTAGTTTAGATGATCGTTTATGTTTGCAAGGTTAGCGACATTGCAATGCTCTCGCCGTATTGTTTTGTTTGCTCGAGAGCCATGATGATTTAAGCCATGGATCGACCTTTATCACCAAATTACAGCCACTTAAATCTTTCTCCTTTTTTTGCACGCAAGTTATACAGTATAAACTGATTTTTCACTTTTTGCAAAATTTATTCAGATAATATCTTGTATTCAGTACTCTACGATCATTCGATGGTCTCATCCCGCAGTAATCATCATCGATTTTTAGTAATAACATAATGCGCGGACATTCGATTCGGTTTCCTACACCACCGTCGGCTCAAGGTGACAATGGTGGAGAGATATAAGTAATTTTCACGGCTTACGCGTTGAATCATACCCTATTTTTCGAGGGATGCTATTTCCGTTAATATCGGAGAGAGAGCTTTTCGTCGAGGTCAGTATCAGTGGCGTTGTGTGTTGTGCGATATATCGATGGATCTGACATTTAAACCTATGGAAGAGGATCAGTTAGCAGGGTGTTCAGAACGAACACCTCAATCATCGATTCTTTGCCATTGATTCAAATGAGTGACTATCGATAATTGATCATTCACGACTCGCCACTGGTTTGTCTCATTATTGCTCTCTCATACAATTTTACCTATATTTGTCGACCTCTTTGTAGGATTCGTAACTTCTCGACGAATATTATACCAGCCCTTAAGCTTGAGTGAAGTAATAACTTGGTTCTCGGCAATGGTTCAGCCCCAAGATTATTAATTCTTGATTAACCGAGCCTGCGATATTAGCATAGTGGCGAATTGGTAGGATAAACTGACTTCCAACCTTTTGGTGAGTTTCAAACAGAAAAAAGTCAATCTCTCTCTTCGTGTTTTTGTTTCCAATTGTCTGCTTGCGTCATAAGCAAGGCTCCGATGAACGGAGGTAAAACGCAAACTGACCGCTAAACAAAATATGAGCGTGATAAAATTTTCCCGAATACGAGACGAAAAAAGACGCTTATCCGAGCATCGTAGAAAGTGAAAGAAACTTAATATTAAAAATATCGGATGGTGAAGTGTCTCTCTTATATTCCTTTCGGTAAATATTGAGCGAGCAGACCTCTCATGAAACTTCCCCTTACCTCTGCGAAGAAAACAAGTTTTGATTGGTATTTTCTTACGTCGCGGAGGTAAGGGCCGACACAATTTTGTTTCCTTAGACGTAACTTCATCTGTCTTTTGAAAATGTGAACGAATAATTGCGCCTATTTGCAAAGGTCGCGTGGATAAACACTTGTTGAACGTCCCTTTCACCCCCTCTTTGCTGCGTTGCCGAATAATCCAAAAAATACTCAGGGGATAAAAGGCAGTCAGCCTTATTGCCTTTTTTATTGAATAATCGAAGGGATTTTTTTAAATCAATTTAAAAATGAGTCCACTGAAAGTTGCTGAAACGGGGGGATGAGGATCATAAAAGCAGAATCTGTTTAGGGATAATCTTCGACGATGAAGACCGAAGCGTTAAATTACAATATTTTTCAAAGACTCAGTGTTGGAATTTGTGTGGGTTCAGAAACGACGTGGCACTGATCTGGATAAAGACATGGTGTGTTTTATGTCTTGGAACCCTCCTGTCAGTGATAGAAATGTGTGTGGATGCACACACGACAGAGTGTAATAAATTTTAGTGGTATGTGTGGTCTTTTGCCATCAAGTCGAAGCGATACTGCAGAAGGCGCTCTGAGCAACTATTTAGGCACAGAAGTATTGCACGGTATCAGATGGAATTGAAGGCGTACTAATGTGTAACCATTTGTTGAACCGGTGAAATTAATTTATTGAAAGCAACACACGCGTCGACAAAAATAATACGCTTCATTGAGACTAATTTCTCTCTCTAAGTGCACAGTTATGCATTGTTGAATGACGTCATCCTACGTATTATTTAGAAGAAGGACGCTTCCGTGAATGTGCGAGGAAAAATATGCAGGACGAACGGTATGGTATTCTTTTCAGAATTCTGACATGTTAAAAACTGACCATTAGTTCACGTAAACCGCGCGCGCCTTCATTTTCATCTGATACTGTGCAACACCTCAGTGCCGAAATAGTTGCTTGAGGCGCCCTGGTTGATTTCGCGCAGCCTTGACGATGAAGTTTCATGCTTATCAAGAGAGTAATATTCCAACGCATGTTTAAAACCACTATTCACCATCAACGATGATTTAAAAGTCTGATACACCTCAATTTACGACTCCGTTGATAGTTTTTGCGGTTCTCTTGTGCATTGAATTCTACGGCGAAAATAGGAATTTTCTTAAATTTACCGATTACACATAGTTTGCCGTGACCTCATTCAAAATCCACGATATGGAATCAACAACTTGTAGATAAAGAATATTTTTGACAGGAAAATCGAATTTTTAGTCAAATTTGTGTTTTAGTTTTTAGTCAAAAGATAGTTTCGTAACACCAACTGACTTTTTTCATAGGACGTTCTCTTTTTTAACAAACTCATGCGTTTTAACCACTAAACCACGATTCTACGACGCTTAGATCTGACGCATTCTACATTCCTCTCCTTTTCCCAGTATTTGTTTCTGAAAATATATAAAAACTATGAACATGAGAATCAAAATTCATCATAAAAACTTCCGCAGCGGGAACTAATAAACTAACCCTCAAGACTGCAAGGTACTTCAGGATGAAAGTAAATATGTATTTTCTTAGAACAGAAACATGAATCAAAAAACAAAAGGCTAACCCCAAACAAAAACCTAACCCCAGGGTCCAAAAAATTATTCCTCCCTTCCACGACTTGTTATGTAAAGCCGATTACACAGCGAAAAAGTAAAAACATCATAGAGTTGGCTTACAGTTACCGATTAGTGCTTGATCCAGGTCCGCTTTTATTAATTTCCTCGTGCTCGTAGTTGTAGGTATTATTGAGGGATTTTCTCTGGAAGGACCCGCATGAATCTTCAGGTGTAATTGATTCGCTCAAAAATTCATTCCGAGAACAACCACAGTTTCTCGACGAACGTAGCGAACAAAGTCCAACCGACTTTCCTCGAAATCACGATGTGTAGTCCTCTTTTTGGAATATTGCCCCGCACCAAAACTTATCGTTATTACTTTTTCTGTGAAGTACATCAAATCGATGTTTGAGAGGCTTTCGAAAGTATTCTAGAATTGTCCGGACACCCACGTGCTTTCACAACAAGTTCTCCCTCGATTTGACCTTTTCCTGCCTCCCTCCCGAGCTCCCTTAGAGAAGAGTGGAGTGGTTTCGAAAAGGGGGTTCCTGCAATTTTGGAATAAACCAAGCACGGTAATCAAATATTGCAATACACAGTGTTAAAAACAGATCCACACAGTTTTTCCTTGTAAATTTTTGGGAATGGGCCCGTTGCAAACTTCAGCTAGAGCGGAAGGGAGAGTTGTTCCTTTTACAGAATGTCTCAAAAATCACGATGAGCGAATCGAAAAAATCTGAAATACATTCTTAACTTCACAAGCTGCGTGAGAAATATGCGTTTTTTGAGCTTCCCGCTTCAAAAACGATACTACGGCACCGGTGAACATTTCGTAAGAGGAGTCGTTCCATCCAACCCTTACGCACTAGGATGCTACACAATATTCAACATGGCCGACGCCAACCCGCCAAAACACACGTGACGAGACGGGTTTTTATCAACCAGCGTGTTTATATATTTACATTTACACAAAGTGCAACTTATTCAAGTAATTATTATCGGAAATTAACTTTAATGCCGTATTTTCAGCGAGGTTACGTTGCGGCGTGTTCAGGTTTACAAGGGACGGTAGGATTGGCAAAGCAACGAGACAAACACCCCAATGTGCTCGATTTGGAGGCACTAAACGTGGCAAATCTGGAATGGACGGTAGGAATCGGCTCCTCACGTTTCGGGCATTACTTTTATACGTAACAGTTGCAAGGCTGACCTGTTTCCTTATCCGTCATCACCCCGTAATGGATACTTAAGGTTACCGATATTACCTATCGGATATTTTGAGAGGAACAAGTCCAAGCTTCCGCAAACAGATATATAGTCGCTATCAATTTTCTTTTTGGCAATTAATTTGCCTTTATTGCTCTTCAAGCTTCTCTCGCCTATAACAGTGCAAACTGCACAGCCGCATGGATTTTAACGCCGGATTGGAAGTGGATGATGCATTATGACATCCAAGGACACAGTCTGGCCTTTATTGCTACACGGATAAATAAAGTTCGGTTCATATTGTACACCGAAGTGTTTCGGTTCAGGTAACCAAAATGTACGGTCATAGAAGCTGAAGTTCGGTTTCTAGGTATAGCCGACAATCTTGCTTCCCCGAGCCAAAAACTTAGCTACTCAATTTTGACCGAAGTTTTTTCCCGGACACTGAAATCTTTTTCTCAGACGTTCACATTGTTTTCTTTTTCTATATTTTTAAACATGTTTCAACATTTCTGTATTTTTTTCTTTTTCTGGCGAAAACAATGTATTTGGGCGTTTTAAGTTTTAATTATGAGGAAACGGTGTTCGTTTTCGGTTCCTCCTAATTAAGGATTGATCACAAAAAAGGTCCTAAGTTCGTACAAACACTATTAAATAACTACGCTGGTGCTTTCATTTTAGCCTGAATGCTTCCAGTGTTTCAATCACCTGCATGACTTTTTTCGGCCATATTGTTCAGCAATATTGCTATTGCTTACACCATTGCCAGGCTACGTATATTGTGTCAATATCCCTTAGAAACATAGTGCAACAATATTGTTATCAATATTTCCGAAGGATATGTTACCAATACTCCTAGGACGTAGTCTCGATGTTGAAAGACTAGTATTTTCCTTTACCCCCAACTTGGGATGGGAATGTTCTGTTCTGAAATTCAGTCTATCTATCTAAGATGATTACTGATAATAATGTTAATTACTAATAATAATGATTACTACCTCTGTCAATATGCATGTCAAGAGGAAACGGTGAAGTTTTTAGTTAGTGGTCCCAAGTATGAAACCGACCTTAAAATCAGCGATCAAACTTCCGATCTAATCGGCAGTCAAAATCTATGCACCGAGGGTGATTACGTGATCTCAGCTACGCGCGCTAAGTAAATTAATCATGATTAGCCTGCTATGCAGTTACTGAAAAGTAAATAACTTCAATATGTTGATTAAATTGCAAACTCCACTGACTGGGAATAAATCAATCAAAGTGAAGTCTTTGGCTCTAGTCTGAGGCTAATTGAGGTGAAACGATCGACAAATATGCAACCAAATGCATCGCTTTGAAAAGCATTCCGCTGTAGATCGGAGGAACAATTTGAAAGGAAACGTAGGATACCCAAGCATAGGTGACAAATTGGGTGACGTAAAACTGTCTTTTCAACGTTCTGATTCATTGATAAAATTAGCCCGCTCGATATTCAATTTTGTCAATGATAAGAAGTAAGTCCACTATACGTACTATTCGTAGTGCAGAGACATTCATCATACAGATTATTCAACATTCTGTTGTATTTAGTTTTTTACCAAACATCTAGTTTGGTTTAATCAGTATATTTTCATCCGTAATTAAAAATTAATGTGCCACGAGTTAGAATGAATTTTTAATGTACATATTCTCGATTTCTCGGCAGCTGGTAAACAAATAAATTATTCAACTGCTTACGTGAAAGTCTGCGATTAACACTCACGATTTGATTTTTTTTTTGTGGGAGGGGGGGGTTGGTTAGTCGATCTCTTTCTGACCAGATGTTACCACCTCCTTTATGCTCAACTTACACGGATAGATGAACTTTGCATGCTGATGCTTTGCATTGATGCTGCATGTTCAGCAACTTTCAAGAGTTTCTTGAATGATTTAAAACATAACGTATAAAAACGTATCAACGATAACACTTATGAAACCGTTATAGACTCCTTTCGAATCATGGAGAAGTGCAGATTTACCTCTTTTGGCACCACTGAAAAAGTTCATTTTATTTTTCGGTTCCAAATGCGAAGTGTTTCACACCTCCTCAAGTGGCGAGCTTCTGAAGAGGCACCTCATGAAACTGTCTATCTCTGACTCTATACAAAACTATACTCGGTGAGTTTGTGACAGTACCAGACCATAGCGCACAATAGGATGGAACAACTCTCCTTTCCCCAACAATGATTTCAGAAAAAAAAATCACGGAAAAAGTCAAATCTGGCAATCCGTTAATCATCAACTATGTAAGAGCAGAGCCACGCACAAAAAATAAAATGAAATAAATACAAAAATAAAAATAAAACCACCGTTTGCGTGCATCCATTTTCCAGTGGAATTGACGCTTTTTTCAAGTGGTACCTTACGGCATGGAGCAAAAAGTCAAAGCAGTTTCCAACTTGGTAACTGCATTAAGCGGAAATCCATTTATTTTTATTAATTCTGAAAGCTTCGGAGAAATAACCGGGGCGAGCACAACGAAAGGAAAAAAGCTATTAGTGCGAATTTTGCTCTGGAGAGCTCGCGCAGGTTTATCGATGCTGAATCAGCGCGTACAACACTCTGTTCGAGTTTTGACGTCCTTTGTTGTTGGTCGAGAGAATCATCAAAAAAATATTTCCTCAATCCTAAACGCTCGATTTTTACTGGATATCGATTTATTTATCGTGCGTCATCGTAAAAACACAAAAAGGAATATCAGTGTTCCATCATTTCGTTTGGCGAAAAACATCAACATTTTCGGTGCATACTATATTTAGTTGGATTACGTTTTGCAATTGGAAATTATAATTTCTGGCCAAGTTTAAAAACAACGTATGTACCATTGGTTTTTCTATTGACATGTGCCTTTTTACGGATGATTCTCAAATTGTGGTACCTAATTGCAAAACTCGATCCAATTATTCCAAGTCGATGAGGAGGATTTTTATGAAAATCATCACCAAGAAATAAAATAACGTGTACTGAAATATGACTTTGATTGATGGTAAAACCGGAGAAAAGCAAACCTTAGCTTGCGATGTTTCAAACTTTCCCTTGCTCTTTATTTTAATGTATAACACCCAACATAATTCATAAAATTTCACATGATTTTATTGAGTTTTTAGAATGTTAGTAACTAAAATTCTCATGTAAACATTCCAATTCTTTTTTTTCAAATACAGTAAAAACAGATTTTCAGACGCCACATTCGACGTACGTCCTTTTTTCATCTCACCATTGAGATATGTTTCTAACTTACGATTTGAAATACTTCTGCACTGCATATCACATCACAGGATAACGCGAATTTTCTTATAAAATGGGCTATGGGTGTAATCAGCTACCTTCGTTATCAACACACGTGGCTCGTTTTTGCTGAGTACACCGAGCAGAATTCTAGTGTTATAAACCGTGTGCTTGCATTCCAACCATACTCTCCTTCGTGTGACCTTGATTTAGGCTCATGACACCATAATTTCTCTATCTCTTTAAGTAGCTTCTTAAGCCCTTAAGTACTTTCTTTTAAGTTCGGTCGAATGAACCAAAAGTTGAATTGCGTCGACCTATATTCCAGTTCGACTAGAAGATAGTAATGCCAAAATACGACAGTTCCGAAAACCAATTTTTTCCCCCGTGTGCTATCTAAAAAAAACTTGAACCGGTCGGACGGTTCATAGAGAGAAATTTGATCCTGCCTCAGCGCGTCGTCGCAAGAGGGGGGGGGGGGGTGTACGGTAGCGTGATGCGGTGGATAAATTCTGGGGGGAGGCTATTCGTCACCGCTGCTTCGCTCCCAAGCTTGAGTCCAAGTAAATGAGATCATTCTTCACACTTCACCCCAGCCCCCCGCCCCGCGATGCGGTGGACAGCGCGACACGGATTCAGGGAAGTAAGTGCTTGCACTTCAACCCCAACTTAATTCCCCGACGCGGGCGTTATATTATGTTACCGATCCGGAATATATCACGTGTTGGCGGCGGTATCACCTAAAATAATAAAGAAAGGCACCGGCAAACGGCGAAAAAACCCATTTGGCTAATCAAATTAAGAGCAGGTGACTAATGGGCCACGTTTCGCGGCTGCAATTTTTAACAATCAACCGGCTCCTAACCGGTTTATAATTGCTCGGCCCGCTTACACGAGATGAAATTTCCTTTTCGTGGATTTAATTACTTCCATCGCGGCCGCGGCCGGATGAGGAGGACTTTTTTTCGCCAGGAAAAATAAAACCTGCACCGACATGAGGCGGAGTAATAACCGCTGCGGTCGTTAAGGGAACTCCAGACTCTTAGTCATGTATGTGGCACGTTAATTTTCTCCCAAGTTTGCAAACGCTTTTAATAGCACCACGCCACTCAACATACAGTTGCCGCTCGTTAAAAAGTTTCCGCCGCAGAATCTAAGAATGTTCCGTACGAATGAAATCATATGAGCCCTCGTGTAACATTCACTTACGAGTGTAACATTAATTTGGTTGTATTTACATACTGAAAGAGTAACAACTTTTGGTTATTTAATATAATGTCTCCGCTCTGACCTAGGGAGTAGTGACCAAATCGTTGCTCTTCTGACTGGAGGGCCTATCTATATCAGTACGTGATCCCCGTTCTCCGTAAAATTTCATGAGTTTTGGGGATCATGTATAATTTGAGATACACCTCTGCGTCGAAAAAGCGACGAAGAATGGCTTTCGGAGTTAAATTAAAAAAGAGAATGTTATTTACATGGCGAGTAAACATTTTTTTTATTCTAGGAAAAACGTATTATGTAGATGTACTTTTCGCTGGGCAGTATAAATTTGATGTTTGCTGGCAGTTTTTCTGAAATATTTTGTTGTCCAGAGCTCTCTTGTGACATCATTCAACGCAGATAATCAAAAGAGAGTTTGAACTTACTACGACTACTAGTTAGGTACTTCCTTCGAAACCCTTGCTCTGTCAATGGTTTTTTTATGATTATTCGACATTTTGTTGAACAGACTCTTTTTCTATGATCAACTTATTATAATCTCGTGTTTAATGTATTGATACAAATTACAGCGGAGATGATCCTTAATTGTGTGTTACCAAAAATAAGAAAAAAATCTCAGACAGCTGTGTGCACAAAATTGTACTTACAAAAAATAAGTTGGGTTGTAAAATATGGGTGAAACGTGCTTTAAGTGCTGCTCCGACTGCACATTGCAGTGACTACAAAATCTGAAAGCATTCATGAATAATGATGATAATTGTCACTTGCTCTGTTCAGAGACATGAATTGAAAGCAAGATCATGTCATTGTTGAGTGGGTAAAACGATAAATTTGCGTAAACCAAACGAAGTAGTATTTGATATTCTAAGGGTATACAATTTAATTAACTGGGTAAATTCTTCATACAAAATAAATCAAAATGACCATAAAAGCCGTTCTATTCGAATGGATCTAAAGTTAAACAAAGTTATTTATCAATCGGATTCTCAGGAAATTACAGAATACTTCTCCTTTCCTCCACCTCTCTCTATCCGCAGCTTCCTCCCCCTGTCTCCACCTATCTCTTCCTCTCCCGCCCTTTCTTGTCTCCTTCCTTACCTTCTCCCACATTCCCGCCCTCATTACAATTCATTTGAAAAGCTGACGCAACCTTTTTCTTCAGTTTTCTCATAAAATCTACTTCCATAAAAACGTTCTCAGGGAATATATTAGAATACGGTCATCCATAATAAGCGTATAAATCAAAGCTACAACTGCTCTTCCTAAACGCAGGTATTATTTATTACACGTGAAAGCCAAGGACGAGAGCGGGACAGAGACCTAAGCGCCGCTTCAGCAAACAAAAGGCAAAGTTGTGTAAATCAAAACCGCAACCTTCCTTAGTCTTTTCTGTTCGCTACTTACCGAAAGCTTCGGAGGAATATAAATCGCGGGTATGCGGGTCATCTCTTTTTTTATTCGAGAATAAACAGACCCAACAATGTGTTCACAGATTTACATAAATACATCGTTTTGCCAAACGTTTTTGTATGCGCTGCAGTTTAATTTTTAAAGATGCCGGGGAGACAAAAGAATCTCGGGGCGGTTCGTGGCCTTACTCCTCGATTCTCAGCGTCATACTCTCACGATGGAACTTTAATAAATTCGCCTGATAAAACACAGAATATGTTCTAAATTAGTGGCTTAGCATGGCAACCGTCTTGGACAGACTCCCTGGTCTGTTTGACTGGCCTGTTCAGTCGTAAAATGGGTAATGGAGAGCGCTCGAATGTTGCAGGCGCGGAGCCACAGGAAGGAAAGCAAAAGCACAACTTCCTGAGCTTTCGTCATAAATTTTGCAAGAGATGCGAGCTCGAATGAGACTTTCTCTCATTCGTATGGATCTGCTCGGCCTGACATTCAAATGCGAGCACATGCAAACAAAGGAGGTCGCATTATTTTATTTTGAAAACATGTAATGTCGGTTGAAGAAAGTTTGAAAGACCGCCGCTTGAGGATGTCAGCGAAATTAAAAGCCGGTATTTTTACATTTTCTTAAGCGCGCTAATTAATATCAACGCTAGCTTCTGTAGCATGATTCCGAGAAGGTATATTAAATAAATGTAAAAAGCTTTTTGGAGCCTTTTCTACGCCGTAACTTACATTATGATCTTTCAAAACTCAAACTTACGGATGTAAATGAAAGAGTCCCCTTATAATTGAGCAAGTTTTTCGCTTGCTTCAAATAATCTGAAAATTCTAACTTGGTTTTCCTTTAAAATATATTGTTGATTCAAATAAAGGCTAGCTAAGAATAGCTATTGCATCACGAGTAAATAGGTACATGATATTATTTTCGCATTCTGGATCTGTATTTTTAAGCCTTCAAATTTAAAGGGCTATAACGGTCTTTGCTTTTTAAAAAAATATCAAGTGCAATGTTATGCTGCAACCCTAAAAAGTAATGATCTAATCTTCTTCTTCTTTTTGTTAAAAAAAAAAAAACTGATACAACGCGAAATATAATATTTTTTCATCGTAATCTAAGAGGAATTTGGCTCAGGAAATATAGACTTGCCGAAAGCTAGTAAGTCCTAGTTTTCCGTAGATTAGTTTAGAAGATTACTTCTTTCACTTAATTTATACTGGATCTTCAGTATAAACACAAAATTTAGGTATCAGACAATCTTAAGATTTGAAATTATAGGGTGTTCGGCCACATATAATGAGAACAAATACTGAGGTATCAGCCGATTTTCTCTTCAAAAATACACAAACATTCTCTTACACATTGTTTTTTATTAGAACATGACCTGAGTTTGCATATTTTTGAAGAGTAAATCACCTAGCAGCTCAGTATGTGTTGCCTTAAAATTCAATACTGGATTTGTAACAAATTTAAGCGATTCTTAAAACGCCCTCATTTGATCGAATACTTCACGCATATCCGTAAAGTTAAAATAATTGTATTCTCCAGACTGCTAATTTCTGCTGGGAATAAGTGACACTAAATCATATTCCGTCACCTGGGGCTAGTAGTACGGTATCAATATGCTTTAGATTTTTGATTTGGTACAAGCTTATTAGTTTTCCTTCATTTGAAAGATAGGTGTCTTTGGTAAATACTTGGTTTCATTTTTATCCTTGAAATTTCCGATATAAAATATGCCTTACATGCACATTTTTTTAATGAAATCAGTTACTTCATTTTAAAAACATTCAATACGTGGTAAATATTTGTAAAACCTTTTCCAAGCAATGGCATCGATATGAATCTCAATGAGCCATAGTTGCGTGATGAAAGAAACTGTACAAAAATTAATCAAAGAGGAAAAAACTAAGAAGCACGCAATTTTTTGTTTTTAACTTATTTGCACATCGACCCTCTTGAGTCAAATACGTCCAATTTTGAGCGTTTGTATGCGCTTACACCACGCTGCAGCACAGTAAAAGCCCAAAACATAAAAGAATACATTTGAATGCTTTGGAAATCATTAAATTTGACACGGGACGACTATTATATTTACAAAAAACACATTATATTTTCCAGTAGTGCATATTTCTTTTGCATCAGTTTAAAAGGGAATAATCAATGCAGAGAGTGCAAACATTTCAAAATCATGAGTTGAAAAACGCTGACTCCGCGAGTTTAAATATTAGAGCCTAACACAGAGCGGAGCGGCGTGTTCGCAGCGCAGAACGCGCACTGGCGCCTACAAACCTAACGGGATACTTCACGCATTGCGCAACGCGCGAAGTATCCCGTTAGGTTTGTAGGCGCCAGTGCGCGTTCTGCGCTAGTTGCCTGTCACGCCGCAACGCTTTACGCAACTATTTCGCGTCAGAGGCGTTGCACAGTATCCTACAAGATTGAAGGCGCCTGAAATAACTAGTTAAAGAGGACTTTCAATTTTGACAGCATCTGTTACTGAAAAATGTTTAATTTGGCATTGGAGGTTTTCCTAGGCTCCCGCTTTGGTTTTCATCTTATCATATCCGTACAGTGTACACATGAACATATCGACGGTGAAAGTACCAAACCACGTATCTCGTTTGCGGTGTTTAAAAATCTACGCTCACATTTTATTTTTTTGAAGTAGACCAAATCAATATCGTTCCTTGAAATTTTCACAGAATTTTCTTCGCACGAAGAGGAAAAATCACAGAAATTTTCAAGACTGGACGTTAAGTAGTTTTTCATTTAAAAAATAAAGTATGACAGGAAGTCTGCGACGTCGCAAACCGAGATACGTGGTTTGGTAGTTTCACCGTCGATATGCTTTTATCTGCTCTTAAAGTCTGTTCTCTTTCATGACTTGATTCATGAATGAAATTTTTTTAAGAATGAAGGTAGTAGTAATATGCATTTATTTCTGTGTCAAAATATTTGTCTTATTTTTTAAACGTGATACTTCGGCAGCTTTAATCTCAGCCTAATAGTTCTCAGTTCTGGAGAAGAAGATGATTAGATGTGTGATTCAAAGAAGCAAAGTTACTATCAAGAAAATCAGAGATAACATATTTTTCTGATTTGACACGAAACTTCACTTTTAAAAATATGAAAATGTTATCGTTTGCAATTCAGCAGTGAAGTTATTGTTCCAGCTTTTAAAGCGTGCAACCAATAGTTTTTTTTCACGTAAGTATCTCTGCCAGAGTATATTTTTTGACGCCGCGCGCCGTATTGATTTTAAGACCACTAAATATTTCAATTTTCGTTTGTTCCAGGCGGGGTATCAAAATGGACCATCTGCAAATTTTAGATGGACTCTTAAAAAAAGATTATGATAGAAGAGCGACGCCGACAAACCATCTAAGTAAGTATTGAAAAGTTATTTGTTTGAATTCTGTATCATACGGTCACAATTAAGGATGTGTAAATATTGCAGTTTCAAAGTTAGAAAGTCAGCGTTTCGCTCCTCTTAAAACGTTCAAGAAGTAAAAAGCAAGCTATCTGAATGAAATTCCATATTGAACCCAATGCACTTTCCCGAAAATTCTGTGAACCAACTAACAAGCAGTCCAGTTATTTGCGAACAAGTTTGCTGAATAGAGTCCAAATATCTTGGCGATAAATCGACGGAGAGCTGAAGTTGCAAATTGTGGAGATGAGTGGGGTCCTGTTCGTGAAAAGGGAACCGCAAGGGAAATATGTAGCCGACCGAAACAAACAGGAAAGACGCGTCGTCGCATCAGGTATGGAGTGTGGCATTCATCCCGGCGCGGCGCTGGAGGAAATAATTTCTAAAGGAGCGGAAAGTTGGGCGAGACTGTCATCGCGCGAGAAAAATTATCCGCGGAAACTTTCAAACGGCCGCGAACGCCGCGCCGCGCCGCGTCGTAAAAGTTTCGGTTTTTATCGCCTCCCATCCGCCCGCCACCGCGCGAATTCAACGGATCCTTGCCAAACTGCTCGATAAACCGCCAACTTTCGATGACTGACGTTCGATAACAAGTCCCGCAGGGAGGTAGGACGTTATCAGTGGATACTATCTGAAAGTTCAAATTCCTGAGAGCGCAAAAACGGTAGGCAATAAGCGGAAAAACGATAGGCAATAAGCGCAAAAATGCATAAACCAACAGCGCAAAATTAAACACACTGAAACTAAAGTTTGGTCGTATGTACCAAAGTTCGGTGTCCCATAGCATCCCAACTAATTCGGTTCGTCAAACCGAAATTTTGGTCCGCGTAATCCAACTTATGCGGTAAAGTGAACTGACGAACTAAGTTTGGTCATATATGACAAACTTTCGGTTACACGAACCAAAAGTTCAGTTTGCCAAACCGAATATTTGGGATGACATGGAACACTGAAAGTTCGGTTCACAGGACCAATTTTTTTCCAGTTTACAAGTATTCGACCAAAACCGCAAACGCGGAAACCAACCTAACCTAACCTAACCTTGAGATAGGTTAGGTTAGGCCAGATAATGACCACTTGAATCCCTCTCTGTCGCCCCAAAATAATACTACCATTTGCGCAAACTTGCCACCCTCCTAAAACAGCTGTCCTTAAATTACGTAACGCCCCAAAGGAGGATGGAGTTTTTGCCAGCGTTACGTGGCGTTACAAAAGGGTGGGGGTGTAGAGCAAAGCATTCCGCAACGAGTTTGAGTGATGAAATAATCATCAAAACACGATTCTATGACCTGCGCAACTGACCCATTGCCTTATTTCTTAAAGGGCTGTGTTCAGTTCCTCGTTAAAGTTGAAGCGTTAAGCAAGTGGTCTTATAAAACGAAAATCCAAGCTAAATAATTGGTTATTATTTTAGCAATATGTCAACACTCTCTCACTCTCGTCCAGTTTTCGTCTCAATACTTCCCTTTTCATTCAGTTTGACCTCCCTCTCGGGGAAATTAATCAATTACCTGTTAGGTTGCTCCTGAATTTTGCGCTATGCTCAGATCAGAACTCATTCCTCCGCATAGAGCATTTAAGTGCGATGGGGATTGAAACGTGAAACGACTCAGAAAATTTTCTCGCTTTATATATTTTCCCTCCAGGTGTTTCCATGAGAAAAATAATACTTTGAAAGCTATAACTATGAAGCGCGCCGCACCCTGCATATAAATATTGACAACATTGCAAAAATATTGCCCGAGATATTACGACCATATTTACTTTATCGCCTATATTGATTACATCTTAGCAATATTTGCCACAAAATTTTGATACGCAATGTTGCTACCGCAGACAATTTCGCGTTTCTCAAGCAAGATTCGGCATGCTCTTGGTTCAAACTCTTTACGTTGGTATATTTTCTGCGTTATTGAAAGACCGGAAGGAAGTCATATCGTGTCAGAAAATTCAAACAAGAAAGAAAAACAGAATAATTTTTGCCCTAAATAGTAGTAAGAAGGAGGTAGAAAAGTGCCGGGAGTTGATGCTAACGTTCGATTGCACGAATTCAACGTTCGGTAACAAGAACTGAATATTTGGTTAAACGAACCGAACGCCCAGCTGCACGAATCGAATCATTCAATCAACAACAAGTAATCCAATGTTGCTAAGATCATGCAACTTTTTTTTACCTTGCAAATATAAACTGATCATCACAACAAGTTTTATCTTTACCCTCAATCAACTAAAAATTCAATATGAAAATTACCTTTTTTAATTTAAGTTTAGCATGATTTCAGTGCTTTTCTTGCAAAGAATGTAAGTTGCACAATCTTAGCAACATTGGAATGCCCTTGTTTCCTTTTTGCAAAGTGCAATCCAAAATTCCAATAGGCCCATTTAAAAAGGTAGTCCAGTTCATCTATGATGAGACTTCCTTAGTACATATCTGAGCACTTTCAAACGTGAGGGGTGGAGGAAACGGTGTCGTCCAGTATGAAGCGACGAGTGGGCAGCATATGAATCTGGACGAGACGAACTCTTCTTTGGGCGAGTTCTGGATCTGGACCCGGGTCTAATTATGAGCACCGAAACGGGGAACGGGGAACGGGGAACGGGGAACGGGTTCCAAGGTATCACGGACCGCGGCCGCGGGACCGCCCCCCTCATTTCCGAGGGTTTCGGCTAATCACCCTCTCAGAGTGTCCTTTTGTCCGCATCCCTGCCGATGTTGTCACTTGGTCATCCCCCTGTTTTGCCCACTTTTATCAAGCTCCACACCCTCGGTCATGGGATGCCCATCACCTACACAAAGAAAAACGCCGTATGAGCACTTAAATGTTGTCTAATTTCCAGTTATAGCGTAGTTATTTTGAGAAAAGATATGAATGTTTGGACCGAGTTTATCAGAAAGGAACCAACCCACATTTTGGAAAAAAATGTTAAGAATGTTTTTGAGTTCCACTAGCTGTATATTTTATCCTGCCAAAAACTGGAAGTTGAAAAACAGAAATTAGTTGGTGAAAAGAGGGGTTGAAGGTCATATCTGCATTGAGCCTTATGCAGGAATACAACTTCAAACCTCTTTTTCTCAGTTTCAACTTAATGTATGGGTTGGTTCCTTTCTGATGAACTCGGTCCGTATTTATCCTTGAGAATGTGAGATAATTTATAATTCTTAGTGTCTAGGACCGGGAGTAATCTGAAAACCCTGGGATTCATCAGGGAATGAAAAATACCAAGAAAAATCAGAGTAAAATCTGGAAATCCGTTCTAGCAACCGGGAATCTTTTCTTCTACTGCTTTAAGACCATTGTTTTACAATTTTTTCGACGATTTTAAGTGCTTACACCGAACAAAAAATTGCTGTAATAACATCCCAGATGTTAAAAATATTTGCAACAGCTCTTGAATGTAAGTGTCCTGGTGGTATCAGGATGCTACTTCAACAGCCAGAGTGTTAATAACAACAGTCAAGAGTTGTCGCACATATCGTTCAACATCCGCAATGTTACTGCAGCAACTTTTTTTTCGGTGTACGTGTTGTTATTGAGCGATTTATGTTTTTGCATTTGAGTCGCCATCACTGACCTATGACATTTTTGAGTTGTCAAAGCATTATTATAATAGAAAAGCTTATACCGGCATCTGACCAGCAGCAGACGACACAATGAGGTCTATCCTCTCAAATGCGCGGAAGATTCGGCTGAAAAATGAAACAAATTCTATGTTCGTATTTGGAACTCCGGAAACCCTTCGGAGTTCCCCGGGATTTTCTTGGGGGAAAACTTTATAACCAAGTTTTCCCCCCAAGAAAATCCCGGGGAAAGGGAAGAAAACTTCACTTTCTCATCAAGGAAATGGGCTTTTAAATATCAGGAAAAAATCAGGGAATGAGCATGTTGAAGGATTCCAGACACCATCATGCGTTTAGATTAAATTGTGAAATATATTCAATAAAAAATTGAGGGGAAAATATTTACAAGTTTCCGAAGAAATTAGTGTTTTTATCAACAGAAATTTGGCAGCATCCGAGGCCTCATAAGGCGTTTTTCATCAGGGCAAAACAGGAACGTCGATCATGTGTGGAGGAAGGGAGCTCGAACCGCAGCCCTCCCTCGATTTTCGTGCTATGTCAAGAACATACCTGTGAAAGACCATAAGTAATGGTTTAATTGCGCCAGCCACCAAGTGACGTTTTATGTTTTAAGCTTTTAGATCAGCAAAATAATAATATGATCCGTCCATACGACTATCTCTTACGTTAAATATTAAAAAAAGGTATCGCCCCTCAAAAAATACGATGTATGACGTCATCCACCGCCTTAGTACTCATCATTTCACCTTGGATACATCAATTATTGAACTTCAATTATTGAACTTGCAATAGGGAACTATACAATTTTTGACTGAGCTGTAAAAAAAATTATGCAAATAGAGAACTTAATGATACATATGTTGTTTCTAAACCGAGCCAGGAATTTTAGTTACGAATTGCAAAATGTAGCGCACTTAGTGATACACACTTATGCACTCGTTGCTCGACCTTAAGCCCGGATTAAACCAAAGTAAATGAAACCAAATTAGATGAAACTCTGGTGTGCTTCACCGTAGTGAATGACGTCATGCGCCGCGTTTTATGAATGGAAATATCTCCACTAATATTGGACGTAGAAACTTGAGCTTGGACGGGTCATCTGATTATTACTGATCTTTTTCGTACCGTGTTTTATGAATGGAAATATCTCTACTAATATTGGACGTAGAAACTTTAGCTTGGACGGGCCATCTGATTATTACTGATCTATAATTTGAAGTCATCACAGATGCAAGAGATCCATTGCTAAGTCATATCACATCCGAGTATAAAATTGAATCGTTTGAGTGAATGTTGCATCCTTGGAATGAAGTCACGTTCCTGAGAAGTTTTTACGTCTGAGGAACGTCGATATGTGACCATCATGATAACCTCCTTTCTAACAAAATTTGTATGACTTGATTTGCGCATCACAGTTGAACTGGAGAAATTATTCAAATTCGATTACAATCAAGTCCCGCCGGCGGTTCATCTCACTGAATGTAGATCTTTCCGCAAAAGATTCGTGAAAACCCCGACCTACCTCAATCTCGCTTGAATTAACCAGGCCAAATACTATAATGAGATCGCACGGGACGGGACCCGAGTAATTGCTGGAGTGTGGCGCGCCTTCAATCCGGCTGGCAGCAACATGCTTACACCCGTGGTCGAATAGTTGTATCACTGCGCCTGCCGTGAATGAGTTCAAGTATCCTTTCCTGCACGCGTAAGGAAGCGTATTTAGCTCCGATTGCAACGTTACAGACCTCAACAAATGTCTTATTTTTAATTATTCTTGAAAGGAGTGGGAAATACAGTTTTTCTAAAGAATTTCCATGGATTATCATCAATCGCCGGAAATTTGGACGTAATATTTTCGCTTGTTTCATACCTCATTACAAGTGATTAAGTCGACTCAATTTTAATGTAATTTAACCACTATGTTAAATTTTATAAGGTAATAGAAGGGCAAGAACATGGTATGGTGACTGGTGAGGTAGGTGGCGGTGGCATACATTGCATTAATAAAAAGGGTGCTCGGGCACTTAAATAAAAATTTAAAAAAAAAAAATGACCCCTTTCTTTATCCCGCTTTAATTTTATTTCCTCTTTGATGCCTAAAAAAATAAACATAGATAATACCCTAGTTTTTAAAGTTCAGTATGCTCATTGCAATATTGACTGTACTGTTTGGATTTAAAAAAACAGCTGTTTCCGCAGAGACCTTATTGTAGAAAAATTGAACCGTAAGCATCATGGTTGCATCAGTGTTGCAAAATCGTTTACCTTTCGCCAAGATTAGGTTAGGATCCTTTTTTTTATGTTCCCTCCAGTCCAACGTCCTCTTCACCTTGAAAATAGCTTTTCAAGAATAGCTAACTCTAGCAACATTCAATCTAAGAATATATATCAGGACATTCACAACCGTAATTTTCGACTTCAAATCATGCATTTTAGAATGTTGTGCTGTGATAAGGTATTCAGTTCTTTTCGGTAGTCTCAAAAATGTTTCAGACCTCACCTCGTCGGTCTTATTACACAGAAGATCGTCAATTTAGTAATCTTTAATTTCAAAAATTTTAAAAAATAAAAATTGTAAACAGTATGCCGACGATTTCACACACAGATAGAGTTCGGTGCGTGTTGAGACACTCCCTAATATTTACAGGTCTTTTGCTGGCCGTGGCGTTTTTTTACTACTTCATCACAGTACCATTGAGTAATATCCATCACTATCAGGATCATCCTAGTAATATTCACCATTCTCGGATCCCAGAGTCGCGATGAAAAGAACTCCATCGCTTCCGATTTTACATGGAATACGTAAGTCCCCAAGTTTCTACATAGTCAATATCCCTCTTTATACGCTGAATACATTTTTCGAACACGATGCAATCTTCGTAACTGAAAGCACTTGTTCACGCTTGAATACCATTTTTCTCGGAAGAGAGAGGTGGACGACAAGAGCGTGAGAGAGCAAGTAGAAGAGGAGAGGTTGGAGAGGGGGCTTGACAATGCTTGTTTCTATTTGCCAAGCTTTTGGCACTCCATCAAAGATTTTTAAATTGTCCTGTCTCTCTTATGATTGAATCCGGAATTCTACGAATATATGAGATGAGTATTTTTTATCACAACACAATGTTGCATCCATGGCCTTCTGATCTAAGTTTCTTTGAAATGCCCATTCAATAACACTAGAGTGAGGGAGAAGAAACTTGAAATCAGTATTCGGTTGTGATTTTATGTATTAAAAAGGTACACGAAAGTCATTATTTTTTAACCAGAGACCCAGATTATACGCGAGACCTTTGAGAAAAATTTCCTCTTAAAATAACGACTTGCCGAACAAGCCCTCCTGGGAAGTCTACTTTACTCAAATAAATGGGAGCTCAACGATCGCCCATGGGGAGTATATTTCACTCCCGACTCTTTATCGCTGCTGCCGTATTTATCTGCCTCGTTTAAAATATACACAACAGATACCGAGACTATTTTTACCAACGTTAGATTTATGTTTGTTGATTTTTTTCCTATTCTTCCCACCTCTTGAAGGGCGTATCGCAATTCTCGTATGAGCCTCAGGAAGGATGGATTCATCGATAAAATGAGGTTCACGTGGAAATTAAGATACGCCGTTACGCCAGAGGGGTGAAAAATGTGTGACCACCCACTGAAAAAGGGACCTCAGACTATGGACGAGATACCTCCAAGAGAGCAATCTTCATAGATATGGGTCAAAATAACAGAGGTTCAATTCTTTAAAACTGAGTTTTACACAGAGAATTTTCTTTTTGCCCAAAAGAATAAGTTTTGGGCGACTTAATTGATTTTTCTCCGAGGAACTATAAGCTGTTTATTTCGTGCCCTGCACATATCGGATTAGAATTTGAAATGACTTACGTTTTTTTTAATTACTTGTGCAAGTAACTTCAAACAATCGCACCTCCAGTCTAATTTGAGAGGCTTGGTTCAACACACTCCCCCAATCTAGACTTTTTTTCAATTTAAACGTCCTAGAATTTTTTTTAAATACAAGTAACTTCAAAAAATCGCACCTCCAGTCTAATTTGGACGTATTTCTATCAAACGGACCTAAATGCCATAGGGGGAGGAAAGGAGAGGGGGGCTTGGATTAGCGGGTGTTGCGGAACGCGATGCTCGCTCCTCCTATACTCGCAATGCTTTTCCGGGGCGCTTAGGTCCGTTTGACAGTACGCGCTATCCGGGATTCTACTTATAAAATCTTCAAAAGGAACTCATTTTGGCGCTTAGTTCCGTTTGATAGAAATACGTCCATTTGAAGGGCTTGGTTCAACACACTCCCGCTGCCTAGACATTGAACCCGGAAACACCCTGTATACCGGAATCAAGAACCCGGACCCTTGGTCGCGTTGCCGGGCAACTTGATCCTGAACACGACGTACGGTTTCTGCCTCCGGTCCTCGCCGAGTTCCCCGCGGCCCGGATAAAACGCCGGAAGGGAATGCAACTGGTTGACCACGAAGTACAGATAGCCGTCCTCCCCTACACTGAACCTGGACACAAAATTGATCATTTTATCCCGAACGAGGAGCACAGCGAAACCGGTTCGAGGGTCGAACACGAACACACCATCCTGCTCGAAGTTTCCGCCGTACACGAACCCGAGCGAATCGGAGGCTATGGCGGCCGACCACCCTTTCTCACCGAGGTTCCGCACCGAGCCGACGATCTCGGGTCCCGGCGTGAACCGATTGCGGAGAAGTGCAGGTGGCACCGAGAATAAGCACCGACCATCAGTCGCGGAATAGTAAAGGGTATCAGTATCTGGCGATAACGCCACACCCCCGACTCCGATCGTTATGAACTCCACACCCACGATCTCCCCACTGGAGCTCCTCTGTATCGTGTACACCGGGTCGCCGTAGATAAAGGGTACGAAGCCAGGGGTCCCGATGACCGAGGGGTCTCGCTCTAGAACGCGCCAGGAATCGCCGGTTTCCAAGTCGACGACAACGAGGGCGTTGGCCTGGACCCCCGGGCTCGCGTCGGCGATGTACGCGAAGCCGCGGAGGGTGTCGAAGCGCACGTCGGAGAAGTAGGAGATCGGCTTGGCCACGCTCGTCGGGAACGTGAAGGTTCTGATGATGGTGTCGTTGGTCAGGTCGATGGAGACGAGTTTCGGGCCACCCGGTGAGGATTCCAGCATTACTCCGGCGTACGAGACCCGGCCCGTGTCCAGGATCCACAGGGTGTCCAGAAAGTCGATGACGACGGCTTGTACACCTGGGGAGCACAAAGATCAAAAGAGGGGCTTGGAGGACAAGGCGCATAAGTGCAGTTTTTGAAAAAAGTGAGATATTCGTGAACTCAACTAAAACTAGTTTGTGTATATTTTATGAGAAATTCACGACTAAAATCCAACTTTAAAGCATCAAAAATTGAGTTTGAAATTCAATTCTGCGATAAGACTAAATGTTACTTTGAAACTTTAAACATGTTTTCTTGAAATAGCAAAAATTGCACCTATGCGCATAGTCCTCCAAGCCTCTCATAATGAGTAAAACTTGTAATTTATTTGTGAAATGAAAAGGAACTGAGTGATTCGGGCTTGGAGCGGAGGAAAGATTTGACTTTTCGTGCCGCCGTAAGGCTTACTGAAAAAGATAAACTTCAAGGTTGTCCGATTTTCTCATTCTAAATTCTTTCTGATAATATTTTTGTTTCATTTCTGTTTTTTATTTATTTATTTATTTTTTTTTAAGAGAGAGATTGCATGCATCTTAAAAAGCTAAAACAATTACTACTTCACTTAATTATTGTGTAAATGTTTCATTCAGTTACCTTCCACTAAATGCTGCTCAATCGACCCTTGTTAAAAACGAAAAATAAAATATGTAAAACTCGAATATCTTAGCGGCTACTTAAACAAGCATACATTTTTATAAACTACTAATCCTTATATTGCAACATGAAAATATGAAATTTTGAGGTAGATTAAAGAATTCAATAACTGGAATGATTGACAGAATGATCACTTGTAAATGTTATAAATGTCTTGCGGTATCTTCACTAAAATTAAAATTTTATAATTCAGCACTATAAGCTCCCTATCGACTGAGCGCTCAAAACGAGGCCCGTTTATACCCTTCCTATACTCGGATTCGGTTGTATTGCTGACGTAGCCTTTGAGACACCACTACAAATTAGGCAAACGGAAACAAACACAATCTGGAAATGAAGCAAGGGAAATGACGCGTGTTGAAGACGGCGCAGAGATACAACTATTCGTGCTTGATGGATGTCCGCGTTGCATCTACAAAATTGAAGGCGCGATGGCGCGAGCGAGAACTCTGAGTGCTCCGCTCTATCTAAACCCCGCTGCCATTGATGTATCGCTCGGATTCGGGAGAAAAGTTAAAAAACGAGGTTTGATCACGTTTCTCTTTTCTTCGGCTGTTTGACACTCGATTTTTTTTTCTTTATTTCAATTTAATGTCCGATTCTCTTTTTACGATGTATTTTTGAACCTATATCTAAATCTCGGATGCACCGGCCTCATTGCTCTCCTGAAAGAGATGGTCGGGTTAATTCGACCCGTTTTGGAATTCTAAGGGTAGTAGTCAAAAAAATTGTTCAATTTGATGTCTGATTCTTTTTTAGGGTGTATTCGTGAACCTAAATCTAAATCTTGGATGTACCAGCCCCATGCAACCCGCGAAGCACATGTTTTCAGCAAGCCTCGAGTCAATTATTTTACCCAGCCCGGGCAACTTATGGGTTAATTATCATTTTCTTTTCACGGATAGATACCCAAAAATTTACTCGCTTGAATTCCATGATTTTTACTTTATCGGCAGGTATCAATGTCTAGAAGTGCCAGCTATCTTCAAATTTCGAATTTTTAACTTGTTTTTTTATACATATAGCTCAGAAACGTTCATTGGGGTCGGGTCTCGTAGTAGCCAGGAATCAACGCCCAGTAATTCTGAAAATCATCAGTTCATCTTAACTTAAAATTAAAATAAAATGAAAATAATAAAGTCCACTAATAGTGTAAGAAAACAAATATTTTGGACCGATTTTCTTGACGTTTTGTCAACATCCTTACCTAGGAAATAGTTCGATAGACCTTTCGTTCGGGGGTAAGGACCAGAGAAGTCAATGGAGTCGTTGGGTGGGTTGTTGATGGCTGCGTTGGGGTAGGGCGTTTCGGAATCGAAGGTGGTGAGTTCTGAGACTTGGATGGCGTTGTTGATTCCGTTGTTGGTGTTTTGCTCGTCGAAGCCGGCTGGGTAGCAGGTGAACTTGCGGCCGGAGGCGGATACGGCTATACCAACAGGGAACTGCCCGTAGAACAGGTGGACGATCTCCAGGCAGGAGCTGTACCCCAGGGGATCCTCAAGGATGTTGCATGTCGCCGTGGCGAGAAGTGTGGCTAGGAAGGAAACCAAAGCGCACACTGTCATTTTGTAGGAAGATCCCTTCTTATTTTAATCCCAAAAAATCGTTTCTCGGAAAAATTCTACTTTAAAGAAAAACTGGCACAGTGATTAAAGAAACTGAAGTTCATTTCGGCTTCTAAAATAGAATATGAGTGAGGAAATTTAAATGACTTCACTTCTAGACTTGACAAGGAACATGCATCTGAACGTAAGGCTGAGTAAATAAAAGACGATTCTCTACTTTCAAGTTTTCAAACACGACAAAAATAGTTCTGTGCCTTATCATTTTTGCTTCTCTGTCAAACAATGCACTTCATTCTTGTCTCGTTTCCGATAACCGGTGGCTTGGTTGACTAGGCCATGTATGATTTTGTAGCCGTTTTCCTCTTTATATTTCGTCGTCTCTCTGACGTAAAAATGTATCTCGATTTCCTTATGAGCCCCAGGAAGCATGGATATTTATGTAAAACAGGGCTCACGTGGAATTTGAGATACGCCCTTACGTCAGAGGGGAGGCCGTTTCCGCATTTCGTGGCGGGAGACGGAGACCCTCAACGACTTGCATACTAAAAAGAGACAGGAAAGTGGACTTTTCCTGGTGAGAGATGGTCTCAGACGATGTTGTGTTGACATTTTCCTCGCGATATCCAGGAGATAGAAAATGAATACGTGCAAGTGACCCACAACGTGTTGATCCCTCTTATGTTATGTTTTGTCTTTACTGTTTCTTGCACGTTCGCTGAAGCGTCTTTACTTTTATATCATATCCTTGTATGTTTCTCCATCTTTTGATTTTTCTCTTTCGCATTGTGATGTTCTTTTGGAAAATGCAACTGCGGCTTAAAGTTGAAAAATGTCATTGTATTCTACTTAGCACATGTGCATATACTTTACCGTGACGTATTTTTGGATGAAAAGTAGAAAATCTAAATTAGCACGATTATGAACTCCTGCAATGAGCGGTAGCACCCAAAATACATGGGCATGTAATTTATATTTGTTCATAAAAAAGCTGGCTCTGCAATGAGTAAATTGTAATGGAGTGAAATAATTGATGATAGGTGATATAGTTACTTCAGTTTCAGTTCTGCATGATCTGTAATGGACCACTAGACAAGGTAAGAATTTAAGGAATCTGATACATGTTTCTGAACCAGAATTTTACGTCAAACACGCGATTTGCACAACGAAAATTACTGAAACCAACTCCTAACGAAAATATTAACGTTTTTATTTCACATTGGTTACGAAGAATTTTAACTGCCCGCTCACAAGAAACTCAAAGCTCTACGTGAGTCAAATCGCGCACTACAACAGTTTCAGCAAGCTTCTCAATCGAGTAATGTTCATTTCCCACCATGTGTTGTTCAAACTATTAGCAATTTGCAGAGTGTGCAACAAAGTGTCAAGATTGAGGTTGCCAGATTTTTATGTCGTAGAAACTGTCATGTTTTGTCAGTAACGTTTAGCGCGCGATGTGAATCACGTAGAGCATTGAGTTTTCATGAGCAGATGGTTTGAATTATTGCATCAAGAATCATTAAATATCTTCGTAAGGAGTGAATTTCGGCAATTTTGATCATGCGCATCGTGTTCTACGTGAAATTTTAGTTACGAACCACGTATCAGAATGCTGAAATTCGTACCTCGTCTAGTGGTCCATTTCCGCGATAAAAATTCGATGAGGTACGAAGGGACCGAATATTATGCTTAGAACAAACGCAAAATCAAACCGCCGTGTTCGATACATCCGCTAGTAGTGACATTTGAAATTAAAACCTTTTCACGCGAGTTCCAAACTCTTTATGAATTCAAAAGCATCTCGGAAACACAGATACACAACCTGAATCTGGAGGAACAGGAATGAGCACTATCGTTTTTGGGGTCAAACTTCTCGTCCAGGCCTGGAGAGTTTCGGCACACGGGGTTATTCCTCAATTTAGTAGGGTCTTAGGCTGTCACCGAATACACAGAAAGGCCTCGCTAAAAAGCCACCGAGCCTAAGTGAAGGTTGACAACCCCCCCCCCTCCCCACTCCGGCTGGGCCCGGGGGCAACTTATCGGAGATTCGGAGACGGGAAAGCTCCGTAACTTGACCCTCTGAAACTTTTCGTTTTGAGAGGCCAGTGTTTTTTTTACATTCTCTTTCACAAGAGACCAATTTTCTAGGGACTCGATGAGCATGATCCAGATAATGCCTTGTTTCAATGTAATGTTTTCAGAGTTGACTCTAAATGTGTTTTCCTATTGGGTAATGTCAGGTGGTAAGAATATTTATGTATCGGGGTATCGACCTCTTGACAGTATCAAAGAAAAGACTTCAGAAGTTTTCTCTTTAAAATGACAAGCAAATACGCTTTGACTAGTCAGGATAGGAATCATTCACTGTAGTCAGCGGCACTGCGATCTACATTTTACCCATGCGTCAACATCAAATCCCTCCTTTTTTTTAAACAATTGAATCTCCCAATTTAATTTAATCTTTCCTTGTCTATTTTATTTCTTGCACATTCCTATTGATCAATATTTTCCAAGGTGTTAATGACCTATGCATATTTGGAGCACCTGTGGGTAAATATATCAACCAACCAACCCACTAACTAACATCTACCGCCCACCTTACTGCCTTAATATTCGGGTGGGACTTTCAATGATCACTTTTGAAATTGGACATATTTTTGCATTCCTGCTCAACTGAACTACCCTAGNTTGTCTATTTTATTTCTTGCACATTCCTATTGATCAATATTTTCCAAGGTGTTAATGACCTATGCATATTTGGAGCACCTGTGGGTAAATATATTACCCAAATAACCAACCCACTAACTAACATCTACCGCCCACCTTACTGCCTTAATATTCGGGTGGGACTTTCAATGATCACTTTTGAAATTGGACATATTTTTGCATTCCTGCTCAACTGAACTATCGACAAGTGGGAAAGATGGGGTAAGCTTTAGGAAGCTGGACAAGAAACAATGTAAAAGTGGCCATAAACTCCTTTCGAGAAATAGAAAAGCGGGATTTTACATTCTACCAAATGGAACTAATTGTAAGAACCAAAGGAATACGGCACTCATGAGCCGTGGGCATGAGGAAAGATTGTTATGGACAGGGCTTATGAGTTAAAGACTCCGGACGTTGAGATTTCTTGTCCTGGCCGTTCACGTAGACGTCACTGGCGTTTTATAGTTCCGATTCATTCCTACGGCCCTCGACAAGCGAACACACCCCTTCTTTCCCACCTATATCTGGTTTCGTTGAGCAGAAATACTTCCAATGAAGTGCAATGTAGAGGGTATTTGCCTTTTGGAAATGGAAAATGAAGAAACATGATAGAATCGTGGGCTGCGAAGAAGAGAAGATACTTTTCCCAATATGCTCTTCTATTCCCAGGAGAGGCCTCTCGAAAATCTATTTAACTCGCCAAGTGCTGAGGGATTAAACGGGGTCTTAACTTTTCCAACGCTGACGCATTATACTTACGAATTTGTTTGCCCTCCGTGAACTGGGCCTTTTCATTAACATTACGACAATGAAAAAAGTTATGCTTTTACTGCTCTTTTTATTAAAGCCTTGGTTCAATGATCGCGTTTTTTAAATTAGCACCACAATGCTTGGCGTTGTGGCTTATCGTAGATGATATCTTGCCGATGACTATTTTTTTACCATTATGTTCTTTGCGATATTTTTTTCAATTTTAAAAAAATCAGGGGTTTCTGAAAGAAAACAAAGAAGAAATTTAAAAAAGAAGGAATATAAAATTCATATTTTGGGTCTTCATTTATGCATTGCCCCAAGAGATAAATATTTCAATTCTTTCTCCCTTCCCAAAGTATCCTTAGCGATCGGTGCGATCATCAGAAGATTTTAATGAAGGCGGCACAACATTACATCGAGTTCATACTACCTACTTGACCTAAAAGGGTGTCATAAGAAACGGTGATATAGTTTCCCTCATTTCTCGCACACTTATTACAAATATGTCTCCTGAGAGCGAAACTCGATTGTAATTTTAAGCTTTGATCCACGGTATAAAATCGCTGAAGCGACATTTTAAAGTGGGTGGCAACGTAGCTCCGCTGTAAGTTACAAGTCCTCGTTCAACTGTGTGGATAAGAATCGCAGCCTGTTTCAATTTGTACACTTCTGCAAATGCAAGTTTGTCACATCTTGCAAATAATCGCCACTGGTGCAGATAGAATAAAACTTACATTCGAAACAACTTTTAAATTTAATTATTCAACTTAAAGCAGGGTCATAATCGTAAAAAGTTTAGCAAACCTTTCCATCTCTCTTCCGCTGAAAGTCATTTTCAGAACTTCACCGCCTGTCACTTCGCAATTTATTTTAATGACTCGGTTAGCTTTCGTAAAAAAGAAAGAAGAAAAAGGGTGGAAAACTTTACCGGGTTAAAACGGGGAACTGTGCCGCTGCTCTTTACGTATGAAATAGATTTTTAAAAAAGAGGGAAAGAATACGTGTCGCCAGTTCATATTAATGTTATCATGACTTGAAACAATCAAATAGGATGGATGACAACTGCACTCGTTCAAAAAAACATGCAACTGACAGAGCTTCACAATTCGTGAACTTTAATAAAAAAGATACGATATGCGTTTTCAGCAAATGAACACGAAAATTTAAGTTGGTTTTCCTGCATCAACTCTCATTTCCTTCGATCATTATCTAGTTCCATTGATTCCACTTCTGTTCTCAATGATTTTATAAAAAATATTATACTCATGTTATTTATGGATATATTAAAGAAAATATATTTTGTATGTTATGGACAATATTATATTATGTTTTATATTATCATATAATATTTGAATAATATTTCACGAAGAGCGAAAGGTTGAAAATTCTGACTACAGTTATCATCCATCTCCTAGCATACATTTAATCCGGTCCACGAAATCAGCTTTCAAAATGTATACCACGGCTAAATATTTCAATCCACTTCACCCTTTTGATTTACCGATGTTTAATTTCTGACGTTTTAACCGCTAGTTATTAAACATAATAATCCACGCTCAGATGAAACGCTCTCTAGAGGTGGAAATTAAGCCTGGTCGCACAAGCATCTTAAGAATTTTAACAGGAGCTGCCTGGATTATGGTTTGCGATGAATCCGAATGAAATGTATTTGCACATCTCTCCTAATTGGAAGATATCCTCGAGCTCTATTTACTCTCAAAAATGAGCTTTTAGTAAAAGAATTGGCGTGCATTTACTTACCACTCGAGCGAAATCAAAGCTACTCCTGTTAAAATATCAAACCGGCGGAAGTCAGTGCTTTGTGAATACACGGGATTTAGCACACCCACATTAAGAGAATATTCTACTGTGCCCAGGAAAAACGTCTTATAAACATTCGAGAGTTGCCGAATATCTCCGGATAAATCGTGTATTTTTTAGGAAAATTGTGCTTATATTTCCTTGGAATTTCCAGATATTTTAGATTGAACTACAAACAACATTTTCTGAAAAATTTGAAGACGAATTTTGACAATTTTCTCACTAAATTTGATTTTTATCGAAGAAAATATGACAACATCTAAAGGCTTCATACGGCCTTTTCCCGTAGCACGGTGGTATTGCCATGTCTGCGCCACTAGCTTAGTTCATCAATTTTAGGGTTAAAATGGGGCTGTTGTGGACCAATGTGAACAAACCCGATGAGGAGTGATTCGTATTATCGCATGAAAAATGAATGATAAAAATATTCATCAAAGTTTCCTCTATCACGTCTAGAACTCTGTCGCTATCTTGTTTGTGTGCACCAACTTGATCAATCCATTGCTGCTAGTTGGAAATGTTCTTAGTGCGGCATCGTCTGCTAGAAAAAAATTGTTAAGGTGATTCGGCCTGAGATCTATGGTGTGGTCGTGAAGTGNAACAGTGTTTATCATTGAGTCAACAAGTGTTCGGAAGCTGAGTGCATGGAGAGTTATTATCACATTTTGTTTCAAATTTTTGAGTAATTTTGTGTTATTTACATTGAATTTTGTGTTTAAGGGTAACTTACTACTGTCATTACCGTAACTATGGAAAAATGTGGCAAGAATTCATTTTTATTTTAAAATGTCAGCATGTTCTATTGTAACGTATCGTCCTGACCTCAAATATGCAGTTTCATTAATATTGATGAGTTTTCGTGTGTTTTATCGCCGAAAAACACCAAATTTCGTCATTACCGTAACCGTCATTACCGTAACCTGCACCAATAAGGCCACCATATGCCACAAGGCCAGAAGGCCAATTTTTCGACACCACTGCTTAAAGCTGATTCCTAAGGTCTTGAATGCCACAAAAAATATCACACCGAAGGTTTTCAACGAATTTTAATTTTTAGTATTTCGGAAAAATAGTGGTCTCAAATATGAACGCTTATTTGAAACGACCCGCCTACGAGACTGCATAAATACTTCACGCATTGCGTCAAACACAGTGCGGTCAGCAGCGGTCGGCACGAAACGCATAGCGCCTACAAGACTGTGGGAATACTTCAAGCATTGCGCCAAACACGGTGCGGTCAGTGCGGCGCGGCGGCGGAAATTACAATTATTTAACCATATTTAAGTTTGTTCTTTCATAATTTTTTCGTTCTTTTCTTATGAATGAAAGGCCTTTCCCACGCAGAGATAGGTTTACGGAACTTGCATGAACTTTTGCTAATAGTATAGACAATAGACAGGGCTTTCGCAAAAAATGTGTCCAACACGAGTAAACGCGTCTTATGCGCCCCTCCCTCTCTCCCTCTGGCACGTTCACTTGATGATTTTTATTGATGTTTCAAAACGAATGAGAAGGAGGCGGCAAAATATAGGCAGCCCATAGGCGGCAAGTATAGGTAAATCCGGCCCTGCATATAGGGCTCAGCCCTGTTGTCTTTAGTTGGCTCCATTTTATCTAAAGTGTTAAGGCTCAGCGCTATATGTATTGTTTTTTCCGTGTTGATACAACATTTTCCAATATTCAAAAAAAAGGAAAAGAAAAAGAAATCATGCAATCTCGCAACTCTGATGCCCGGGCAAGCGTCTCTTGAGATTTGGACGAGTGAGCTTAGCAGATTCATAAACTCGCAATGAACGAATCGCGGCTCATCGATGGAATACGGAAGCTTCTAAAGTTGCCCGAGTTGCGTCCTTACTTTGAGGAATGACTAGGGAATGGCCGAGGTTAAGCGGTTCGAATTCCTAACGAAAAGTTTCTCAACGGGAAACGGTTATTCCGATTTCCTAGACAAAGCCGAGCACTGAAGAGTTAGGGTGGAAGAAATTATTCCGTAGTTCTCTTCAAAACGTATAGTCACCGAAAATCTACATCCTCTCATTCCATTAAAATCCATACCGCCCAATAGACCCGTAATACTATATTAATATTAATATCCATGATACTCCTCATACTCATACTGTTTTCAAATAATTTGGCTCTTTTTAGAGACTAAATGAACTTCATTTTGCAATCAGAAACTACAAATTTTGGCTCATCTGTAAAAGCACGCCAGAAATCGCTGTTCCGAATTGTAAAATGTAGCCCAAATAAGTTCTGAGTTAAACAGAAAGGAATCAAACCTCATTTCGGTGGAACAAAAATGAGTTTGGACTAGTTTTGAGCTTAAATGACCGTTCATTCTCTCCTGTCAAAGTTTTAAAGTTGGCAAGTGGTGTTTCGAATATTAAAATAAACGTTGAGCATTAAATCTAACATGGAGTCCAATGAAGAAGTACTCTTCAAACCTCATTTTTTCGGATCAACCATGACAAGCCTATATTCCCTCCACCGTACCTAGTCAACATGTAGGTATAATCATTTCCATAAAATGATGAGCGCTTTGATGGGCACAATGATGTGTACTCGCAGTTGACTACTTTTCGACGAATGCCGTCCAAATCCAAAGCAAAGAGTCAGTAGTGGCTGTGACAGCAAGGAAAGCTGTCAGCTCCCTACCATGAAGCTCGTTGATTAAATAGAACAGAAACGTTTCACGTTCAGTCGCTCAAACCCGTTTTGGGGAACAAACTATCAGTCCCCTCAACTTGTACCGTACTCGTTACTTTTTTACGACACTTCTCAATCTCTGCAAAAGCACGACAGTCCAACGGTGCCGGAGCTCTGCCGCGAAAAAATCCGAGATTCGAATCCGGTGTCGAAAATATCGTCGCCCTTTTGTCGCAGAGATTATGTCTATTGTCACATGAGCTGCGGAAAACAGGGAGTCTTATGGAGATCAGGTCTCAAGTGGAAATTGAGACACGCCCTTACGTTAGGGGGACGATGATTTTAGTCGGTTTCTTCCGCAATAAGACCACTGCTCGGAATGAGCTTTGTCTAGCCGTTGAAAACTTTTCCACGTAATTATTTCCCCTTTTACGATACATTAACCGGGCATAAAGCGTCGTTTATAGACTTAAAGAACTCCATTATGCACCAAACTCGTGTGGAACAGCAGAATCTGTAGACAAATGCACATAGTTTTCAACATCCCGTCGATCCCTCTTGTCGAGCGTGGTCGAGTTCTGGACATTAAATGTCAACGTTTCGATTTGACAACATTGTTACAGATAATGGACCACTAGACAAGGTACGAATTTAAGCATTCTGATACATGTTTCTTAACCAGAATTTCACGTAGAACACGATTCACGCAACGAAAATTACTGAAACCAACTCCTAACTGAGATATTAACATTTTTATTTCACATTGGTTACGAGGAATTTGAACTGCCCGCTCACAAGAAACTCAAAGCTCTACGTGAGTCAAATCGCGCACTACGACGGTTTCAGCAAGCTTCTCAATCGAGTAATGTTCATTTTCCACCATGTGTTTTTAAAACTATAAGTGATTTGCTAAAGCTGAGCCAAAGCGTCAAGATTGAGGTTGCCAGATTTTTTTATCGCAGAGACGTTCATGATAACGTTTAGCGCGCGATGTGAATCACGTAGAGCATTGAGTTTTCATGAGCGGGTAGTTTGAGTTCACGCACCAAGAATCATTAAATATCTTCGTCAGGAGTTGATATCGGTAATTTTCGTTGTGCGCTTCGTGTTTTACGTGAAATTTTGGTGAAGAAACATGTATCAGAATACTGAAATTCGTACCTTGTCTAGTGGTCCATTCCAGCTTAACGAACGTCTTTGCTTAGCAGATGCGTTTATGAGTACCTTATGTCTTGCTAAAAAGTGTCTTCAAACACATTATTAATATTATTAAACAAATGTATTACTTTTTAACCCTTAGATGCCAAATCCGGTTTGCCAAACATGATGCCCCGCGGGTTGTTCGGGGCCAGTACATACAATCTTCAGATATAGGCCTAAAAATACATCCTGCAACACAGAATCAGACTTGATATTGGAAAAGGAGGAAAATCGAGTGTCAGGGATTTTTTTATTTTTTGACAACCACCCTTAGGTATCTCAAGTCCGACGATCAATTGGACTGCATTTTGCAATTCGGAACTATAAATTCTGGCTCTTCTGAAAAAACACTTACGTGCATGGGGAAACTAATGGCACATAGGTTGTTTTTAAACCGGGCCAGAATTTATAGTTCCAAATTGCAAAATGTAGTCCAATTCTCGGGGAGTGATAGGGTCGGTATGTGCGAGCTTTAGATATAGGTCTACAAATATATTCTTAAAGAAGAATGAGGCATCAGATTAACATACAGAAAAAATCGAGTGTCAACGCAGCCAAAGACATAGGAGAGACGGAATTGGGTCTCTTTTTGTAACTTTTCTCCCGAATCTGAGCGACACCTCCTAATTGGCAGTGTAGAGCGGAGCGTGCACGATGCTATTCCACGCTGCGATCGCGCCTTCAATTTCGCAGATGCAACACAGACATCGATCAAGCACGAACAGTTGTATCTCTGCGCCGTCATCCAAGTGCGTCTTTTTCCTTGTTCTGTTTTCATCATGTGTTGGTTCCGTTTGTCTTATCCGTAGTGGCGCTTGAAGGGCTACGTGAGCAATACAGCCAAATTCATAGTTACTAAACACGAGGCACACATTTTTCAACTTTTGCCATCAATATTCTCCTCTTTCCTTCAATGAAAAAAATTGAGAAATATTGAATGTTTCTTTTGGGAGAAGAAGGGATAATAATGAACCTAGACAAGTTTTACACTCGAAAGATAAGGTTCAAGGAATCTCATTACCTCCGCAATTATTCTTCCTATCCATAGCAATCTTCCCCTATTTATATTCCTGTTATTTATGAATATTACATGTCAAATAATTTGATTTGCGCGTTTTAAAATGACATTGTTTGTAATATGAAACGCCCTGCGACCTCCCGAACTTCTAGGCCACTAAATCGTGTATGTTGCCAATTTATAAAATTTTTGGTTGTGCCCTTGAACTAATGCGATAAAATTATTCTGAATCTGGCTGCTGCTCTAATCTTGCTCAAAAGTCAGCGAACTGTCACCAAGAGGAGGCGTCAACATTGTTACGCTAAATCCGCCTTGAGCCTCTGCGACGTTATTTATACACGAGGTCTTAAGGCGAATCGTGCTTTTGGGCCTGGTATCGTTTGACTACAATTAAAAGTGAAGACCGGGCTTTGTCTCAACTGAGGGACAAAAACGCCAGCGTCTTAACTCTTGAAGCGAAACGCGTTCAAGTACGCAAACTCTTGTTAAAAGTTGTTCAGTCCTCATGGCAAGAAATTAACGGTATAAGAGTCTAATTTCATTCTCAATCCTCGTTCTTCTGCGTAATGGCAAATCGAGATAATTGAAGAAAAAATTATAAGCTCAAATTCAGACGGAAAATTCCTAAAGCGTGATTGACCTTGTTCCTACCGGATTCATTACGCACCTCTTTCGGCCCCCTCTCAATTTCTGAACCACCTGCTGTATACTGCCTTCCAATAAATTGGCACAATGAGCCATAACAGAAATACCTGCCGGCATCGAGTATGGTTGTCGTTTATTGTAAATTCAATTTATATTGTGTATGAGATTTGTACATTCACTGAGAAAAAAAAAACTTCGGCCGTGGATGCCGTACTTACGAGCTGTGTGGACCTACCGCCCGCGTTCCGGGCTCAAAGGTCAAAAATTCTGGGCGTAGCGCTCGGGACAGTCGGAACTACGGCTCCAGCACCCGGCACTTTCGGCCTCTGAGCCCAGAACAGACGGTATGACTATTTAGCCCGTAACTTTTTTTTCAGTGATTGTAAAAAAAAGAGGCAAGAATAACATGCAATGATTCAATGTGTCTGTTGCGCAAAAAATATACTAACGGCCTACTGAGTAGACCTTTTCCAGTAAGAATTGTACTAAATTCGCGTCAAGCATGGAAAAAAATGTCGAGATCACTCAATCCCCCATTGTTCGTAGTTCTCATCGCGCATTTTCAAAATTACCGCGAGTGCGGGTACTTTTTTTCGAACCACTGGAAATCAAGTTTGCCCTGAAATGGAAGAGGACCTAACATAAGTAAACAAACACTCTCGCATACTGTAGGAAAGTTTATTTACGCGCGATTTCACTTCTTTTAAACCTTCATTTTTGCAATACAAAGAAATCGGAAAAAAGGAAAACGGTCGGAAATTATTGAAGCCATACGTGAGAAATGGTGTTCGGAGTTGCTTGTTTTTGAACTGGCACAAAATTGGCGCTATGGCAGCATGTCTCACCGATAATGTGTGCTTCCAGGACTGTGATCTTTGACTGTATTATTACGACCAACGACCAAAACCAAAGTATTTTCAGCGGCAGTTACCTTGGAACCACCACTCTGCGTGAAAAAAATTATATTCTAGGCGTGTGCTGTTAGTCCATCCATTTTCTCTCCCTTTCTCTCCTCCCCCTCCCCCCCACTTCTTTTATCTCTAATTGGTTTTCCCCCGTCAAAGTATGTTAAAGACGAGTTTTTAACTTTGTGGACCCTCAAATGACTTCAGATCCCAACGTCATCAACTTTAGCATTTTATTCAGAAAGCCTTTCACAAAGTGTGGAATTTTAGCGGCTTCGTGATAAATTAGTTACGGGAATTGCTTTTTGGGAAGTCTAGCAAGTGGGTTAAAAGCAATGCATGCGCGCGCGCGCCTAATGTGTCTCAGTTTTCGTTGCAGATCATTCATCCTCTGCGACCGAGGTGATGTAATATGCAGAATTTAAGGATATCTGCATCCATTATCTGATTACAGACTGATAAGAAATAAGAACGCTACCGCATTAATTGACATTAAACTACTTTTAATTCTAAAAATTCAAAATTTAACTTAAAAAATATTTGCATGAAACTGACTGGTTTGGTTTTCTTGGGTCTTTACTAATTTTCTTGTCTTTTTTTATCTCAGGTAAATCCAACATAAAGTTCCCGTTGTAGCAATATTCATTGTTTTAAAAAGTAGTTAGTATACTTTTTTTCTTTGATTATGAAGATATTTCAACATTCACAGTTTCCTAACTACCTCTTCAACAAAGCATACCATCTTTCTCCAATTTGTTGCTAATTCCCTCAGCCCAATCTGCCGTGCTACAAGATAACGTCGTATGTGCCTCCGAAGTTTCCAAATTACATTTGACAAATTACGAATTTTCGGGAAAATTTTTAAAGATATTTCTCTACCGATTTTGCAAAGAATTTTATTCCTAATTTGATCTAAAGTGTCTGCAAATTTTCAAGCATTATATGCATACATCTTTTTAAAACTGAGTATTTTCGTAGAGAAAATTTGGCGGCATTCGAATGCTCTTACTGCGTTTTTCCTTTACGGCAGCGATAGCGTCTCCAAATGAGTTACGTCAGTCAAGCAGTATTAAGTAAGTGTCCCAAGACTTTCATTATTATTTGGTGCACCTTCTCCCGCGAAAAACTTGGCATACTTACCGGGCGTCAAATACTTATCGGTTTTAAGAGGGATGCGTCGGAAATCCTGTAAGAGACATTGACAAGCTCCAAAGTTTCTCCATCTCGCCAAAGCTTTGAGGCAGGGATGCGCAACAATCATCCATCATTCGCTTTGATCACAGCACTTTGAACGCACGCAGGGGTCTCATTTCGCAGGAATCCTTCTTTACACATTTCACCACTTAACGCAAGCACTGTCATTGGCTTCTTTAAGACGCACGCTCCTTGTGCTTAAGCGCGAACACAGCCACGGTGCATACATCCTTAAAAGCTCGCAAAGACTTGCGCCTTTGATGGATTCCAGGGAGTTCCAAAACTGCTTTCAAGGTAGTTCGTCTTGGAATTCATTCTCCAGCTCTACCTGCTTTCCGGTTGAATTTGTACCCTGTATTCAAAGTATATGACTGAGAAATATTTGAGGGTAAGGTGCAGATTTTACACACTTCGATAGAGTTCCTTCACTGTATGGAAGATAAGCCGCAACCAACAGCATATCAACGTTGAAACTAACAGACCACGTATCTCGGTTTGCGACGTCGCAGACTTCCAATCATACTTCATTTTTTAGATGGAAAACAACTTAACGTAAATTCTTGAAAACTTCTGTGTTTTTTCTTCTCCGTGCGAAGAAAACTCTGTGAAAGTTATGAGAAATTATATTGCTTTGTTCTCCTTCGAAAACATAAAATGAGAGCGGAGACTTTTAAACATCGCAAACGAGATACGTGGTCTGGTACTTTCACCGTCGATATTACGCTTTCCGATCTTTTACTCACAGTTGACATCGTGGTTTTCATCCAGTCTCCTTTCATAAAGGCCACACGAATCATTTTCAAATTAATCCACCCCATAATATCTTCAATCATAAATCTATATGCAGGTGAGTAAGCAAAAGGATTTTATTAATTTAAATATTTGACTCGTATAGTCCGAAGATAAGTTGGATAGCATTCAGAAAAAAAGAACCAGCGTGATTGCTGTGTTGTAAAAATGTTCTTTCTTCATGTTTATCTAAAAAAATCTCCCAGGATAGTAAATACTTTTTTCTTCCTACCAAAAATATGTTGAGTTTACAGGAAAATAATATTGTAAATTTTAGTAGTGTTCATACATAATTAAGTATTTTTAAAAGAGAAGAAAAAGTTGCACGATTTTGAAAACACTGTAATCGCGTTGGTTTTTTTTTTT
>NW_017564655.1:142749-161478 GCF_001854935.1 Bemisia tabaci | reverse complement strand
AAAAAAAAAAAAAAAAAAAAAAAAAAAAAAAAAAAAAAAAAAAAAAAAAAAAAAAAAAACAAGCAGACCCTCATTTTTCCAAGAGATTATACATTTTCATCCAAAAACGTTGTGAGCAATTGTCGCTTGTATTTACATGTGGAGGCAAATATAGAGGTTTATCCGGTTCTGGTATAACAAGGTGGGAAAATCTTGAAAGATAATTAAATCCTGTTACACCAAAGATGTGTAGAGAGTTTTAGTGAATTTTGTCGCATGGAATTGACGCTCTCCCATATTTACCAAAACTCTCAACTATGTATTATCCTCCGTTGGACCAAACAGACAAAACAAAAAAAACAAATTTTGAGTTGTTTGATTTATTTGAAATCGCATTGATTTACATCGCGGTGTCTTTTACTTCAATGACGGAAAACGGTTTATTTTGACACCGTAAAGAGAGGTACAAGTCTTCTTTTTTCTTTTTTTCTTTGAAAGAATTTTATTTAAATGTAACGTAACTATTACATGTATTTCCTTGTTTCTATCTACATGGTTTAAAACTAAAACTGAACAAATTGCATTAAATTTAAAAGGTAGGTAACGTTAGATAATACGATGATTATAGGTACAAGTCTACGAAAAGGGTATCTACAGGTTGAGCGTGATACAACAATTTCGACGTCTAAGCAGCTAAAATTGCAGAACCGCCGAATTGAAGGAAATTCACATGTCTCACTTGATTTTCAATCCTTTTGTATTGAAAGCGGGAGCTCGATTTACGATTTTTAAACCTCCAGGCGTAGTCTTTTCCGGTGTTAGGCAGAGGTTGTTTTGTTCTAATTAAGAGAGGCTGTCAAGAGAGATTACTATCCTTAAATTTATTAAAAATTGTCCTCATTTATAATATTTGATTTTGGAGAATCTATGTGACCAACATATGTGTCCTTGATTCTGTTACTTTATTCTACTCCTTTATTCTGTATACACGTCGCTTCAAAACTTGCCCGGAAAAAATACATCGTTACATGAGATACTCTTATCATAGAACACACCCACACCAGTTAAGAGCGCAATTTGACGCGAGTTATCTTCGTTCCATCAGAGCAAGACCAAAGCGCTTGAATCGCCGCACGTGGAAAAAACATTAACTTTTAGCTCGAGTTAAATTCATTGGAAATTTTCGATTCTTATCTGCACTGCACTTAATATTTATCCTTCTTCATCGGGATTCTTCGCATTCTAACGTATCCCATCCTGTTTTATCCCATCGCAATTTCAGAACATACCACCGCGGGTGGTCTGTACTTGCCCGTCTGCAAGTGATGGAGATGGATGCGTTTTTCTCGTTAAAGCTCCCGCCTCCTCCCCCGGCAAAAATATTAGAAACACATTACAAAATAGATTTAAACCCTCCCAGTCTCCTCATGGTGGATATTATACTTTCGGCTCTATTGGAAAGTATACGTATATTATAAATACTATTTAAAAGTAAACCAAAATATTCCAAAATTGAGCATTTTTTGGCCTGAAATTTTCAATTATTTTCCTCTATGATTTGTGCCGAGGAGTGCCTCAATTTGTCTTTAAGAGGTGTTCAAATTTTCTCACACCTTCCTCTGCTGCATAACTTACCTGTAATTTTTGCGGATGAAGGTTTAGAGGCATCATAGGCCGTGCCTCGGGGTTATAAAACCTTAAGTTTTGCCCAGACTTTTAGTATGCACAAAGAAATCGGAAGGATTGCGAGGCGTTAAAAGTTCCTTCAATTCAGTGGTTATGCAATTTTAGCAACTTGGACGTCGCAATGGTAATATCACGCTTCTTGTCCTTGAGAGCGGGATTAAACTTACCAAAAAGAAGATATGCTGAACTAGAATGACTTTTACGTTGTAAATCTATTCTCTTCAGAGGAAAAAGCAATAATTTCATTTTTCCCGATTGACGACGTATGAAGTCCGTGTTTCAATTGGGAAATGCTAGGCACTAAATGTAATATTTCAATCGCGTTTCAATACCTTTTTTTGGTGTCAGCACATCAAAACTTTAGTTGAATTTTATGTTTATATGTCTTCACTAAGATTTGTGTGAGCTCGCACAAAATTTGACGGTACCTATAATGTAATATTGCGTCCTTATATATAACCTTACTCGTGGACAGTTACAAACCGTGCAATCCTTTTTAAAAAGAATGATTGTAACTTTATTCTACAACCAAGCTACAGTAAGTTTGAAAGTCTCTTCCGAAGTGGCTCCAAAACTAAACGATCCCAGTGAATGACTATTTGTGAGAGCCCCCGTTTTGTGGCACGACAACTGACGTGCGGCAGTAGGTAGTGCCACAACTTAGGCGATAAAAAATCGCGTAAAGAAAAGAGGTTATCCGTCGAGGAACAATATTCATCACTCTTCGCCGGCGCGTAACCTCTCACCTTCAGTTGTGGCGACGAGTTATCACTACGCCTGCCGATGAGTATAACCACTGTTGTCGCATCATCCTCTTGGTAGGCTGACACGAGAACGTAAATCGAAGTTATCCTCCGTGAAGGTAGAAGAAATTTTCATCCATTAGCGAATAGTGTAGGTTGGCCGAAGGAATGAAACAATTTGTCAAAACGCCAAATTTCTACAGTCAAAGAGTCAGGTGGAAAAACGGCCAAATTCTGAAAAAGGCGTTGGTGAGGAACAAGCTGTTGATCTTTCCAGTTTAGTGTAAAATGCCTGTCATTGAAAGATATTTTATACACCTCTTTTTACACCCTCCTTCTAGTAATTGACTTGTTGAACTGGACATGTACATGACAAAAGTCATATGGTTTTAAAAAAAATTAATGAAAAAGAGTTTTCTCGTGAGGGTAAACACAAAAATAAAAATTTTAAAAACAAAAAAAATTAAATTTTGTACAGGTGAAATTCAGTACATGTAGTCTCCAAAAATCCGTTCTTCGGGAAAATGGCCAAATCCAGAATTGATTGTTTTTCCTCCTCACTCCTCTATCGAACTAGTTAACCTGCAAAAGGCAGTACGCCGATTGAATTATCCACCACATAATTGCATACCATTATTTATTCAAAATGTTGCTTTACCGATAAGTAGTGTGATGAAGAAAAATTAAGCGTATTTTCATCAACTGCGATTTGCTTAAGTTAGCAAAGAACTTTTAAGGTGGAAATCCTCACTGTCCAGTGCCGTATAACAAAATCGTTTTGGGGTCAAATATATTGATTCCCACTTTTCGATGTTACTTTACGCTTTCTGATAATTTCAAGGGCATTGATTCGAAATTTCAAGACATGATCTACATGTTTAACGATGTTGTGAGCATTTGAAATAAATCGTTTTGAAGGCGGAAAACAGCGCCGGCAAACTTGTTAACTATTAACAATGCCTTTCTTCAGTGGTATGGTGTGCTGTACGATACATCGATTGATCCGTCATTTAAACCTATGAAAACGAATATCAATGGACAGGGTGTTCGCAGCGAGCAACTTAGTAATCGACCCTTTACCATAGCTTCAAATGGGGAAAAATCGATAATCGATACCGCTTTGTACTGTGGTATAGTATCACATTTTTATATTTTTCCCTCGCCTGAGGATTCTTTTTACCTGCCTCCGTCCTAAATGACTTTGAAATTTAGCATTTCGAGGGCTAACGAACACTACCATCTAACTGAAAATTTTGGCAAAAAAGAATTAGCAACTTTGCCGCATTCTACAGTATACAGTATAAAACACGCAAGCTGATGAATTTAGTTTTTTCCAATTCTGCAAGGGAGCGCTTTATTTACGGTGTAACGTACACTGAAAAAAAATCGGCCGTGGAAGCCGCATTCACGGGCTAAATAGACATACCGTCCGTATTCCGGGTTCAGAGGCCGAAAGTTTCGGGCGTAGCAGCTGGAACAATCGAAGCTACGGCTCCAGCACCCGGAACTATCGGTCTCTGAGCCCGGAACAGACTTTATATCTAAATAGCCCGTAAGTTCTTTTTTTCAGTGTATGAAAAAAATGCAAACTTGACCTTAAAATTACAAAAATGAGGAAGTTTTCTCTTCGTTCTACAAAATCGCCTGTGCGTTAGCCATCGATTTCCTTAATCCCGAAAAATTTCCGGACTTTGAGCGAATTTTCCCGGAGCGGACGGTATGTCTATATAGCCCGTAACTTTTTTTCAGTGTATGAAAAAATGCAAATTTAACCTTAAAATAACAAAAATGACGACTTTTTTCCTCGTTCTACAAAATTCAACATTGAACGTTTCCGGTTTTTACCAAATTTCGGCAACGCTCGAGACGTAGCGCGTCGTGGCGATTTGTCGAGCACTCCACAAAGGAGGATCAGTGGACCATAAATTCCGCTGAATTGATGAGTTGCTGCGTAATCGAGGCGGCTTGTCGAATCGGACCCGAAAACGGGGAATATATCCCGGCGCCCGGCGGCGGGCAGGCGTGGTGTAGTCTCGACAGCTCCACGCTCTGACACCGCGGGTCCCTTACACAGGAGCTCCCTCAGTTAGCTGTTCAATCTCATCAAAACTCCGCCCCAAGACGAGGAATGAGGGAGGAATCTTCGCTGAAAATTGAAAAATGTGGCCAGGGTGTCGCCGGAATTTTCCAACTTCGCCCACCGCATCCTACCGTAACCATGATCCACGCCTTATACTCGCGCCCTTCGCGATGTAAGGGATGTTTTCGCCAAAGATTTTGCTTCGATGGGAGTCTTTAGTATGGATGACCGGACCGTCTACATCAGCTCAAGTTTACTGAGGGGTTAGTAAGTAGACCAAGTCTATGAATTTGGACATTTCGTGCGTTGCATAATTGGGGACTTTTTCGATGAAAAGTCGTATGGGCTCTTTTTTCGTGAAGATCGGCATGAGGCTTGCAATGCTGCTAAGATTGTGCAATGGGTCATTAAACTTCATATTTTCTAATTAATATTCTTAAAGTACTAGGTGAGTAGATTACTTCGTGATTTATTGCATATTTTTAGTGGCAAAATCCCGGACAAGCCCGCAATTAAGAAGTCTAAAGACTTGCAGGAATTTCGAATGCGCCAGAATATGGCGGAAAAATGATAGAAGTTATGTACTCCAGCAGTCAAATCGCTATCTCCTCTCATTTTCGACTGATGTTAGTTTTAAAAAAAATATTTCAATGTGGAATCGTTGCTTATCAACTAAAGATAACATGAATTAAGTTAGATTCTTTGATACGCAGGCTTAAAATTGTATTATGATGGTTCAAACGGATTTCAGATCCAAACAGAAGGAGTGAAAAACTACCCCTACAAATCTTGAAATAAGCAGGAAACGACTGGATTGATACGTTTGCTTCCCATCGGCAAACATGATTGCGCCATTAGGGGAAAATCTTTTAGGGAAACAAACAAAATGCTGGCAGATCAATATTGTTGTGGAGAGCTGCATAAATGTTCTTATCAGGCCTTAACGACTGAAAGAGCATCTCCGTTTGGAGTGGACGTTATGCAAATGGGGAGTAATATTTCACCAGAGCTTTCGAGATTTCCACGTAACAATCCGGAACCGCTTGAATCAAATCTCACGAGAGCGTTGCCGCCAAGTTACCAACGATTCCGTGGCTTTGCGGCATCTTTGGTATTAAACACTGATCACATCGATGGCGGAAGATGCAAATCATCTGATTTGCGTCGTTGCAGATTTCTCATCTCATTTAAATTTTCCATGGGAAAACTGACAAACTTGACAATCTTCCTTGGAATTTTTACTGACACTGGATCAAACAAGTCAGTTGAACTACTTGTAATTACAGAATCAAATTTTAATGATTTCAGATTCTACGCAAAGAAAAATGATAAGATCCGTCAAAACAGCAAGTTTCCACGTTCAGTATTGACGGAGATGTCGCCCTTCATAAAACACGTCGTAACATCATCCACCGCGGTGGTGCATACCATGCATGGTTATAGGACATTTGGACTACATTTTGCAATTTGGAACTATAAATTCTCGCCTGGTTTAAAAACAACGTATGTGCCATTAGTTTCCCTATACACATAAGTGTTTTTCCATAAGAGTTAGAATTTATAGTTCCAAATTGCAAAATGCAGTCCATTTCGTCAAGGATTTTTTGTCCGCGCACCTGTTTTTTCCAGTAATTTACGTTCACGCGTTTTTGCGACAAGGAGGTTTTGATCTACGTGCCAGTTGAGACACAAAGTTAATTGGTCCACATGTAAATACAAACGACAATTGCTCACAACGTTTTTGGATGAAAATGTATAATCTCTTGGAAGAATGAGGGTTCGCTTGTTTTTTTTTGTTTTGTCTGTTTGGTTCAACGGATTATAATAAATAATTGAGAGTTTTGGTAAAAATGGGGGAGCGTCAATTCCATGAGACAAAATTCACTAAAACTCTCTACACCTCTTTGGTGTAACAGGATTTAATTATCTGTCAAGATTTTCCCACCTTGTTATACCTGAACCGGATAAACCTCTATATTTGCCTCAGCTAAAGGCTCTTAGATTTTCCCAGTGTACGATAAGTATCTTGATTTATTTTGCGAGGAAAGATCTGTACTTTTAAAGGATGCCTGTCATTCTTAATACGTTCAATTTCGTATAATACTGTGCAACACCTCTGTTGTGAAATAGTTGCTCCAGGCGCCGCCGCACGGCGGGCGGGCGGTCAGCGTGCAACGTGCATTGGCGCCTACAAACCTAAGTGGATACTTCAAGCATTGTGCAATGCGCGAAGTATCCACTTAGGTTTGTAGGCGCCAGTGAGCCTCTCGCGCTGGCAGCACGCCGCTCCGCTCTGTTAGGCTCTAATATTTATACTCGCATAGTCAGCGTTTTTTAACTGATGATTTTGAAATGTTTGCACACTCTGCATGGAATATTTCATTTACATTGATGAAAAAAAAAATATGTATCAATTTATCAAAGGAGATTAATAATATAATTAGATATTGGTGGTTCCGTGTCAAATTTAATGTCTTCCAAGGTACTATGATATTTTTATTTTACATTTTGTGCTTTTACGGTGCTGCAGCGAGGTGTATGCGCAACAAAATGCTCTGAATGCAACTGAAAAATTTTACTCTCCATTTCTGTTTTTACACAGATAAAAAATCTTCGTGCGTGGGACCCGAAGTTGAGGTCATATGGATCTCTGAAGTTTTTGGATTACGTATCTAAAAACTTGAGGTCGAGCTGCCTAAGTTCGGGTCAGACATCTGAAGTACTTCAATATATACCGAAGGGTTCGGGTCACACATCTGAAGTACTCCGGTACATACCGAAGTGCCTCGGTGTCTGATCCGAGCTTCGGCAGCTCGACCTCAAATTCTCGGATGCGTGATCTGAAAACTTCAGAGATCATATGACCTCAACTTCGGGTCCCATGCACGAAGTTTTTTTCTCCGTGTACAAGAGAACTGTCGGGAATTTCTGATTGAAAATTTCACTAACCAAGCGCTCGGTCGATAGGGAGCGCTTTTTGATTTCGACCTGCATATCGACGGTGTATGTCCGCAACTACGTATCTCGGTTTGCGACGTCGCAGACTTCCTGTCATACTTCATTTTTTAAACGGAAAACTTCTCAACGGCAATTCTTTAAAAACTGCCGTAATTTTTTTCTCTGTGCGAAAAAAATTTTACAGAAACTTCAAGGACTGATGTCAATTTGTTCTCCTTTAAAAAAATAACACAGAGGCGGAGATTCTCAAACACCGCAAACGTGATACGTGGTTGCGGACTTACGCGATCGATATAGAATGCTAGTATACGAGTGGCTAAATCTGCATCGCCTTAGAAATCTGAGGGTAGTGAATGTTCAACGCTATTTGCAGATTATCTCTGTATCAATCTTGATTTAGGAGTTATTGAATGTGTAAACTTACTTTCTGGACAATCCTCATACCAACGTATTCTAATGCGCGTTTGTCCGTCATTTCCCAGAACGCGAGCATACATGTACCGTTTTACCCTCAAAAAGTTCTGCTGTCCTTTTGCATATTATACCATCGAATAGATGATATGCATAGAGTTTCGGAGAGAAACTCAGCCATGCCTGAAACCTATATAAAGTCATGATTAATTTATGAAAATTGTGTTACTCACGACTTCATGAGCGTTCTGGCAGATATTTTCAGTTATCGCAGCCGGGTTTCGCCCTCAAACGGGGCTTCTTCAGTGCTGACACATTGTACACTAAAAACTAAAACTTAAACACTAAAAGAATAAACGATGGTCTTACATTGATGGTAAAAACTTATTAATTGCGTTCAGTTTTGCGAAGACTATCGTTTGTTCTCTTAGTGTCTTAGTTCTAGTTTTTAGTGTATAATGCTTTAGCGTGAATGTTTANGGGGGGGGGGGGGGGGGCGAAACGCTTCTGCGATAAATGAGAAACAACTGCCAGAATAACGCAGAACGCTCATGAGTAACACAATTTTTATGTATATTCTACTGGTGGCTTCAACTTAACTTTAATTTACAAACTTGTATTGTCCTGAATTGTATCGGATATCTGTTAACTAGAAGCTATTATTTTAAACTTGAAATGGACAAATGCCATCGTAACCCACGCTAAACTTTTAATTACATTACTTTACATACTGCCGGTTTATGTACTTCAATTGGCAGACTTTGTATTGGTTCGATGGGAATATTTATGATTTATACGAGAAATCTGGACGGGGGTCATATAGTTCAAGTCAAGCGTGGGAATACGTGTTAGCACAATGAAAGGAAATTGACAACCACGAGCGCTGCTCAGGTACAAGGCGAACTGCTCCACGTTTCCCGCATCACCCGCGTGACGCCCGCCCCTCAAGTTATCATCATTGGCGTGGCGTGCTTTGCGATAGATCGATTGATCTACCGTTCAAACCTATGGAAAAGGATCGATTAACAAGGTACTCGAAACCAACTTCTTGATAATCGATTCTTTACCACAGCTCCGAAGAGGGAAATACCGATAAACTCTACACCTTGGTCCCCGGGCTTTCCGCCACTTTGATCGGTGAATTTCACTCGACTAAAGTCTGCAATTTGTGTTGAAGCAGTTGAAACAATAATCTCGGATCACAATTTTAATTTAAATAGTCATAATTCTTGCCGATTATCTTTTCGCTTAAACATAATTTTTTGTTTATAAAATTCATGCAGCGGATGGAATTGGTGAAAAATGATTTAAACGCCAAAACTAAAATACGAGAAATGTAAATATTTGCATGTCACGTAACTAAATTTTCTCTCATTTTTCTTTACAACAAGATCTAAGGTTCATAACGCACTGAAAAAAAGTTACTGGCCATATAGACGTACCGTTCGTTTCGGGCTCAGAGGCCGAAAGTTCCGGGTGCTGGAGCCGTAGCTTCGATTGCTTCGGGTGCTACGCCCGGAACTTTCGGCCTCTGACCCGGACGTAGATGGTGGAGCTCGTAAGTACGGCTTCCACAACCGGAGTTTTTTTCAGTGTGCCGGAAAAATCTCTATGACTTTGATCTGAATTATAAGAATATATGCACGCAAGTCCAAGGCAATCCGTTGCTCATTTTTCCATAAGACACATTTTCTTGAATTGGATTCCGGTTTTTAGGTTGCCCCTATTCAGTTAACTTGGTGTTTATCCCCACCAGTTCACTGTTCACGGGCACTTGCACAGTTACACTACGATAAGAAGGGCCGGAATAAGCAGAGAGATGAACAAACTTTCCCCCTTATACGTGCGTCACGAAAGTGGATTCATGGAGGAGGGAATGAAATTTGAGTGGCAACAGCTGGGTTTTAGGCTTTTTGACGGAGCACGGCGCGTATATTCGGTGGAGCCGAGTAATTGATTCGTTTCTCATGAACTCGCTCTGGTTTTACTTAGTTAACGTCTTTAAAATGTCGCTTGAATCAATAACAAACCTATTTGCAATTTAAAACGTTTCCAAGCCATTACTGCACCGCCCATTTTGCATAAAGCCTCCTGGTCATTGGCGGCGTCTTTGATTATCCTTAGAATGCTAATCTCCTCTCGTTTCGCAGATTAAACTCTGCTCCATTTCCGTAACTAACCTCCTCTCGCGTGGGTAGACCCTTGGACCACAATACGTCCCTCGGATAAACTTTGATCGAGCTACTTTGCATTCTCTTTTATTCGACCTCAAGCAAAATACAAAGCCAAGCCCACTAAACAGCAACTTTAAGTAAGTAAAACATAGTCAAATATTCATGCTGGTGCCATTTCCGAAAATTTCGTCTTTCCTTTGAAGGTCGTGCTCTATTCGGAATGTGTAGTCCTTTCTCATGGAATTAAAGGCTAATTAAAGGTCGGTGATGTCTACACAAGGGATGGTATTCGTCTGTAAGTTGGTTGAATGATTAAATGACTTCATTTAGTTAAAGAGAGTAATCCATTGACTAAAATATGCAATGAGTCAAACCTTTCGCAGCTATCGTCAACCTTTTTGTCTTTAACTTCGTGTTATTGCAATACTGATCCTTCCGTATTTTTTGACGGGTAAATATTCGTGTCCCGTCGTTGGTTTGTTGCCTACGAACATTGAACGAACGATACATTGAAAGCGAACTTCAATGGATGCTGGATATGGTCATATCCTAATCAAAGCGTAAAATGTCAATTTTTTGACAAGCAACTATTCGAGCTCCACTGTCGGATTGTTGCCTATTCAACTAAATTGAAGGCGAACTTTAGCGATCAAAACTTTCAGATTGACTGAAACATTGCCCATAAGTTACCACAGTAAGTTACCACCCATTGCCACTAAGTTAAAGCACAAAACGGTTTCAGGACATTTTGTCAACGATTTTTTGTCCACGCACCTTTTTTGTCCAGTAGTTTACGCCCACACGTAAAATAAGCAACGGTGACTTAGTCCAAGCGTTATATTTTAGTCGGTATGTAAAATTATATTGACAAGATGGAAATGAGAAATTGAGAGAGAAGGAGGTATTTTTATGGTTGCTCATTTTCTAAATAAAGTGTTATTGTTAAGTGTTATAAAGTGTTAATAAGTGTCTCTCCTTTTTAATCATCTCTCTAAATTGTCATTGGTGAATATTTGGTTTTATTTCTATCCTTAAAATGTTCGATGTATAATATACCTTTTATATGTAAAGGTACTTTTTCTTATTTTTTTATTTTTTCTTTGCGAAATTATTACTTCATTTTGAAAACATTTATATTTTTAAAACGTGACAAATATTTGTAAAACCTTTTCTAGGCGACATTAATCTCAATATGCCGCAGTTGTGCCGACAGAAACTGCAAAAATGAATAAAAGACGGAAAAAACCAAGAAGCACGCAACCTTCAGTTTTAACCCATTTGTACATCGATCTTTTAGAGTCAAATACGTCAAATGAGCGTTTGGTTGCGCGTATACCTCGCTGCAGCACAATAAAAGCACAAAATGTAAAAGAAAAAATTAAAGTGGTTTGGAAATCATTAAATTTGACACGGAACCACCAATATTTAAAAAACACACATTATATTATCATTCTGTAATGGGGGGATAAAGTAATCTAACTCACGTAACTCAAATGGTAGAGTGGACAGTATATTCGGAGAATACAAGAGCGCTATCACTAGATCGCTGCCTCGAAGATACGACCCCGCGCCGCGGGCCCCTCAGAGTATATATCTCGGTATCATCCGGAAGAGCGATGACGTCCAAGATGTCATTGCGATGACCATAACGCTCCATGGTAGATACTCTGAGGTCGCCGAAATGCACGCGCGAGCTTGCGCTCGCGAAAGTGATGGCTGAAGGAGCTAGAAAGCATAATAGAATGCGGCCCTAGAAACGTAAGTGATATGGCCTCATTCTATTACAATTCTCCTTTGATAAATCGATACATATTTTTCTCCATCAATTTAAATGAGAATAATCAATGCAGAGTGTGCAAACATTTCAAAATCATGAGTTAAAAAACCCTGACTATGCGAGTATAAATATTAAAGCCTAACAGAGCGGAGCGACGTGCTGCCAGCGCGAGAGGCTCACTGGCGCCTACAAACCTAAGTGGATACTTCACGGACTTCACGCATTGTACAATGCTTGAAGTATCCACTTAGGTTTGTATGCGCCAATGCGCGTGGACGCATTGCCCAATGCTTGAAGTATCCACTTAGGTTTGTAGGCGCCGAACGCGTGGATGTGAATTACTGGAAAAACAGGTGCGCGGACAAAAAATCGTTGACGAAATGTCCTATAACCCACAAAACAGGATAAATGTCTGATTCTTGCGTGGATGGATAGTTCGTATACTGAATAAAAGTATGGTAACACCTACTGTAAGTCTACATACTTTTTTACACAGGTGTACTATGTTGTGGAAATAACCACAATTATAGCAGTATTCACCAGAACTCTGGTGATATTTACCACAGTATGGTAAATGCTACCATAGAGACTTGTGTTCATTTACCATAAATGGATCACTGTGTCTGAATATGGTAAAATCTATCATATTTTTTATGTACTTCCCGGCGCAAGGTGTAACGTCAATACTCTTAAGTTTTCCTTTTCGATCAAGTTTTTAGGTTAACTCAGGCTAAGAAATATGACCTACACACGGATAATAAGCAGCTAAGAAATGAAATTGAAGCCGGTATAGTTTGTTCCAAAGGCTTCGCCAATTTTAGAATTTTCCCCTAAATTGGACCACATTTTGCAATTTGGAACTATAAATTCTAGCCCGGTTTAAAAACGACGTATATTCGCCATTAGTTTCCCTATGCACATAAGTGTTTTCCAGAAGAGCCAGAATTTATAGTTCCAAATTGCAAAATGCAATCCAATTTATCTCTAGGGGAGAGTGTTCTCCTGAACGATAAGGTCCCTCATTTTCACATATCTTGTCACATGTACTGATTCAAAGATTTACAAACCAAGTCCGCTGAGCTGTTAAATTCGTGCTTCAAATCTAATTCAAAGTGAATATTACTCCAATTAGGAGTCCAAGTCATCTCAGTTGTCAGTTTTAGTCCAAGTCATCGACGTACGCACGCACATCGAGTCGCGGAGGACTTGTCCGTCGCGTCGTGTCTGTGAGTGTGGCAGATTCTGGAACTGCGAACGGAGGCAGACTTGATTAATTACATTAGCGTGCGAGGAACAAAGCTTAAGAGTCTCCCGTGGTGCCCGTGACAGGTCTCGGCTCTCGCGTTGCGTGTCAATCGACCAGCCGAGGGACCAGTAAAAAACTGGCCGCAGATCCAGACGTTAGGACTTAGGACATTTCGCCCCCTCCGCCCCCCCCCCCATCGCCGAGGTGAAGGAGGCAGCGTCACTTACTACCTCCCTCCTTTTCCTCACGTCTCGTGTCCGTTGTAATAATGGATTGCAACTTTGCCTTGATACCGAGGGGAGACACTTAATAATTGAATAACTCACTTTTTCCGCGCTCAATGGAGGGCGCCCAGTCTGAAAGCTTTAATCTCGGCGCAGGAGTCAGAGCAACGGCCGCTGAACCTGGAGAGGCTGAAGTTTCAGCTCTTGAGTCTAGAACTTACGGTCTCAGAACGACATTACTACATTATGTCTATACACGAGATATGTTTCATGCTCCGCAGCACGTGACCAGTATAAACAGCGGGTAACAAGGCTGATTTTCACATAAATACCACCAAAATGTTTAGGCTGAAAACTCAGCCTTCCTCAGTTGGATAAAAATAGTAAAGAAATTTAAAAATCTAAGAACTTAGAACTTGGCTGTACCTTTCAAAGCGAGAAAAATGTTGTTCGATAACATGTTGGATAGCACATATGTTGTTAGATAACGACATTTATCTCGCTTGGGGACTTGGGAAGGTACAGCCAAGTACTACCTAAGTTTTTATATTTTTAAAATTCTTTACTGTTTTTATCCAACTATGGAAATCTGAGTTTTCAGCTGAAACGTTTTGGTGGTATTTATGTGAAAATTAGCATTTTTATCCGCTGTTTAAATTGTTATTATTGTATTTTGTCTATACATATAGACACAATACAATAATAACAACAAACGTCTAGTAACAAACATACGTCTAGTACCTAACTGAACAAAACACAATAAAATGGGCAACCAAGGCTAAAAACAAACGGAATACTAGGGACGCCGGGACGTTTCGAGGTGTTTTCAACCCCCTCCAAACAAAAAATATAAGATTATAAAAACTAAGAAACATCGAGTTTTGTCTCACTTTGTTCAAAAGTTACGGGGATGATGCCCGATGCTGGTGGTGCGGAACTTTTGGATCACACTGTATAATACGTGTGCAATTTCATAAAATGTTTTCCGGCACCCATTGATTGGAACTTTCTGCAATCGTTTGCCCGGAAATTAAAAATGTCGTTGCATTCAAAGAGGTCATCTCTGCCCGTTTAAAATAACCTGTGGGCCGAAACTGATTACTTCATCATATTTACTCTCATTTGAATAAGTTAATACGTTATGATAAATCGTTAAAATTAGTCATGCATGTTACGTCCGGTTTTGACATGGTCTCCGTGCTTGATTCGTCCGCCATGGTTGCGAAGAGAGCAGTAAGTGCATGCTGGGATGAACCCCGAGACCCTTAAAAGCATGTGCTAACCGTGGCTCATACAGGAATGCACTTACTGCTCTCTTCGCTATCTCGGCAGTTGTGTCAAGGCCGGTCCATGCTCGCGCGCTAAAAAAATAAACGAATGATTTGTACCGACGTCGAGAAAGAAAAATTATGATGGGTCGGTACAGAATACTTAACTTGGGCGCGAAGACAAGGTAACAGCTATCGCTTTTACGTTAAGTCCCGGTAAAATTCCGAGCTCTTTGTAAAAGAATCACGTAATTTTGAGAAAGAGGGCGCAGGATGCTGAGCAGTGTAGGCAGACGAGAACGAAATCGGACGGTGAAAGAAAAGAGAGGAAAATGGGAGGGACGGATGATGATAAGGGCTGATACGATCAACGTTGTCATTCGGGTGGGGAAAGTTCGATGCCTTTAATTCGACCAATAGGATTTCCTCGATGAATTCAGCCGGGTGGACAACATTCGAGACGATTGATCCACGAAAAGATCCTCATTTAATGCCCTCTGTCTTTCATGCACACTTATCTCTTTGTTCCATCTGTATTATTCAGGGGACTTTTCTCTGGTGTTTTTTTTGTAATATCAACGTTGCCGTGCGGGTAAAAAGCAGATAATTTTAAAAACCCATAAAATCCTTAATGCTGTTATCTCGCTGTTCCTTTTGACGCCGAGAAACTTGAGCACAGATTTCAATAGATCGCCATGAGCTTGTTTAATAATGTTTAATCCCTGCATTTTTGAAAACTGTAGAGAGTGCACATAGATCACAGGAATTCCCCCGATTTTTTTCAAGAATTTTAACTCACCAAAAACAAGCCCAAAATTTGGTATTTTGTGCTCGTATTTCGTCGGTTAATCTTCTTCAAATGTTCGGGGGAAATTCCTGTGCACTCTCTAGTTTTCAAAAATGCATGAATTGAACATTACCGAACGAGCTCATTGCACTGAAAAAAAAGATTGGTAAAATTGACCATTTCTACGCGATGTATTTCACACAGCGTCAATTCAGAGTCAATTCTGCCAGAAAAAAGGTAAACGTTACTATATACTGGAACAAGTAACCATTCCTCTGGCAGAATCGACTTCAAATTCACGCAATGTAAAATACAGCGTGAAGAAATGATAAATGCTACCAATCTTTTTTTTTTTCAGTGTGCATGGTAGGATCATTGCTTCTACATCGGAATTTTGTGTGGGTTGCATGTCGACTGATTAAAAGACCACTTCTTGTTGAAAGATGAAATTGAATCAAGTCGCGAATTATCATTGCAATGCATACTGTCTATCTTTCTGACACGTGGAGCTCCGATGCTTCCTTGGAGAAACCCACTTCAAAACCTTTTTAAGAAACCTTGTTTCGGCCATTCTCTACACACACCACATCTCGACGGTAAAACTACCAAACCACGTATCTCGTTTGCGGTGTTTAAAAACCTACGCTCACATTTTATTTTTTTGAAGTAGACCAAATCAATATCATTCCTTGAAATTTTCACGGAATTTTCTCCGCACAAAGAGGAAAAATCACAGAAATTTTCAAGACTGGATGTTAAGTAGTTTTTCATTTAAAAAATAAAACATGACAGGAAGTCTGCGACGTCGCAAACCGAGATACGTGGTTTTGTACTTTCACCGTCGATCTATTGCTTGGTCATGATATCGTGCACGGTTGTCTCTTTAATTTTTAACAATCCTATGGACCTCAGCTGGTTGGAGCTAAGAACATGCTGAGCATGAAAGCAGGAGGTTGAGGATACAAGAGTTGGTTGCATTTTCAGGTAATTAATGCATTAAAATTGGTAAATCAGCAGTCCCAAACCTATAGCATTAAAATCGGTAAATCTAGTGCATCCTAAATGCAATCCTAATGCATCCCAATGCATCCTAATGCAATCCTAATGCATGGAAATCGGTAATTCAGCAGTCCTAAACCTACTATTTCAGATCTCGTATCGCAATGGCTCCATCTCCTTGAGTTCCTATCGTGCTGCGCATATTTTGATGATATCCCCGACAGTGGAAGAGGCCCCCAATTGACAACGAAGGGATAGCACAGCAGACGGCAATGACGGCCCGGGCGGCTCGCCTAGCGCCCTTTTGAGATTGTTCTACGCAATTCAGATGTCAAGAGTGACTTGAGCTTCCAAGTTCTGACGCGCAAGGTTATGGAATCACTCTCCAATCTCTGAGAGGGTGCGAGTCCTCTAACTTTGAATTACCGGGCAGTGGCGTGACGTATTTTGCGATATCTCGATTCATCTACCATTTAAACCAATGAAAAAGGATCGATAACCAGGGTGTCCGCAGCGAGCACCTTAATAATCGATTCTTTACCATAGCTTCAAATGGGGGAATATCGATACTCGATACTACGCCTCGCCACTGTTACCGGGGTTTATGAAGTAGAGCTCCCGAATCGTGAAGATCATTTGGGCGTATTTCTATCAAACGGAACTATGTGCATTATGACGTGAGCCCCGTTACACATATATTCTTATGGGTCCCAGGGCTCATGTCTTAGTGCACATAGTTCCGTTGGACAGAAATACGTCCATTCAACAGCCGACCCGATGTTGTTGATGGATTCGAGAATGACCAATGTGACTGTCCCAGGTAACTGGATACTATGTTTCCAATTTGGTCGGAGGCCAGAATTTTTCTTTAGAGGAAAAATCATCTTGGTTGATTGCTACGTGACGCGCTTTTGCCGCCCATCGCAAATCTTGTGATGCAGCCATAAACCATTTTCATTTTTTAACCCCTATCCCCTCCCTTCTAGTTGAGTATCACTGTACAAAATAGCAAAAAGTTCTTTTCGCGTCTCTCATTTAACAGGGACGCTTATTGATTTAAGAAGAATTGTTTTTCGTCCTCTCTCTAATCTTCTTCTATTATTCCATTTGGGGACCGTTCCTAAATTGAATCAGTGAGAACGAAAATACACCAACTCGGTAACTCAAAAATGCTCAATTTTCATGAAAAGGAGTCAGTTCAAAAAGGTCATTGAAATTAACGCATGTGTTCCAACTTGGACCTTAAAAGTGTCCTTAAGTACTTGTCTTTCGGCACCAAAGATCTTTTTCTTATGTTAACTTTTTCAACTACTGTGTAGTTTTGCGTGTGTCTTATTATTTTCATTTTTTCGAGTTGGTATGTTTTCGTTCTCACTGATTCAATTAGTTAACGCTCCAAAGAGGAAGGGGGGTCGTTACTATAGCGTTACAGGGGTGGGAAGGCATAGAGCCGAGCGATACATAAAGAATTAAAGTGATTTTTTCGACTTTCTGCAAAAATTTTCATCGGCCGTCTTCAGAAGTCTTAAGAAATTTCGAAAATATTCTTTGCAATACTTTCACTTTTACTCACTAATAGAAATGCCAATCCGTTCAGTAAATGTAAGGTGATATTTAGATTATTTTTTATCGAAATGGAGGAGGGGTCCGGGCAAGCGTTATGTAATTTTTTAGGGGGGTCTAGCGCAGCGTTACGGTACGGAGCGTTACAGGAGGGTATGGGGGTGTCAAAAAACCGCAAATTTAGCGATTCCTAATCAAGGGACTCTCGACCCTATTCGACATACATTCAGAATCCTGAACACTATCTCCGCCTGTCAAATTAGAGTAAACAACAACCATGTATCACGACACTCAACCTCCAAACCTGTCTATAATGGTCGATTCTGTGCCTCATTCCCCGAAACGCTAACAGTGTACAACCATAATACGAGATGGAAATGTCAAGTTTGATCTGTGGAATTGAAATATGCAGCAGTGCTGCGGCCACAATGGAGGTGGGAAAGCCGAACCCTGTTCTGCCTGCGACGATGTTCCGGCCGAAGCTAGTAAATGCATCGATAATTTGATTCTCGAGTTGTTCCGCTCGTTTTAAATGAAATTATTGCACCGCGCTGCGCGCGGAAGATACGAAACACCCCGAGGCCCCTCGTAAGATGACGCCGTGGTGCTGAGACACGCTTCCAAAACTTGCATCGCTGACAGCGATATTCGAACTTCGCGGTTGCCACTCTTATTCCACTATATTTGAAATACAATAAATACTCTGGAAATGCGGGGGGGAAAATTGAAAATGAAACGGTTGAACCTCTTTATTTTTTATTGGACAAACACAACTTTAAAAAAAAAAAAAAAAAAAAAAAAAAAAAAAAAAAAAAAAAAAAAAAAAAAAAAAAA
>NW_017564655.1:109928-142581 GCF_001854935.1 Bemisia tabaci | reverse complement strand
GCTTAACTTACGAACGTTGAATGCAAATTAACTTTATTGAAAAAAGAAAATAACGTCATTAATTTGGGGGAACATGTGGCTGATTATATGAAGGAGGTATATTCCAGTATTTATGTTTAACATATTAACTCACGAGAAAATTCTCGCACATTTATCATCTAGTATTAAGTATTTTTTGATGATTAGTCTAAAACATTCAATACAACCATTAAAAAGTAACACCCACCATCGGGTATCGAACTCCCGATTGCCTAGTGCCCGCTCCATTTCATAAAAATGAGGCGACTTAGTCAACCAGGCTATCACGGCTCCGCGGTTAAGAGCGTAAAAATAGCCTACAAAAGACTCTGACGGTGGGCGGGGCTTATCACAAGAGTTGTTTTCGAGCTCCTGAGATATGAAAGAAATGAGCTAAGCGCCTTTCTCTGTGAGACATTGTTTACCTATGCTATCATGTGTCTCAAGGTCCATCTCATCATGCATTTGCTATCGCGGCAGTAAGCTGAGGCAATATTTCTGTATTCATGGATTAAATCAATCAATCGAGTTCTGATTTTGGCTCATATATCCGTAACGAGTCCTCCAGAACAATTTTCCACCTTGTACGATGGTTATTATTTCTTTACTTCTATTTTTCGAATTTGAGGTGGGATAATGGCGGCTTCTCAAGAGCACCGAGGTAGGCGATCTTTTGCACCAACGAACAGAAAACTGATGGCGAAAAATAACCAATCAGAACCTCCCAAAAAAAAGAATTTGCCTAAAAACGGAACTTCGTGGTTCTGCGCAGATTTACCAGTCAGACACGGCATCTCAAGGTGGAAAAAAACTCGCTGAAAGCGAATTTTAGCAATCAACACAACTTGACGTAGAGACATGGTTGGCTAAAAAATACAACGGTTTTTGATACATCGGAAAATCAACCAAAAATCGGAGACTGGGCGAAACGCTCAAGGTCGCAGAGGTGTAGGGAATCCCATAGCGAAAGCAACGGAACGATTCTAATATCATGTAGAGTCCCTTTATACTGAGAGTCAAGACAATTCAGCTCATGGATGTCACAAACGGGAATNGGGAAAGCCGAACCCTGTTCTGCCTGCGACGATGTTCCGGCCGAAGCTAGTAAATGCATCGATAATTTGATTCTCGAGTTGTTCCGCTCGTTTTAAATGAAATTATTGCACCGCGCTGCGCGCGGAAGATACGAAACACCCCGAGGCCCCTCGTAAGATGACGCCGTGGCGCTGAGTCACGCTTCCAAAACTTGCACCGCTGACAGCGATATTCGAACTTCGCGGTTGCCACTCTTATTCCACTATATTTGAAATACAATAAATACTCTGGAAATGCGGGGGGGAAAATTGAAAATGAAACGGTTGAACCTCTTTATTTTTTATTGGACAAACACAACTTTAAAAAAAAAAAAAAAAAAAAAAAAAAAAAAAAAANAAAAAAAAAAAAAAAAAAAAAAAAAAAAAAAAAAAGTGACCCGGCGTCACACAGGTTTTGGAATTCGGGACCTGCATGGAAAATGCTTAATAGTGACGCCAGCTCTTCCACTTACTCTATGCCACTGACTCTATGTACTCTATGATCCCAAACTGCCGTGTAGCTTTTGTTTGATCTCACGTTTAGGTGTTTTTTTTTTTTTTAAATAAGACAAAATGTTTGTATCTTCTACAGCAACAGTGACTAAATTGTAAGTTTCTAGTCACGTACATAGATCTCTACCTTGCAGGTAGTCATAAATACACAACGAAGTTCACAATTATTCTTCTCCTTGAATTTAGTGTAGACGACTGGAGAAAAGGATTCGACTTTATCTCTAAGTGGAAATATTGACTTAAAAAAATAGATGGAGATAGAAAAACAAAGACGCGTAAACAAGGGGAAAATGGTCATAAAAGTTTCCATATAGCTCATACTTTTCTTAATATTTTCGCATATTATTACAAATAAATTGTCACCTATGAAAATTCTGTCTCCTTGCATTCATTATTTGCGATCGTATACTGTCATGGATCCTAAATTAAACTCTATCAAAGGAAGCAGAAGGCATGAAGCAATTGTATTGCCCTCTGCGTAGCACAAACGATATAACCATGAATATGAAGGAGCAATCAGGTTCAGTTGTTATTACGACGCCATCGGTACCTTGGGTTCTCCCTTTGTCAAAATCAAGAAAAAATGAACGCCTTTATATGAAAAGGAACTCTATCTATTCTGATATGACGCCTGAGATCCATAATAGCACGTTTATTTTGGGGGCTTTTATCACAGTGGAAGTTCCCTTTCATTTAAATGCGAAGAAATGATATCATATCATGAGTGTTTTCAGCCTCATGAGAAAAACAAAGAGAGCGAAAAATAATTCTCCTCGCAAGAATTGGAGCGACTTTGAAGAGAAGAATCTCCAAGACAATAATGGCAAGGAAAGCATATTCGACTATCGATATTTCATCATTTGAAGCTGTAGTGAAGAATCGATTATTGAGGCCTCCATTACGAACACTCCAATAATCGATCCTTTCACGTAGGTTAAACGTCAGCTTAACCGACCTATCGCAAAGTGCGACACGCCACTCTGGGACAAGGTCGCGACGAACGTTTTCAGCGACTCTCGAACTGAGTCTAAAAAAATGAGTGTGTATTAAAGTCTGATTGAACACACGTACGAGGAACTGAGGCGAGTCGATGCTGCCATGCTAAAGAAAAACGCCGTATGAACCTTCAGACGTTGCCAAATTTCCTCCAATTAAAATGGAATTTACTGTGCAAATTGTGAATATTTGTTTCCAAAATTTTGACACAATGTTTTACCCAATTTAGTCTAGAATGTCTGAAAGTTTCGAGGGAACATATGCATAAATTTCGTCAAAAATGCATGTTTTATCGAGGGAAATTTGGCAACTCTCGAAAGTTCATACGGCATTCTTGCTTAGCACGGTAGTATGCGCGGAGGGTGAGAAACTTTCGACGATGGCACTTATGAGACCACTCGAATATGAATTTGAACACAAAGTTAACCTCGCTGCCGTAACTTATGGCCCGCTCTTTTCCTTATTGAAAAATTTTGCTTACGAGGAGACCGCTCATTCGCGACTAGTCCTCCCCTCTCTCCTTCGCGGAATTGCTTCCTTTGAAGTGAGTTACAGGAATACATGTTTATCTCGCTGCTGCCTCTGCGGAGAAAACATATTTTGGAGGCTTCGCATAGGAACCCACGCACGGTGAAAGTATGCTGCGTACGGATATGGTATCAACTACTGACAGGATGTCTGCTAGTCCGGAAAGTTCGGAAATATTACTGATTTTTAAGGGCGATCCGAAAGTACTGAAAAAGTGTGGAGTTTCACAAGAAGATCCGGAATTTTGCCTTCATGCCACTCGTATTTTGTAATAAAGGCTGGAAAGAGCCAGCCAGGTTAGCTTAGTGGTCGCAGCGCGTCTGGTTTTAGGTCAACAGGTCCCGGGTTCAACTCCCGGTATTGGGGTGGTACCACAATTTTAGAGGATAACCCCTTTTGCTCCGTGGAGTCATCACTGATATGTGTTTGTTTTTTGGACAAATTATCTTCTTCCTTCTTCTTTTTTTATTAAAAAAAAGTTATAAGATTAATATTCTTCGCTTAGATTAATCGTAGTATGACTTTCCTACTCACAAACATCCTTGATGCATCGGAAGAGCGAGTGGAAACTGCCATCTCCGAACCTTATATATCTTAAAGTTATATGCAATTAGGCAACATTTAAAGGCGGAAACACCTGCTTGTGCCGCGGGAAGGAAATTAGAGCTCAAGCAACTCTTGCCCTTTTGCTCAGTTCAAAATTTTTTATGCCACCGGTAATTCTAAGTTTTAAAGAAACGGATGTTTGCTTTATCCACACTCAGAGCAAATGGCAAGGGAGTTGAAGGGAAGCAAGAAGCTGCGCACTGCGGAACGGACCGGGACGAAATAATCTCCAAGTTTTTCACTGGCGAGGTTGTCGGAGGAAAAGTGTTAAGCAAGTTTCGAGGATCGGTCCAACTTGTGTTTGATGTCGTGCTTAGTGATTGCCACTGAATTTTAATAGTCAGGAGAGTAGTTAGTAAAAGGAAGACTCTTTATGATGATTTGAAATTTAAATCATTCAGAATGCGAACCAAGCAATTTCAACATATATCAGTGTTGATGAGCGCGCCCTTATCAAGGTTTGTATTAGCTGAGGGTATACCGATTATGAAAAATGAACAGAAAATTAATACATGTCTTGATGGCAAGGGTAGATACTTCTGGAAAAGCCAATACGGCACTTGTAGACCACGACCACCATCTTGAATTTTAAAGTTTGAAAATTCGAAAAAAAAATCAAGTTTATCGTCAAAAAATATTCCCCGATACCAAGTTTTACCAATATCAATCGCACAGGAGCCGAGATAGCACTTTAAGGCATGTCCGTCATATTGGATTTCGGAGTTTTGAAAATTTAATCAGGAATTTGAGTTTCCTGTAAAGCAAAATAACCCTCGGTACTTAACGGGAGCGCTTAAAGAGTATAAAAGTGTATATAAGAGTGTATAGTGGAGGTTTTCCCGCAGAGTAGTTTGTTTCTTTGGCTACATTAATAGTAATAAATCTTCCTTTTTAAATCAATTGAAGTTAAAATTTTTGTCACGGGCAATAATGGGCATTAAATATACTAGATAATTTGAAATACAGCAGGTAACAGATTAACATGCCTCGTTTGGGAGCGCAATTTACTTGAGTTAGGTTCGAACCTAAGAATACAACTATTTAAACTCTGGTGTGTTGCACAGTATCACACTCATTTGAAGGCGTTTTATATTGGTCCGACCGCGACCTACGAAGAGTTAAGTCTTGCTGTGTTGATTTAGAGTGCTATTTGAGCTGCATATTTTGAATACAAAAAGGTAAGTAATTTGAGCCTAAAATGACATTTCAGATAAAAATAAACTTTAGTGATCAACGGCATTGATCTACAATAGACCAAGAGACACTGCAGAGAGGTGACAGGTAGTAGGAATGTGCAACTTCGAATGGTCAGTTTACGAGATGTCCGCCGATAAAAATGTTCGTTGCACTAATGTCGGCTTGAAAGTATTCATTCGAAAAACAAAATTTACAATGCTTTAGTGGATTCCAAGGCTCGTTCACTTTTTTAGTCGTAGTTTCAATGGTCCCTCTGGTAACAATGCTGTCAATCTAGGTCACGAACTTGACTTGTTACCGGCATCGAATTGATTTTCACCACAAACGCTTAACCTTTTCACCGACTATCGAAATAGATAAGAGCCAGACTCTACTAAAAGCATCGTAGTGCAACAAACATTTTTCTTCGCGCTTGAGATGAAATTCACCATTTTTCTGATAATTTTAAGGCCACAACTGAGAGTAGAAATAAGAAGAACTAGCATTTTTCCAGTGAGTAAATCGAAAAATACAGAACATATCTTTGCTTCCTCGAATGAGGTGTACCTAAATAAAACGCAGCTTAATGCGGGGTACTACTTTACAGTGGGTGCCCATGATACCGATGGCTCCTATTGTAAAGCCATTGGACAATTTAACTAATTTGTTTTGCATTTGCTAACTTTGTGTTGCATCTGCTTTTCTTGTAGTATGTATGTTTTAGTATGAATGATGAGGATAACGTAGAATTGTAATTGAGAAGCGTAGGTTAAGGTCTGGATGTATTTATTAACTAAAAACAACATCTTATTGTATTAGTTTTAAGATTAGCTTTAAGCTTAGTCTAACATCCATGTAATTAATGCCCCGTAAGGGCCAGTAGTGCATTTTATTATTAAAAAAAAAAAAAAAAAAAAAAAATGAAGTGAACTTTTTGCTGGAATCACGGCGGTGAGCAATCGAGCGGGCAACATGGCTTGGCAATGAAACTAATTAAGGCGTATTAACGCTCACCTAAAGCATTGCATTAGCCCGCTCGGGCGTTCTTTGCCGCGGCATCGCGGGTTTCAGCTGCGACGTCGATAGATGAGCCCGAGATAGCCCTGATCCCCGATAGCACCGTCCACAGAGAGTCCACCTCGCACCACATGGCAACTCCAGATGGTCAATATCCAGTAATTCGGTAATGCTATTACGATAGCACTTCTTTGCCCATTTACTGTTATATTCCGCCTTTACCCCATCCGCTGGAGCGCAGCGAATCTCAGCCCTTCCGTTGAACTCATTTTCCCGATATAATGCATCGGTGAAAGGTGGGATTCTGGAGTCAATGGTAACGCTGTCTGGATTCCCACACATAAAATCAAGCCCTTTGATGGTGATAGAATCCCAATATCGGTGAATCGGGTTTAGGACCGATGCATATCAGGGTGCTTAAGAGCCACTGCAACTCCTCTCTCCCCGTTTGGATCTGCAATTTTTCTTAAGCCGTCTCTGCCGCTCTGCGACACCCAACCGCCACATAACCCTGTCCCTCGAAAGCCTCGCGGGGGGGTTGACATTCCCTTAGTTTTGTTTAACTTCACATCGCCATCTTTACACAGTGCGACCTCTCTGTCTCCTCCCAGAAAAGACCCAAACAAGCTTCTGTTTTGGCAGCCCTCCTTCAAATTTCCCTCCTGTTATACGTTCCCTTTCAAAAAAAAATTACAGGCGTCAATTTTTTTTACGTCTGTTTGAAAAGTCTCAAGCTTCCAAAGACTCAAAAATTACACTGTCTGTACTTATCGTCAAATAAAACAATCCTGTGTGGTGAGATGGTAGCCCGCGGTCATTTTATATTTTACGTGAAGTTATATCGAATGGTGGGAGTGGTGACTTATCTGCTGTGGCCAATTAGATTTTTGTGGCCGTATACTTACTTTTTGAAGCAAAAAACTAGAGTAGCCACAATTTCCTCCAAAGTGGGTGGTATAAAGAACGTAGATTTTACGCGATTTAAAGGCAGAGAGAACTGCCCTCCTAGCTGTAGCAAAGTTTGCACTTGTCATTTCCGTAGTTATCTGAACGGAGAGTTACACAGCATTTGAACAAAAAATTAAATGAAAACTCACATGAGACGGCATGTTCAAGTTCCCACGTTTTTGCGCAATTTTTGTTCGCGTGTATCCATCTCACTATCAATTGAAGGGCTTGGAGGACAAGGTGCAAAAGTGCAGTTTTTTTTTTATATTTCAAGAAATGTGTGTTTAAAGTTTCAATATTGCAGGAGTCTTATGGCGAAAAGAATGTTCAAACTCACTTTTTGATGCATAATCGTCGGATATCAGTGGTTAATTTTTCTCAGAATATTTTTCAAGACTAGTTGTAGTTGAAATCATTTAATCTCTCGATTGTTTGAAAAACTACACATGTGTGCCTTGTCCTCCAAGGCCATCGATTATTTAACGATGATGCTATGTCACGTGAAAAGTTGCACCGCGTATGAACTAGAGTACCTGTATAGCGAGAGTATAGACAGATGTGAAACTCCGAAAATCCATCAGGCCTTCACCGATGTCTTCGCGAATGAAGTTAGGGCCCAGAAATGCAGCCAACCTATGAATCTCAATTATCCAGAGCGCTTTACTAATACAATTGTTACGAACCATCGTCTATAAAGCACGTATTTGACTTACTTTTTGCATAAATTTATTCATTTTTGCGGAAGAACGCTCATTTATGTACATTCTTAGCCATCTTGGTTAGAATTGGAATGTGCAGACTGGCAGTGAAATTTTGTGCGTTAGAAGTTGGTTAGAAGGGTGGCTGCACTTTTGGGCCCTAAGCCCTCCATGAAGCGATCTGTCCATACTCTCGCTATATAGGTACTCTAGTATGAACAGAACTTTAACTGATCGTCCTTCCCGTAATCCGTTCTCTTTCTATAGGTAGATCGAAAAAAACACTAATATTCTAACACAATGTAAAAGCGAGCGTCATTTAAATTCTCAGTGGAGGGAAGTTTATTTTGTTATTTTTATTATACCCAGGTTTTGCATTGCCGCTTGAAAATGTTGCCACAATGATTACGTCGAAATTGCACGTGGTCAAATGAGATGAGATAGTGCGATGACCTTTGGCGTTGCTTTTTCATCGTACGTGACAACGTTTTATATGAGCGAGGGTATAAAGATGGGGATTTAATTACCCCCCCCCCCCCCCCCCCCGCAACGTAGCAGGGGCAAGGTTACCTGCGGAAAGGGGGAGGGCTGGGTGTAGAGGTTCAACGTTTTCATTAATCACGAAGTTCGAACGATACCGCTTGAGATTTTATGTTTTCATCAATCAAAACTTTTAAATGTGCATCGTCGCAAAAATAACAAGCCCTGGAGGGAGTTTCTCTTGCTGTCATTGTTGCCTTTGTTGTCATTCTGTAGCAATAATGCCCGAAAATGATGATGTTAACTTTGTTTGATTTGTGATGGCAGTCAGGCGAAATGGATCTTTAGGTTTAAAAAAAATCACATAAATTCATCACTTCTTACGATTGTTAGAACAAGCTCAGTCGTCAGTAATTTCGTTTTCCGAACCTAATCTAACCTCCAGCACTCTGCAAAGTTATAAAACTAGAACTTCCGCTGTTTTTCTTCTTCTCTCTCTTCTTTTACTCCTGACTTCTTCTCAATATGAATTGGTTACCTTGCTATGTTCCTCAGCTGAAACGTAGATGGAGCAGAGAATGGAAGAGAAGGCCCGAATTTTCAAAGGCAGCCCCGATTTGAGCAAATGCGTGGCGTGCTTTGCGATATATCGATTAATCAACCATTTTATCCCACGAAAAAGAATCGATTAACAGGATGTTCGCAACAAACACCTTAATAATCGATTCTTTACCGTGCTTTCAAATGGGAGATATCGATCATTCATGCCTCGCCACTGGGTGTGAGCAAATAGGTTTAATTTGTATTAAATTCTCACGCCTAATAGGGATGGATAAGATTAGACTCTTCGTTAAAAGCGTTTTTCCCTCAAAATGTCGGCCTCCCTCGCTTCCCCACGTGTGCACCTGCGGGCCGCGAGGGCCTTTAAAAGTTGAAAGAGAGAGGTATTTTTTAATACCGGTGGTAGAAATCCTCGATGCCGTTTACAATGGAAAGAAATGAGGCCAATGCTAAAAGCGCTCAGATAACTTCGTTTTCATCGGGAAGATTTCACGGAATTTTCTCGACTTCTAATACAATACTTGTTTTCTTCCTCTACGACCAGATTATATCTTCGGTAGTACGATTGACCGGTACCCTCTCGTGTATTTTCTGCAATACCCTAATTATCTTACTCAGCGGCGTGGCGTGAATTGCGATATATCGATTGTGATGCCATTTAAACCTATGGAAAAGGATCGATAAACAGGGTGTTCGCGGCAAACACCTTAATAATCGATTATTTATCATAGGTTTAAATGGCATAACAATCGATGTATCGCAATTCACGCCATGCCACTGATCTTACTCTATAATATAAGAACGTAAGATTTACGCGTAACTTACAACTACTGGGACGCGAAGCGCTTCGGAGAGTTGGATTGCGAAGCGGTAGGGGGCGAACCCCTAGTCTTTTAATACGGACGAAAAATACGACGCTAAATCCTCAATAACAAACATACAACTGTTTGTGCGTAACTTGTTGCATACTTGAGAATTGAAGGCGTTCTCGTTATCTGGTTCATTTTTATACTTTTAAAATAATACGGACACAGTAATACAGCATACCAAGGTTCATAAGCGTTGATAATTTAAAGTGTATGTCTAGGGGACAACTCCTCCTGGCCGCTTCAAGCCACATGCGTTACGCGTTATACTCTCATCATTATATCGTGTGTAGAGTAAGATACATGCCTTTTCATTTTTGGCATTTATCTCAAGGTCCAAAGTAAGTTTTTAAATCAAGAAATGTTTAGTACCTAACTGGAAAAAAAAACACATTGGATCTAGAGTCCAGACTCTTGATCGACAAGAAAAAATATTCTTGATTCAATCAGATTTAAGCTTAAATCAAGGACCAAGCCAAGCCTCTTCATTTTAGCGGATTTCCATTTGATTTATGCTTAAATCTGATTGAATCAAGAGTCCATTTTCTTTTCAATGTTTTCAAGAGTCTGGACTCTAGATCCAATGTGGTTTTTTCCCAGTGCTAATTTCTTGGAAGTATTATGCGTTTAAATACATGAAAAATGCAGTGAAAACTCATAAAGAAAAAAAGGAGGTGTTTGCATCTTGAGGATTGTGTACCCTGTGACGTAGGTCGGTACAATCTGGTCAGCCAAATCCGGAATTCGAAGTATGAAAAACGGACCATAATGTCCGATTTTTTTGCTTACAGCAACTTATGATGTAATTTCAAACACTTTATGTAGAATGAATTTTTTCTATAAACTACACAATTTCCGAGAAAATCGATGATAACAGTCGCCGTACCGACCTACGTCATCAAAAAAATTCTAAGATGCCCGAAATGCAAACACCTCCTTTTTTTCTCAATGGTGAAAACTAGCGTGAGTGATCGAGTAACAATATTTCCCCATTTGAAACTATGGTAATGAATCGATTATAATGGTGTTCGTCGCGAACAATCTGTTTTTCGAATGGTAGATCGATCGATAAATCGCAATGAATCAATTTTTATTTTTATAATACTATAAAACTTAGGGTAATTTTATTTATCTCTTTTTCTTTCTTTATTTTGCTTATCAATGTTTTGGGACTGGTCCCCTATGTTTTCTCTTGTTCTGCTCATGTTGTGTTTTCTATTAGTTTTGGGTTTCCTATTCGGGAGGTTTTTACTGTTTTGTCTTGATTTTAAGCACGTCACGCCACTGAACAAATCCTATCGTTGATTGTTGCAGGACTACGAGGTGGATCTGTACCTACGACAAAAGTGGCAAGACGAGCGTCTCAAACACTCAGCCATTACCGAGTCTCTGGACCTGAACGATCCGAACTTAGTGAAAGCCATCTGGAAACCCGAGGTCTACTTTCCGAATGCTAAACATGCCGAGTTCCAGTTCGTCACCGTTCCCAACGTTCTTGTCCGGATAAATCCCGACGGGGAAATCTTGTACATGTTGAGGTAAGTAATGAATCGCAATACATTTCGATGTTGAAACGCTCAAACCACGTATCCCGATTTTCGATAATGCAGACTTCCTGTCATACTTTATATTTAAACAAAGAAATAATCAACATCCATTCTTGAAAACTTCCGTGTTTTTTCCTCTCTATACTTAGGAAACTCCGAGGAAATTTCAAGAAGTGATTTTGAATTTTTCTCCCTCAAAAAAATAAAAAAGGAGCAGAGGTTTTAAAACACTGCAAACGAGATACGTGGTCTGGTAGTTTCACCGTCGATATGAAAATTACTGTAACTTCTATATTTTTGAAAGAGGAGTGCAAAAGTCACAGAAAACTTTATGTATTTTTCGGGTGGATATAAAATGTATGGTAAAACTATCAAGCCATCATGTTTCGGATTTTGATGGCGATTTTTAAAAATTTCCGCTTATATTTTATATTTTCAAGAGGATACTGTTCTACTTTTAAGAAAGAACTTTTCAGAGAATGTTGTTGGAAGAGTGAAAAAAGGATCAAGCAACACTTTGTGCATTAACAGTGCTTAGATTTTCTTCAGAAAAATAAAATGTGACAGGAAATTTGCAACGTCTCAAACCGAGATCCATGAGACGGTACTTCTACCACTGGAATGGGTTCGTGGCGTGTATCGCAGAATTATGTTATGATGGTCAACCCTCCTGAATAGCACAGCTCATAAAATTACTTGCGCAAAAAATGTAGTTAATTTTTATAAAGAGCCTCCCAAAATTTCGCCCCTTTTTCGGTATTCGATTCGACCATCGAACCAAGGTTTAAGTGGAAGCTTATAATAACAGAAAACTCAGGAAAAAATTTCAAGATGAGTATAGGAACCGTTTTCGAGGTAGGGGGGACAAATGAGTCAAACTCCGGCCTTATTTTTCGCTATTTTCTTGTTGAATTGATGTGTCTACGGGGTCGTTAGCGTTGTTTACACATGTTATACACACCGGTTCCTACGTATTTTTACACGCAAAATCTAGTTTTAATGTTGACGAGTCAATATATCGATCGGTTATATCGATTTTTTAAGATTCTTTACGGAAAATCGACGATTTTTTTGGATTGGAATTGTTCATTTTTGATTTAAGGATGACTAAATGCACCTAATAAGACTGCAGTACACCGAGACCTAAGTATTTTTTCTTGAAGAATCGATTTTTAACGTTAACGAGTCGATTTATGAATCGATATAAACGATTGCTTATATCGAGTTTTTGCGATTTTATAGGAAAATCAATGACATACTGGTATTGAAATTGGTTATTCTCCAACCGAGAAAAACCAAATTTTGGGTTGGAACACAATTCCGGTCGGGTGATTTTCTAGTTAAGTCAAGTTTTCGACAAGGGCACATTCCCGGTCCAGTAGAAATTAAGATTTTCGATTTCCGGTCAAGTGAAATTTCGGGTGAATAACGAATCCCGTTGATTGTGGTTTCCGGTCGGTCAGATTTCCGATCGAATCAAATTTTCAGTCTAGTCAAATTTTCGTAATTTAAAGATTCAGTTAAGTGAATCAAGTGTCCCGTTTAATGGACCACTAGACAAGGTACGAATTTCAGCATTCTGATACATGTTTCTTAACCAAAATTTTACGTAAAACACGATACCTACAACAAAAATTACCGAAATTAACTCCTTACGAAGATATTGAATGATTCTTGATGCGTGAATTGAAACCACCCGCTCATGAAAACTCAATGCTCTACGTGATTCACATCGCGCGCTAAACGTTATCATGACAGTCTCTGCGATGTAAAAATCTGGCAACCTTGATCTTGACGCTTTGGCTCAGCTATAGCGAATTACTTATAGTTTAAAAAATACATGGCGGGAAATGAACATTGCTCGGTTGAGAAGCTTGCTGGAACCGTTGTAGTGCGCGATTTGACTCACGTAGAGCTTCGAGTTTCTTGTGAGCGGGCAGTTCAAATTCCTCGTAACCAATGTGAAATAAAGACGTTGATATCTTCGTTAGGAGTTGGTTTCCGTAATTTTCGTTGTGTAAATCGTTTTCTACTTGAAATTCTGGTTCAGAAACATGTATCAGATCGCTTAAATTCGTACCTTGTCTAGTGGTCCATTGAACGCTCAAAATTTTTTAATTGACGATTTGCGTTGTCCAGGAAGATCGTCGATTTTTGAATCCAAGAATTCCGAGGGATTTACCAGAAACAAAAAAGAAACACACATGCTGATTAGAAGATAGAAAAGTACATGTAAACTTAAAGATGAAAATAAATATCTCTGAAATCTTTTTCAGTGTATAAGTCGCAGGGAGTCAGCAATCGCCGGCAATTTGCAAGCTCCGTACTTGTCAATTCGTCAAATTGTAATTATATGTATTAAAGCTTTCTTCACGCCATCAAATCCAGCGATACTCTCCGCTTTGCCAAGGAGTTAGTTTAGTTGCTTAACCGAACCTAACACAGATTATTGATGACATTTCACGAACTCGCGAGTGTGCTAGCTGGCACCATGTATCGAGGGAGAAGGGGCTAGTGTATGATTGAATTCAAAGCATAATCATCCCTACTTTCAATCTCGTTTTTTCACTTTAAAACGATTTAATTTGTTAATGAAACACGAATTGCTTGCAATTTGCCGGCGATTGCTAATTGCCTGCAACATATATACCTGAGAATGTTTGTGAAGAAATTAATGAGAAAAAAATTACTGACTGAACAATCACAATCACTGCCTATGCAAATGTTAATTAAACAATACTAAAGCACTTTATCGATGGTGAGAGTGCAGAAGTGCGAATCTCGGAAAAAACGATTTTCCAGGAGAGTAAAAAAACTGTCTGCATTCCTCTTTATTGTCGGTAGAAGGGTAATAATTCTTGAGAATAGCAAGAATAAGATGTTTTTTCAAACTCATCAGCAGTTTCAATGATTTCTCGAACTATTTGAAAATACGGCAAAAATGCCTGGATTCGCGTTTTTGGCACTAAGAATCCACACTTCATCAGGAAATACGCATTTTTGCAATTAGTGTTTTAAACTTGTTGGTGGATTTGGATCCATTAAAAACTGAAAAAAGGGTTTCACACTTAAAATTCCTTATCAGATAAGATTTAGTTGGTCATCGATGCTCCATCCATCCACGTTTTACACTTTCCTATGGACCAGTCGACAAAGTACCTTTTTTTTTTAATTTTAATTATTCACAGTTAATCAAAGAAAACTTATTTTATCCGTGCGAATATTTTCATATTCACAACCGCTTTTGAGTAAGTTAGGATCTTGTAAACGGCGACTCTTTCAGTTTCGCTTCAGAAAACGGTGACCAAACCAATGAACTTAAAAAACACAATTTGATCCAGCCGCCTGCACTTTCTTCTTTGAAATAAAACGTAAGGGAAAAAACAATCTTGTTATTTTTTCAAAATAATATTCCCTAGCATTTTTCGAATATGCGGCTCAATTTAAAACTCAAAATTGTAAACTTTTTGGTCAACATCATTAATCAAGGCCACTCACAGTGGATACAGAACAGCACCTTCAAATCATTCCGTAAACATACTGCAAAATTCTGATACCACTATTCGTGCGTCAAGGTAGTCATTTTGCATACTCGGCCATTTGAAGGCGATTCATTGACTTCAGGCAACGGGGTACGGATTACAGTGTAACCTGCATTCTCAGGAGCCAGAAACGAGGGCACCCCCCTGGCAACCAAAAGGCCCCACACCGGGGCTGCCCCCCCTGGCAACCAAAAGGCCCTGTACCGGGGCTGCCCCCCTGGCAACCAAGAGGCCCTGCACCGGGGCTGCCCCCCTGGCAACCAAGAGGCCCAAACCCGGGGCTGCCCCCCCTGGCATCCAAGAGGCCGTAACCCGGGGCTGCCCCCCCTGGCAACCAAGAAGCCCCGGTCCGGGGCTGCCCCCCCTGGCAACCAAGAGGGTTCTGACCGGGGCTGCCCACCCTGGCAACCAAGACGCCCCGGACCGGGGCTGCCCCCCTGGCAACCAAGAGGCCCCGCACCGGGGCTGCCCCTTCAGGCAACCAAGAGGCCCAAACCCGGGGCTGCCCCCCTGGCAACCAAGAGGCCCTAACCCGGGGCTGCCCTTCCTGGCAACCAAGAAGCCCAAGACCGGGGCTGCCCCCCCTGGCAACGAAGAAGCCCTGCACCGGGGCTGCCCCCCTGGCAACCAAGAGGCCCTAGCCCGGGGCTGCCCCCCCTGACAACCAGGTTGCCCTAACCCGGGGCTGCCCCCCTGGCAACCAAGCGGCTTCTTACCGGGGCTGCCCCCCTGGCAACCAAGCGGCTTCTTACCGGGGCTGCCCCCCCTGGCAACCAAGAAGCCCCGCACTGGGGCTGCCCCCCCTGGCATCCAAGAGGCCCAAACCCGGGGCTGACCCCCTTGGCAACCAAGAGGCCCTAACCCGGGGCTGCCCCCCCTGGTAACCAAGAGGCCCCGGACCGGGGCTGCCCCCCTGGCAACAAAGAAGCCCGCACCGGGGCTGCTCCCCCCCCTGGCAACCAAGAAGCCGGTCCGGGGCTGCCCTCCCTGGCAACCATGAGGCCCCGGACCGGGGCTGCCCCCCCTGGCAACCGAGAAGCCCCGCACCGGGGTGCCCCCCTGGCAACCGAGAGGCCCCGCACCGGGGCTGCCCCCCTGGCAACCAAGAGGCCCAAACCCGGGGCTGCCCCCCCTGGCAACCAAGAAGCCCCGGTCCGAGGCTGCCCTCCCTGGCAACCATGATTCCCCGCACCGTGGCTGCCCCCCCTGGCAACGAAGAGGGTTCTTACCGGGGCTGCCCCCCCTGGCAACCAAGACGCCCCGCACTGGGGCTGCCCCCCCTGGCATCCAAGAGGCCCAAACCCGGGGCTGACCCCCTTGGCAANAGAGGGTTCTTACCGGGGCTGCCCCCCTGGCAACCGAGAGGCCCTAACCCGGAGCTGCCCCCCTGGCAACCAAGAGGCCCAAACCCGGGGCTGCCCCCCCTGGCAACCAAGAGGCCCCGCTCCGGGGCTGGCCCCCCTGGCAACCAAGAGGCCCGCATCGGGGCTGCCCCCCTGGCACCTGCGAAAGCAATTGCGGGGGCTGCGCTCCTCACACACGGAAATCTGACCGACAGGAAACCCAAATCCATGGGATTTGTTATCCACTTGAAACACTTGACCGGGTATCGAAAATCTTAATTTCTACTGAACCGGAAATGTGCCCCAGTCGAAAACTTGACTCAACTAGAAAATCACCCGACCGGAATTGTGTTCCATCCCAAAATTTGGTTTTTCTTGGATGGAGAATAACCAATTTTAATACCAATATATCATTGGTTTTCCAAAAAAATTGCAAAAATTTGGTATAAGCGATTGAGGTATCGACTCGTTAACATTAAAAATCGATTTTACAAGAAAAAATACGTAAGTCTCGGTGTACTGCAGTCTTATTAGGTGCATTTAGTCATCCATGAATCAAAAATGAACAATTCCAATCTAAAAAAATCGTTGATTTTCCGTAAAGATTCTTAAAAAATCGATATACCCGATCGATATATTGACTCGTCAACATTAAAACTAGATTTTGCGTGTAACAATACGTAGGAACCGGTGTGTATAACATGTGTAAACAACGCTAACGACCCCGTAGACTCATCAATTCAACAAGAAAATAGCGAAAAATAAGGCCGGAGTTTGACTCATTTGCCCCCCCCCCCCCCGTAACTCGAAATCAGTTCCTATACTCATCTTGAAATTTTTTCCTGACTTTTCTGTTATTATAAGCTTCCACTTTAACATTGGTTTGATGGTCGAAAAAAAAAAGGAGAGAAAAAAATAATTGACATCGGTGTCATTGGGTGGCAAGAATTTCACTTTAAAAACTCGTGATACAAAATACCTACTTGGAAAAATAGGAAAGAACATACGTTTACGTATTTTTCTTGCAATTAAAACATTAAATGCTAACATATTTTTTTGGTCTAATTTTTTCATTTTTCATGGTTTTAAAGATGTATTTTTTGTCCTTTGTCTGTTGTAAATTTTAAGTTTTTGATTTGTTTGAGCTGGAACACTTGCCGATAGGCCTCTCGAATAGAACCAACGCTGGCTACCTGCATCCATTGCCCGTGAAAATAAGCTGTAGAAATACCTAGGTCATCAAGATTGAAATTTTCTCTCCAGGAAAAGAAATGCTATGTTTTGCACAGCTAGGTCATTAAATTCTGCAGCTATTTTTCCGAGATGAATCTGAATACCATCATCATTTAAGTGCCTCTTAATGAAACAAATGATGGGAAAAAAATTACGCGAAAGCAGCAGTACTGCTCGAAAACAAATCAAATACAGATCTCGCAAAACAAGAAAGTCGGTTTTGCCCTCTTGGCCATGCGTTGCCGTGCCGATGTTAACATTCTCAGGCATAATCCAGAAAAAGGCGGAAAATTTGATTAAATCGGCAACCGGGTTCCCCCTTCTCATTCGCCTTCTCTCCCCTCTCCCTGTCTCATGCAAATTGCCGGATTAAATGTCGGAGAGGTGAATTAAAAGATCCTCGCAAAAAAGTTTCTTCGCCACTTTGCCAGAGGGACCGCTCGCCAGAAATATGAATCCCTATCTTACACTGGGAAAAAAAACACATTGGATCTAGAGTCCAGACTCTTGAAAACATTGACAAGAAAAAGGACTCTTGATTCAATCAGATTTAAGCTTGGATCAAAAGGAAATCCGCTCCAATTAAGAGGCTTGGTTCTTGATTTAAGCTTAAGTCTGATTGAATCAAGATTATTTTTTCTTATCGATGTTTTTAAGAGTCCGGACTCTAGATCCAATGTGTTTTTTTTTTCAGTTTATATGAAATCTCTGTCGTGATGACGTCTCAAAATTGTCGCATTTGTCTTGCAACGATCGGGGAAAGGTATTGTAGATTAATTGTAGAAAAACGTGAACGGTACTCGCTGACCCCGGCAGTCTCAAAAATGTCACATTTTATTCCTTATATTTTCATATACCAACACATGAAGAAAGTTCAGTTATATAAGCCGGAGTGCGATTTTCTGTATTCGCCGCACTATTCGATTTATAAAAAAGTATTTCGGTTCTAGTGACCATACCCCAATTTTATGCAGCCGAACTATTTTTTAAGTTAGGTTGTATGAACCGAAGTGCAGTTGTATGAACGGAGAAGTCCGGTTTGGACAGTTAAGCTACACGAGTGCTAAGGAAGTATAAGCCATTCAGAGGTGGACCCAGCCATACGGCAACACTGGATTTCCGCCATTTAAACCTATGCTAAATAATCGACTCTTGTCGGTGCACTTGGTCCCTCCAAGAATCGATACATTTTCATAGCTTTAAATAGAGAAAAGGCAATGTTGCCAATTTGCTGGATCCGCCAATGACGCCATTCGAGCAGTCAGACGTTTGCACGGCAGTATGTATAGGGTCATGAGGCGCACACACTCTGCACTAGTATTTAACTGAACTTTTTCCTCAGTGCGACATTAATAGTAATTGTCTTTTGGAGAACAAAATTAATTGCGATTTTATCACAAAAATTGTACATATGTCTCCTTTTTTCCAGGCTGAAGTTGACATTCTCCTGCATGATGGACCTATCGAAATTCCCTCTAGACAGCCAAGTCTGCACGATGGAGGTTGCCAGCTGTAAGTGCCTACCCATGTTTTCATTCGACGCTTCAAAGGTCTATTTATGAATGGGGCAATTTTTAAAACAAACTCGAAGTCGATCGATTGAATCATTTTTTAATTCTGAACGTATAGTAAAATCCGAAAATACTTGTTGTAATATCAAAGAGAAATATTCATGATTATCCATTTATAATTCATATGTAAAGGGGATAAATTTCAGCGTTTGAGAGTTTATACGGCGACTTTCCTTTCTGATTTTTTTTGTTACACGGTTATTGCGTCTTTTTTGAAGAGGTGAGGAGTGATAAAGCTCTGAAAAACCTCAGCTGATACGGGCGCAACTCGCGCCGTTAATAGTAGCGCCTTCATGCAACTATTCGTGCTCAATGGATGACCGTGTTGCATAGCATGAAAATGAAGGCGTTTTCACTTTCCGCACTTAGTTCCGCGCCTGTCACTTCGGCGACGCACTATCAATAAAAATTCACTTTTTTAAAAAAAAAAAAAAAAAACCCGCCGTTCTGATGTGTCATTGAAAAACGCCGCATGAACATTCGGATGTCACCAAATTTACTCCGAAAAATACAAATTGTCTACAGAGAGTGGTAATATACATTTTTCCCCGATATTTTTGAGAATCAAGACATGTGGAATGACGTAGTATAGGTATACTTCCAGCCAATCTAAAAATTTTGCTTGTAGACTGACATGTACAAAAAATCTCAATTGCAACTTTCGCATTAGCTCTATTCTCTATTGCGCTATCATGTTTCCAAATTATCTGATGGATCTTGTATTTGTTCAACTTTTTGGTCAAAATCGAGAGTGAACGGAGGGAGAATAGATGAAAGGTAAAAGGGGAAAGGGGAAAGAAAGGAAAAAGCACTTGTTGATTCGAGCACAGTTCCTCATTAAACATTTTATAGTGCCTTGGTTTACGTGCGTGTGATAAATCATTATTTTTATCGATAACAACAGCTATCAATGTCGGTTTTATTTATTCCAGAAATGACATGTATCTGCTTTTGGTTTGTTTTGTGTTGGGGGTTGGGTGAAAATTCAATACTCTGAGGGAGCTTCTTATTAATATTTTCTTATTCTTCCTCTTGCAGTTTCGAAGACAACGGAAGAATTGAAGTTGGAGTGGAAGTCAGTAAATCCGATTATCATGGGCCGGGGGTTGAAAATGCCCCAATTCGAGATCGTCGAAATCCAAGCCACAGATTGCCAAGAATCCTTCCAAATCGGTTGGTATACTTCAGAAGCGTGTGTTGAATTCTCGTTAAAGTATTGATACAGGATATATCAATTTGCAGACTTAAGGATAAAATCCGATTTACTTGACGAGAGATTATCTCGATTATATCGAGTATTTTATATTATATATCGATTGTTTCAAATAAACCATTGTTTTTCTTGTGAGCGAGGGTTTCAAGATCCTTGGAACCAATGTAAACTAAAAACGTCAGTACCTTTGCTGGAAGATTTTTTTTCTTTGTTTTTTCTTTGGTCGCACTAGGTGGTTTTAAAATTGTCAAGGAAACACCCAGATCAGTAGGAACATTTCGCCTAACAACAAAATCACACAAGAAAAATTTGGAAAAAATTTGGAAGAGCTTAGTGAGACTAGAAAAATTATTAAATGTTTTCAGTAATTGTCGTCGTGTAAATCGTGTTTTACGTGACATTTTGGTCACGAAACATACATATATCAGAACGCTTGGATTTGTGGATTAACTACTATTTGCTCACCTGTTTATTAATTCCATGAATCAATTTTTCCAGGAAATTACAGTTGTCTGGTGGCGGAATTTTATCTTAGCCGCTCGGTTGGGTTCCATCTTGTGCAGTCGTACTTGCCGACCATACTTATCGTAGTCATATCGTGGGTCTCTTTCTGGATGGATGTTGACTCTGTGCCGGGCAGAACCACTCTAGGTGTCACCACACTCCTCGCGGTATCCAGCCAGTCATCAGGTGATTCAACACTCTATTCTCTACTTTTTTAGCTAGAGAATCATGTAATTTAAACAAAATCCATCGTTATTTTGCATCCTTGTAACAAGAAGCATATTGACGGCGTAAGTCGGCAATCAGATAACTCAGTTGCGGTCGCAGACTTTCTGTCGTAATTTATTTTTTAAACGAAAATTACTCAACGAAAATTCTTTAAAACTGCCGAGATTTTTCTTCTGTATGCGAAGAAAATTCTGCAAATACTTGCAGTAATGTATAATGCATTAATGAATACATTGATAGATAGAGACAAATCCTATCATTGTAATAAACATATCGACGGTGTTAGTCGACAATCACATAACTCTGTTTGCGACGTCGCAGACTACCTATCATACTTCATTTTTTAAACGGAAAACTACTCAACAGAAATTCTTTAAAACTACCGTGATTTGTCTTCTCTGTGCGAAGAGAATTCTGCAAAAACTTCAAGGAATGATGTCAATTTGTTCTCATTTAAAAAAATAACACAGAGACGGAGATTTTCAGACACCGCAAACGAGATATGTGATTGCCGACTTACGCCGTTGATATGAGAATATTTTTTCTCCCTTAACCTCAAATTGCATAACCATTGAAATGAAGGAGTACTCAATGACGCGCATTTTTTCCAGGTTACATCGGTATAGTTAATTCTGTTCTGCTTGTGTTCTCATTTTTGAAGTCGAAAGCTTTATAAAACGCATATCGACGGTGCAAGTCGGCAATCACATAACTCGGTTTGCGACATCGCAGACTTCCTGTCATACTTTATTTTTTAAACGGAAAACTATTCAACGGCAATTCTTTAAAACTGCCATGATTTTTCTTCATTGTGCGAAGAATATTCTGCAAAAACTTCAAGAAATTATGTCAATTAGTTCTCCTTTAAAAAAATAACATCGAGGCGGAGATTTTCAGACACCGCAAACGAGTTATGTGATTGCCGACTTGCACCGTCGATATTTCTTGCGCAGATTGTGAAGATAGGAGTGTATTAACGACTTTCATGCACTGGAAAAAAAACACATTGGATCTAGAGTCCAGACTCTTAAACAAATTGACAAGAAAAAATACTCTTGATTCAATCAGATTTTTGCTTAAATCAAGAACCAAGCCTCTTAATTTGAGCGGATTTCCTTTTGATTAAAACTGAAATCTGGTTGAATCAAGAGTATTTTTTCTTGTCAATGTTTTCAAGAGTCTGGACTCATGATCCAATGTGTTTTTTTCCAGTGTGATGCGCTTATCGTGATTTTTTAGCCATTTCTATTAGGTACAAATCTTCTATTTGCTCTAGCTGAAGTTTGCAACAGGCCCATTATTGGAGCCTCTGCAGCCGTTCTCAGGCGCCCCGCGGTCATAGTGGTCGAAGGAGTTATTGAGGAGCTCTCTTGGAAACAATACACTACAAATTCCATATTGTTCTCAAATTAGGGATACAATCCGCGGAATTCGACTTCAGACAAAGTTGCCAGATTTTGCAATTAATGTAGGTATTTTACTGAGGAAAGTGCTGCTTTTTCTGTACGATCTGGCAGCTATGGGCCCTCAAACGAGCGCTATGCACCCATGTGAGAATTCCAATCGTTTCAGAGGTTGAGGAACATAACGCGAATTCAAACTATACTCATTTTGTAGGAGATGAGTCAAAATCGCCGTGTTTCAAAGTTTGAAGGAAAAACATCGCATCGGGTGTTTAATGATTAGGATTATGAAAATTACAAGTTCTAAAATTCGGCAGATAGGTATACAGGTAGATTCCGTTCATGAAACTCAGAGCACAGCGCAAGAACTTTTATATTGAGCCGCGCCATTAAAGTGCGATCAGGCGAAGTCTCAAACACTATGTTCGGGAGCCATCCTAAATCTACCCGGAAAAACTGCGCCGGGGAAAGCTTGAGGACTTGACTCAAGTTCACTGCTGAAGTTTTTCCGCGGGAGATTTCGTCTGCGGTGCAATCTCCTGTTACGGGAAAGACGTCCCGGAAACTTCTCTTTGAAACCCCTCAATGTGACACCCTATAATTCAGGCTCCGCGTCTACCGGCTCTCTGTTGCTTCTCTGCCCTGAGCTCAACTTGGGTTAATGTTTGTCAAATTCCTTTGCAAAATATCCGGATTTGAAAATTCATGTTTGGATAAACCATCATGCGGTATTTTCACGAGCATTCTTTCGTCGTTCTAAAGTCGAGCATTCTAAAGTGGTGGGATTTTTACATCCTGTATTAAAACATAGCATACATAATAGGGTCAGGATCACTGCTGCCTGGCAAGAGCGAGGAAAGTTAAAACGCCTTCAAATGAATGCGTATGCAACCCGCACATCCATTAAGTACGAATAGTTGTATGCAGCGCCTTTATGAAAGTCGCATCCTCACGTTAAGGTGCGGTAGTTGAGCGTCGTTGCGCGTAAGACTATGAACATGTGGACTGCGTTTAACAAAAAGGAACCAGGCCAATTTAGCTATTGCCTAACTCAACCGAACAATTGGATTGTGCGGATTCCTTTGAAAATTTTCAGGAATTTGCCTCGTACTATGAAGAAAATTCACTGAAGTTTGCAAAAAAATCCGCACAGCCGTTTCCATGTAAAATAATTAAATTTCCAAATTAATTTGGCAGTAGCTGATGTGGCTTGGTTCCTTTCTGATGAACGCGGTTCAATTAGTAATCGCCGGCAATTTACAAGCCACTGGTGATGAATGGAAAAATATGAAATTTAAAGATAAAAGAATAAGATTATGGTCCTGATTATTATGCCATCAATTGGATTAGACGCTTTTCTGCCGCAAATGTATGGTATAGCATATGACAAATTCGTTGGAGCTAGCAGTGAAATCCATGTCATTAAATGGGTCTGGCTCGGACAAGTAACTAAAGTAACTGCGCGACAAAGCATAAGGTATCACGGCAAAAGGAAGGGGCGAGATCAAGTCGAAATCGGGCTTGTAAAGGTCATTACCTTAAGTATGCCGATGCGTGTATTGCGATTCATCGAAACATCACGTTAGTAAGCCGTTTGCAAATTGCCTACGACGCTCATATATTGTCGATGAAACTCCGAACCACGTAACTCGGTTTGCGGTGTTACGGACCTCCTGTTATTGTGTCGTACTTTACTTTTTAAAAGAAGAGCTACTCAACGTCAATACTGGAAAACTTTTGTGATATTTTCCTCTCTGTGCGAGGGAAATTCTGAGAAAACTTCAAGTAATGATGCTGATTTGTTCTTCTATAAAGAATTGAAAAAGGAACGGAGATTTTCGAACACTGCAAATGAGATACGTGGTTTGGGAGTTGTGCCGTTGATATACCGTTCTTCGCAATGCTGCCGTTTCTCGTTTTTAATTTATTCGTCTTTTGGTGAAACCTAATCAAGTTTTGGATTTTTTGGTGTAGCAATTATTTTTGCGGAAATTTCAAAGAGAAATAAAGCTTAAATTGTAAAAGAAGGCTCAGTTTCAAACCTCATTGTCTATGTCTATTGAATAAGTAATTTACATACCAGCGGGCTGATTATTGAAATCCATGGACAAAGCGACAGACATAAGAGGAAGAGGCAAAATGAAGTGAGCTCATTGGTTGAAAGGCTGGGATGAGCAAAGGAGGTAAGTAATAGACTAACTAGCGACAGCCCACAAAAGACCCCCCTCCCCCCCAGTTAGTCCATCCTTTCCCCTTTTCATCTATAAGAAGCACCCGTCTTAACCAATCCCTGGTAAAAATTGGCGATAGGAGCAGCTTTTCAAAATACCATAGGAGTTCTTATAGCCGACTGAAGAAGGCGATAGAAAATCATATAGCTGGCTGTAGAAAGTGGAAAAAATCATACGGCCAGGCTACACGAAGCTATGAAAAGTTATCCAGCCGGGCTATAGTTCCTATCGCCGGGCTTTACACTTTATCGCCTGGCTGTTGCTTTTTCGCCATCGGCTATAAAAGGCTATAAGAGATTGTGTAGAAATTCGTGTGCTTTGTAAATCCTTAAGTTTGTACGGAATCACCTTAATATTTACAAAACGCACATTATATTTTCCTTTACTACATATTTTTTTTTCATCAATTAAAATGAGAATAATCCATACAGAGTGTGCAAAAATTTCAAAGTCATGAGTTGAAAAACGCTGACTCCGCCAGATTAAATATTAGAGCCTAACACAAAGCGGAGCGGCGACGCACTGGCGCCTACAAACCTAACAGGGATACTTCACGCATTGCGCAACGCGTGAAGTATCCCTGTTAGGTTTGTAGGCGCGTTTCGCGCTGGCTGCCCGCCTGCCGCGCCGCAGCAGCGTGCCACGGCGCTTGAAGCAACTATTTCACACCAGAGGTATTGCACAGTATCATACGAAATTGCAGGCGCTCCAACATGTTAGGAATGGCAGGCATCCTTCAAAAGTACGGAGCTTTCCTCGCAAAATAAATCAAGATACTACGGCCCAAAAAGAGAGCGGTAGTCGAAAAACTCACTAAGTCCTAGCATCCGTAATTAACAACGTTTAGCATACATTTTATCGCCAGGCTGTTGCTTGGTCGCCATCGGCTATAAAAGGCCATACGAAATTGTGTTGCCGGCTATAGAAGCTATTGGAAATCTTACAGCCGGCCGTAGGTCTATGATATTTTGGAACACAGATTCTACTGCCAATTTTTACGAGGGATAAGATCGCTCCATACTCCCTATATTTTCTTCGTTTATGGCTTTGTCTATCAATTTCGGTAATCAGCCCCCTTGGGTGACTATCCATGATGAGTATTTTTGTCAACTCGCAAATTATTTAACTTTTTTCCGACTTTGTTAAAAGGTATTCAAAGTGGATTGCCGCAAGTGAGTTACGTCAAAGCTATAGACGTTTGGATGGGCACTTGCACCGGTGAGTATAGTGAACTTCGTTGGATTCTTAAATAATTTTGACGCTGCATTTTGCGCATTTTTTTGTGTAATCTTCATTTTTTCAAGCATTCTTTTCTTCCTCAATATCAGTCTATGGTTGTCGTGTCCACGCAAGGCCAGACCAAATTTGTCGAAATCATTTTTCACAAGAGCAAATTTTGTGAGGGTGATTCGTCCTAGGTTCTGGTGTGGTCGAACTAGCGTGCGATATATCGCATCGATTAAGCAAAAAAATCTACCGAAATGTTTTACTTAATCGATCTTACTAAATCAATATTTTACTTAATCGATCGAAGGATTGTACTTAATATATTGCATCGGTTAAGTAAAAAATTTAGGTAGATTTATTTTGCTGAGTCGATGCGAGATATCGATAGGTAGATGTACCAGAACCTGCGGGAAGATCTCCACAAGTTAAGGCGACAAATCACAATCTGAGTTTTCAAAGCACGATTTGCCGATGTCTACAAAAGAGTCCATTTTTCAATGGAATCTTTGGTGTCCTGTAGAATAGTCACAAATGATTTGGTTCATACTCTGCATGGGTGTAAAGGTGCACTCTACTCGGCAATTTAAAGCCCCAAATGGACGATATTTTGCAACTGGGAGACAACCCGTATCTGCCATTCTGGCTTATCCGTAAAAACACATACGTGCCTAAGGTAACTGATGGCACATACGTTGTTCCTACAGCGAGTCAGAAAATTAATTGTTGTTCTCAATGGTTTTTTTTTAGTTCCCTTTGATTAAATTCTGAACCGAAACGAAAGTAAGAACATGGCATAATTGGACTGCATTCTGCAATTTGGAACTATAAATTCTGGCCCGGTTTAAAGACAACGTATGTGCCATTAGTTTCCCTATGCACGTAAGTGTTTTTTTTTTTTCAGATGAGCCAGAATTAATAGTGCCAAATTGCAAAATGCAGTCCAATTATGGATCATGCTGAAAAATATTTCCAAGCTGCATTTCAGGCTCCTTAGAGGTAAGTTCTAGTCCCACATGCCCACATACCCACCGTCGGGCTGAGGGGTGAGGGTCGTCCAAAGGGACATGGTTTGCACCTTTTCCTTTCCTCTCGAGGGCACGAATCCCTACATTCAAAGAAAAGAAAAAAGAAGAAAAAGAAGAAAAAAATGAGAGAAAAAACCCCAACTCCAGGAACGTGTGGATTACATTGGTCTTTTGTTTCAGCGTTCGTATTTTGCGCTCTACTAGAATTCACCTTCGTCAATTACATGTGGCGGAAATATCAACCTGAGCCAATGAGGAGACTCATTGCTATTCCAGAACCGGTCAACGGAGAAGCGAACACGAAAGGCTCCAACGATGAAAACGTTAACATGGTTACGGTGAGTCTTTTTCAACCAAATAAAGTCGCGCTCTCAAACCTGAGTTATGCTTTTACGCACACTGTTAAAAATCCCGGCGTTAAATTCACGCTAACTCACTTGCTATTTTGACCACATGTTATTACGCTGAGTGCATGAATCCGGCGCAAATTTCGCGCTCTGGCCGGAGTGAATATCTGACAGGCAAAAGTAAAACGGAACTGCCGCAGCATGGATTTGAATTCGAGTCGCGGCAGTGATAGACGAGTGCGCTACCACTTAGACATTCGGCGCTCATACTAGGAGGCCCTTAATTCACATTACTTGAGGTACCTCAACTAATTCGTTTGTCGTTGGTGATATTTACGCTCTGATCTATTCACTCAGAGTACGGCGCGAAATTCGCGCTGGATTTTTTTTTTACGCCGGCTATTCACTCAGAGTAAATCGTTGATTTTTAACAGTACACGTAAGAGTACCTTTATAGACAGAGTATGGCCATTCGTATCATTTTACTACAGGAAAACTGTTCCGCTTTTTGATTGGTCAACGAGTTTATAGGCTTCATGATGCTCTTAGGGCCGTATATAAACAAACAAGATGGCGACTTACCGTAACATCGATAAGAAGCTAAATTTGAAAAAAATTTCAATTATACGGCAGTAACAATTTAAACTAGCGAATCTACGAACAACACACGAAAAAAACAAAAATACACGCTGGGCCTAGTAATTTGGTCCGCGGTGATACTGGCGAGCCCGAATCCGGGTGCCTCGAAAAAGCACCGGAGTGCTTTCCGATCATGAGCCATGGAAAGAACGGCCGTAAACGGGGACTACGGCTCAACTTGGATTGGTCCATGCGCTGTTTTGTCCTTTCTCTCTCTCGCACTCAATGATAAGATGCGGGATGTCAAAGGAGCACACTCGGCTTTGACAAGCCGTCGTTTTATCGTCTATCTCTCTCCCACTCATTGATCAGATGCGGCAACCCGCGGCTCTCGAAAGAGACACACACACACTCGCAAAAATACAGATTGGGCCTCGTAATTTGGTCCTCGGTGGTAGTGGCGAGCGCGAATCCGGGTGCCCCGAAAAAACACCGGAGTGCTTTCCGACCATGAGCCCTGGAAAGAACGGCCGTAAACGGGGACTAAGGCTCAACTTGGACTGACCCATCCGCTGTTTTGTCCTTTCTCTCTCTCGCACTCATTGCTCAGATGCGGCACGTCAAAGGAGCACACTCGGCTTTGACAAGCCGCCGTTTTATCGTCTATCTCTCTCCCACTCATTGATCAGATGCGGCAACCCGCGGCTCTCGAAAGGGACACACACAAACTCGCAAAAATACAGGTTGGGCCTCGTAATTTGGTCCGCGGTGGTAGTGGCGAGCCCGAATCCGGGTGCCCCGAAAAAACACCAGAGTGCTTTCCGACCATGAGCCCTGGAAAGAACGGCCGTAAACGGGGACTAAGGCTCAACTTGGACTGATCCATACGCTGTTTTGTCCTTTCTCTCTCTCGCACTCATTGCTCAGATGCGGCACGTCAAAGGAGCACACTCGGCTTTGACAAGCCGCCGTTTTATCGTCTATCTCTCTCCGACTCATTGATCAGATGCGGCAACCCGCGGCTCTCGAAAGGGACACACACACACTCGCAAAAATACAGGTTCGCCCTCGTAATTTGGTCCGCGGTGGTAGTGGCGAGCCCGAATCCGGTTGCCCCGAAAAAACACCGGAGTGCTTTCCGACCATGAGCCCTGGAAAGAACGGCCGTAAACGGGGACTAAGGCTCAACTTGGATTGGTCCATACGCTGTTTTGTCCTTTCTCTCTCTCGCACTCATTGCTCAGATGCGGCACGTCGAGGGAGCACACTCGGCTTTGACAAGCCGCCGTTTTATCGACTATCTCTCTCCCACTCATTAATCAGATGCGGCAACCCGCGGCTCTTGAAAGGGACACACACACACTCGCAAAAATACAGGTTGGGCCTCGTAATTTGGTCCGCGGTGGTAGTGGCGAGCCCGTATCCGGGTGCCCCGAAAAAGCACCGGAATGTTTCCCGACCATGAGCCCTGGAAAGAACAGCCGTAAACGGGGACTAAGGCTCAACTTGGACTGATCTATACGCTGTTTTGTCCTTTCTCTTTCTCGCACTCATTGCTCAGATGCGGTACGTCATAGGAGCACACTCGGCTTTGACAAGCCAACGTTTTATCGACTATCTCGCTCCCACTCATTGATCATATGCGGCAACCCGCGGCTCTTGAAAGGGACACACACACACACTGGAAAATATACAGGCTGGGCCTCATAATTTGGTCCGCGGTGGTAGTGGCGAGCCCGAAACGGGTGCCCCGAAAAAGCAACGGAGTGCTTTCCGACCATGAGCCCGGGAAAGAACGGCCGTAAACGGGGACGAAGGCTCAACTTGGATTGGTCCATACGCTGTTTTGTCCTTTCTCTCTCTCGCACTCATTGCTCAGATGCGGCACGTCAAAGGAGCACACTCGGCTTTGACAAGCCGCCGTTTTGTCGTCTATCTCTCTCCCACTCATTGACCAGATGCGGCAACCCGCGGCTCGTCAAAGGGACACACACACAATCGCAAACATACAGGTTCGCCCTCGTAATTTGGTCCGCGGTGGTAGTGGCGAGCCCGAATCCGGTTGCCCCGAAAAAACACCGGAGTGCTTTCCGACCGTGAGCCCTGGAAAGAACGGTCGTAAACGGGGACTAAGGCTCAACTTGAATTGGTCCATGCGCTGTATTGTCCTTTCTCTCTCTCGCACTCATTGCTCAGATGCGGCACGTCATAGGAGCACACTCGGCTTTGACAAGCCGCCGTTTTATCGTCTATCTCGCTCCCACTCATTGATCAGATGCGGCAACCCGCGGATCTTGAAAGGGACACACACACAATCGCAAACATACAGGTTCGCCCTCCTAATTTGGTCCGTGGTGGTAGTGGCGAGCCCGTATCCGGGTGCCCCGAGAAAGCACCGGAATGTCTCCCGACTATGAGCCCTGGAAAGAACGGCCGTAAACGGGGACTAAGGCTCAACTTGGACTGACCCATCCGCTGTTTTGTCCTTTCTCTCTCTCGCACTCATTGCTCAGATGCGGCACGTCAAAAGAGCACACTCGGCTTTGACAAGCCGCCGTTTTATCGTCTATCTCGCTCCCACTCATTGATCAGATGCGGCAACCCGCGGATCTTGAAAGGGACACACACACACTCGCAAACATACAGGTTCGCCCTCGTAATTTGGTCCGCGGTGGTAGTGGCGAGCCCGAATCCGGTTGCCCCGAAAAAACACCGGAGTGCTTTCCGACCATGAGCCCTGGAAAGAACGGTCGTAAACGGGGACTAAGGCTCAACTTGGATCGGTCCATGCGGTGTTTTGTCCTTTCTCTCTCTCGCACTCATTGCTCAGATGCGGCACGTCATAGGAGCACACTCGGCTTTGACAAGCCGACGTTTCATCGTCTATCTTTCTCCCACTCATTGATCAGATGCGGCAACCCGCGGCTCGTCAAAGGGACATACACACACACTGGAAAATATACAGGCTGGGCCTCATAATTTGGTCTGGGGTGGTAGTGGCGAGCCCGAATCCGGGTGCCCCGAAAAAGCAACGGAGTGCTTTCCGACCATGAGCCCTGGAAAGAACGGCCGTAAACGGGGACTAAGGCTCAACTTGGATTGGTCCATGCGCTGTTTTGTCCTTTCTCTCTCTCGCACTCATTGCTCAGATGCGGCACGTCAAAGGAGCACACTCGGCTTTGACAAGCCGCCGTTTTATCGTCTATCTCTCTCCGACTCATTGATCAGATGCGGCAACCCGCGGCTCGTCAAAGGGACACACACACTCTCGCAAACACGAAAACATTGTTAAATCGCCTTTCACCTTTATCACAGGAGGATCTAAGATGTGCATAACTAATCTTGCTTGCTAATAACAGCCATCTTGTTTGTTTATTTACGGCCCTAAGAGCATCGTGTCAGCCTATTCGCTTGCGACCAATGAAAAGCGGAACAGGAATGGCCATACTCTGTCTATAAAGGTACTCTAGTACACGTAGGCCGTTTCTTGAAAATCAGAATTGTTCATGGAAGTATACTAACCATCAAAAGTGCTAGGTCCACTTCGGGCAGGTATTCAGTGATTAATGAATTGAACCTAACGAACAAAAAAATCGCCGGCTGCCATGGTCCAGCCGCGCCGGTCTGTTTTGACTTCGAGCAACTATTTTAACTCCCCGGAGACCAAATTGCATATACGATGAATGGAAGGAGCTTTCGGTGATTTATGGCCCACACTCACTAGCCTTTTTGAGAAGACCGACGCGACGCGACGCTTCATTTCGTAACTCCTGATATTCGAGAGAGCTTTTCTGCTTGAATCAGTACCGCGTGGAAAAGCGAGCGTGGAGTAACTTACTCCTTATCTACATCAAATGCTTGTTTTAGGGTTTTCATTGCAGATGGACTGTTACTGATGGCTTTTGACTTTCTTTTTCTTTTATATATGAAATGGGTCTAATTCGACTTTAGTTTACATAGTGGTGTCATCTGTCATCACGCCAAAAAAAAAACAAAACAAAACAAAAACAAAAAAAACAACAAAAAAAAAGTGTTTTTGGTTTTAAAAACATTTTGTGAGTCTTGTGTCTGTTTGATTGACAGTACTTTCCCGAGTAGCACAAACTGCAATAAGTAGCAATTGCACTGAAAAAATATTGCAAATTCCACTGATTTGTGAGTGGTGTGTATGTTGCTGATCTCATATTTGAAGGGGGCACATTTATTGAAACTTATTGCAACAAAATTGAAATACACGTTGCAATTTTTCATTGCATTGCATATTGCCTATATTTCTGACACATGGACCTCATTTTGTTGATTGTTTAAAATTGGCATGAATCGACTAAATGATGTAAAAATATTGCAACTTAATGGTGAAAAAATTACATACAATCTTATTGAAATCAAACTGCAATATAATTTCAAATTTTTCGTTGAACCGTGCTACTTGGGTTGCTTGACCTGTTAGGGGGCCTTATTTCAACTTGCAATAATTTTCGAACGAATTTTGACCTACAGGTGAAAAAGATGATCATCCAAGAGGAGCCAGTAGACCAATATTGCCGCCCTAAAGTGAACCAAGCCATGGTTGCAAGGACGATCGACGAGTATTCTAGATTTGTATTTCCTGTAGCTTTTTTAATCTTCAATATTTTTTACTGGTCTTACTACCTTGTATGACATTAGGAGAATTTATTTGGTGTACTTACCAATCATGTGCTACCAAATATATCATTTTAATACATATGCTCTCTTCAACAGTTAGGGCCGGTTCTTACCACCTCTGGTTTTTATTTCTTGTCAAAGGAAAACTTCAAACACTGTTTCAGGGGGTTTTGGGGCTTTTACGATACATTTTACGGTCCAGATGACAATTTGGACTCTGATGGGTCACTTTGAAACCAAGGGTTTAACCTCTGATTAAAATTTAACAGGTATCCAGGGTGCTTTTAAAATTTTAATCAGCGGGCAAATCCGTAAAAAATGGTAATGGTCAGTCCTTGGTGAGACAAAGAATATTTTTCTGCAATTTCTTGCAAAAATCTTAACTCAAAGCTGAAATGTTAGAATTTCAAAATATTTTAGAGAACTTTAATTAAAGGTATTTTTGACACTTATTACCTATTATCAAAGTCTCTCTGAAGATTTTGAAAAATTCAACTCAACTTTGCTGTTAGACTTTACAATATACGAACATA
>NW_017564655.1:0-109913 GCF_001854935.1 Bemisia tabaci | reverse complement strand
GGGGGGTTGTGTTTATTCAACCTTTTAAAACTCAAAGGGGGAGGAAAAGTGGGTATCAAAGATAATTTTAAAAGGATTGTACATAAATTTTTGAAATTAGCTTATCCAAAAAGTAGGTAGACAATTTTTAAAATGTTGGAAGTACATTTTTTTCCGCTCAATCAGTTGAAACCCCAAAGTTTTAACTCAGCTGTGAATAGTTATAAAAAATAAATAAAAAATTGAAACATATTAATAGGAATTCTGCCAGTTTGTTTTTATAAATTATCAACACAGACACTTTCTCATGTGCCTCTGAGGAGGTAAGTTAGTTATTATCTTGAAGTTTTATCAACAGATTGCTTCTTTCGTTTTTGTAATATATCAAAGTGATGAAATATGTACGAAAAATCTAAACATTATTCTGCATGTATGAGTTTCTCACAAATAAATACTGATTTCTTTTTTTATATTAAGAATTACTGCTACCACTTCATAACACTTGTTGGCATTAGAACTTTTCAAAATTTCTGTTCATAATTTATTTAATCACTGTCTGACTGTTCAATGTATGAATGCTTGAAAAGTTTACTGAGAGTAAAGCAGTTTGTATTCCTAGACAATGATGAAATATTAGCAGACCTTCCACAAAGTTACAATTCTAATGTATAAGTGTTTTTCCAACTAGGCTATCAACTTCCACCTTCCTAAAATGCTATATTTACTGGGTAGTTATTGTTTGTAAATACGACTAAGATATGTAAATACCTCTATTTTTCTTGATATTATGTTTAAATGACAGTTGATTAACTTTGATAAACATAAGAACTGCAGTGAATTATACTCCTCAGATTAAAAAAACTGTTTCTTCATAAATGAACTTTACAATATACTATTTATAAGTCTAACTTACTTAAACGTTCAGTAAATTTTATTTCAATTAAATATTTACATGTTTTCATAAATGTATTTGTTAATGTAGTTATTGAAAATTAGTTTTAATTTACCTCCTTAACCTGCCATAACTATTTTTACATTACTAGACGAGGTCTGAACCAAAAAAAAATGTCACTTGTTTTCTTTCCAAAATCTTAGATAGAAAACGGTTCACACAACAGAAGTTGAGAGATCAACACCAAACAAAATATTAAAAAGTGATTTTCACACAGATTAATTTTTAAATTATACAAACGATGTCGTGTGTATTTTTGCCATTTAATAAATAGTAATTGTGCACTATTGTACTTAGTTTGTTTAGTGGTTGATTTTCGGCAGTGGCGTGGCGTGAATAATCGATAATCGATATCTCGCCATTTGAAACTATGGTAAAGAATCGATTATCAGGGTGTTGGCTGCGAACACCCTGATAATCGATCTTTTTTCATAGGTTTAAATGCCGTAACAATCGATATATCGCAACTCACGCCACGCCACTGATTTTCGGACTTCTTGTGTGATTCATTGCCATCGTAAAATTTTGAAGAGGAAACATGTTGCATACCTTGCCTTACAGCCCACTATGTACAAATTTGCCGTAGATGATCTTCTTCAGCTTGTGAGATGATACGATTTTCGAGCCCAGACTTTCCACGAGTTAGGAGATTATAAATAACAAAGGAAATGAAATATTCGTACCTTGAAAGTCATGAGGCGCGTAGTAACAAAACCTACAACGTCCACTTTTTGGCATATTGAGACAGGGGAGGAATTATGTTCTCCACACTTACATCTGTAAGCCTATGTAATTTTTTCGGAGCCAAATTTAATTTTTGTGCTTTACATTGAATTGAATATCAAAACCTGCAATCTCCAAAGAGGTTGTTATAAAACGAGTGTTTTTAACCTTTTGTGAAATTTCGACAAACTCGCGTTTCTCGCCAATCGCGTAGAGCTTTTCCAACCTGAAAATCGGACTCCCCGGGTCATTTACATGGAGACTAGCTGGATTTCAGCCCAATCCGAGAACTTTAGATTTTGACCCCGAAAATTAAGTTTACCCTGTCAATTTTTCTCGATTTTGGTCGGGAAAAATAGACCCGAGATTAGTGTCAAATCCTATGTAGTTCGAGGCATAGAACTGATTGGGTGAAGTTCTAAGGCTCTCAGTGGCTTCTCAAGCTGAGAAACGAGTGCTTTTGGCCCTTTGTGAAAGTTCGACAAACACACATTTTTGACGTGGATCAGAGGTCACGTAAAGCCTTTCCGACTGAAAAATTCGATTCATTTCCACACGGACAAGCTGGGATTCAGCCGGATCCAACAATTTTCAATTTTGATCCTGAAATTTTAGTTGATGATCATACATTCTATGATAGGTTTTCTGGAGGCAAGTTTACAAATCGAAATGTCGACAATTAGGCTCAAGTGGAGTATTCAAAACAGTTCAAGCTGATACATTCTTGTTAGGGGTATGTGCTAAAAAATGTAAAAATGTAATATGTGTAAAAAATCATCATGAAAATGGAAGATTCTGTATTTAAAAAAGTTCAACATTACAAAACTATTTGTAATAACAAGTACATGGTATGGAGGTAACAATGAGAGGGTAAAAATAAAAAAAAGAATCTTAATTTAAACTGCTGAAAAACTTAAACTAATTTAATCAATTGCCAGATTCAGTCAGAGTGGGTAGCGTAGCATGCACATAACCCTCCGGAAATAGAAGTCTTGCAATAGATAAGACAAAGTTATCACCGTTATCGAGCGAGTTCTCAGGGCCTTTGATCATACTGATACATAGTTCGATGATATTTTTCAATTCCACAAATGATTTTTCTGACAATAGGCACTCCAAAGAATTCAGTGACTTTAATGCCTCCACACTTGGCGTCAGCTCCCTGGAAAAAAAAAAAAATTATCATGAGTCCACGACTGATTTGACACAGAAATTTTAAATCATTTGTTTGATTTAGTTAAAATGGTTACATTGAAACTGGGGAACTGCAAAAAATTTTTTTAAGCATCAAAGAAATGCACATGAAATGAGATGCATTATTTAAAGTCATTTCCTAGGTCACCTTGTACTTGCAGCGCGAAAGATATTCTATGTATTGATGTCAGAAAAAAACATTGAGATTAAAGGATGTGGTTTAATTCGACTGAATCCTATCCTTGCTTGGTGGGAAGACGCTGCACAAGACGTTGACTGCCATGCCATTCCATATGATCAGGCACAATTTTTCACTCCCACATCATTTTATTTTTTCAAAGTTCTTTTTTCCTTTTGATACAAATTCATTTTTACAAGACTAATGTACGATAATGACTATTGTTGGTGAAGCTTGAATGAAACATTCTGAAGTGATCAACATTCTAAAAACAATTCTAAGCATGAAAAATGAGCGGAAAAAATATGTTTAGTAATGGTAAGCTGGTTTTGGTCATTTTCTAGTTCTAAAACTGTTTCCTGCAAAGAGAATGACGTGAGATAGAGGTTCCAGAATGACCTCAAACTCAACCTCAAACAAATTTATCAAATTTTGTTTTTGAGTCAAAGGACCCTCGTGTCCTTGTGAACCTTGTGCGTTTTGAGTTAAGCCATTATAATTTTATCAAAAAGACGGAGGAGCTGGTGGGCAAAATCACAAAACATCTACTCACCCTGATGTGTCTGAAACTGCGCCAGGTGCATCCTTAGAGCAACGAATGAAGAAGGAAGATGCTTCGAACTTGTTGGGTATTTGGGCCAAAATGTATGTTGAGACAGCTTTTGCCAAGAGTCGGAACCTTAAATCATAAATAACATGGAACATTAGGTAACAAACTAAAAAATTTAGAACATTTCAAAGGTACCTATGCATAACGATAGTGAAACTTCCAACCGACGTATCTCCTATGAGGTGTTTTAAAATCTCCGATCCAATTTTTATTTTTCAAAGGAGAACAAATCAACATCACTTCTTGAAGTTTTCATAGAATTTTCTTGGCACGGAGAAAAACAATCACGTAAGTTTTAAACGTTGAGTAGTTTTCTATTAAAAAAATAAAGTATGACACAAAGTCTGCAACGTTGCAAACCGAGATATGTGATTTGGAAGTTTTACCATCCATGTGTATTTATTCTTAGATGGAAAGAAGCAATATTGATACAATTTTTCAGTTAAATGAAATCACCAGTTTAATGACTGAACAACTTGACTTAATGTAAAAAGTCTCAATTTAAAAACCAGTGAGCTTAAACCAGACTATAATACTTTTTTTTGATTGATTAAACCCAAGTTTAGTAGACATATTTATTTGAATGATAAAATTTAATTACTGGTATCTGTTTTTAGAAATTTTAACTTCCAATTTTTGTTGTGACATTAAAGAACAAACAAACGGTGGAATTAGCAATGACCCTTAATTGCATTGCTGGAACTGACCAATTAAAGGGCTGAAGGTGTTATACATCAATGACACCTCCCACATTTTCTTTGAAATGTGATCATGCTGATTGAGAGTGTTAAGAAACAGTAACATTGTTATCAGAGGTCAATTTCCTGACCTAGCATTGCATAAACATATCTCTTTACTGAAAAGAAAAATGCATTAATGACACTAAAGGTAAGTGAAATGAAGGTAAGTACTTCCACTGAGGATCACCCAAAATTTACGAAACTCTTGTTTACATCGTTAATCAGTTTTGAGGGTGCTTTTGTTTGAAACTTCCCGCCAAGACCAAAACAGAACGAGCGCAACTGAATCTGATAGATTTCAGGTAATTGAATAAAAGAAGAGCATACCTTTTTTGTAAATACTTTGGATGAAACTTACTTCCAATAATTATTACAGCTCATACAATAGTAAAAATGATTCACCCATTGACAATCTTTTTGATGAATAAGTAGAAGATTGCATTCAAAGGTACCCTTTATCATGTTATACAAGAGTATGTATTCATGTTGAGATCAGAGCTAACAGTCAGTGACCCCACACCAGTTCCTACCTTTACTGCTGAAAGCATTTAAAAAAATTGTTGCTATTAAGGCCAACAGATTGAAAAGCCTACTATCCTAGATACTTTCCAGATTTAACCATCCTGACTTTTACACAAAGTAAAAAGTAATATCTTACGATCAATTCAGATGAAAAAAAAAACATAATCTTTTGCAGCTTTTTCTCAGACAAAAACTGTATTGTAAAACTTAAATATTTCTTCCTGGACCTTCCTTACGTACGCATTGATGAAGATAACATAAATCTAACTTGGTAACGGACATTAAAGAGAATTTTTTTTTAGACAAACCTGATTATGTTAGAATTTTGCTTTACAAGTCCAATTGCACCCAAAAATCCCCAGTTTGATTTTTGCTCGGCAAAAAGAGAGGTGTTTGCCACTATCTTATGGAGATACTCAATTATCCTGGCGGATGTTTCCGTTGAACAATCTTTAGCACTCACTTGATTGGCACATAGACGAAGAGCCAAAGCCCAGAACAAGACCAGCTTAATTTCACTAGTTTTGCTGAAATATAAATCATACTTGTTAGATCAAACAATTTTCAATTTTTATAACTCGATCAACTTTTTTTTATTATTATTATTAATTTATTCCACCCGGATAAGCAACTTGTGATAAAAGATGTGGCTGAATACTTTATTAAATGGAGAATGAATGCTTTCCAGCAGGATTAAGGCACTCATGTTGTGACAATTTTCATAAAAACTCTTAGGCAGAGTAGGTATTTTTTCCATTCAGTTTTACAATACATAACATAATTCACCTCCTTCGACGCATTCTCGCTGGGATGCAGAGAGTTTTTAGCCTTCCTCATTCTTAAACCGACCTAAGCATTTGTAGAATTCCTTCTTCCCAAAATTTTCAAAGCTATCACCTTTTCTTGTTCACAAATGGCTGCATTTTTCCGAACACAAAACCGTACAACTGCACTGCCGTGGTAGGAAAGAACGCTGTAAGAGCCTAAAAAGGCTTTCCCAAATTTTTTTGGTAAAAAACAAATTTTTAGAGGATTTTGTGGATTCCTCCAATTTTTTTGGAGAATTTTATTTGCAATAAGATTTAAATAATCTGAAAATTTCAAGAAAAAATATTCATAGCTCTCATTAAAAATAAGCGTTTTCTTGGAGGAAATTTGGTAATTCTCAAATTTTCATGCGACATTTCTCCTTAACATAGCAGTACAATAAGCACGGAAGTTTCATCGCAATTTTAACACACTTGCAAACTAGTTCTCTCAATTTTCAAAGCCTTCCTGTTTCTTTAAGTGATTGGAAAGTTCCTGCGTGCCTGAATTCTCATTTAATGTAACCAAAAAATACAAATCCTTGCTCTCGTAATACTTACCAAGGTTTGACTGAAGAAATATACAATACAACTTTATTTAAAACGGAGAGTTCCTCTGGAAGATTCTGTGGAGATGGTATTGACTTCAATGTTAGAGCAAACAGAATCAGGAGATGATTATTAGCGAGAAGAAAGTTTTCTATGGGAATGGCACGAGGTTGAATTGGTTGAATTACTTGTAAAATATGATCCCACTGCTGATGAGCAACTCCATCTGCCAAAGAGGGAAAAAAAGTATTTAGAGACACAAATTAAGAGAGTTGAGTTACAAGAGCTTCATTGTGATTGTACTTTTTTCAGCTTTATTTCCTCAGGAAAGTGTGAAACCAACTTCGCTCTGACATCCTGTTTAAAGTTACAGGGCAAATATTACAAATCATCCTGAATAATTACATTTGAGGTAATAAAGTCTAAGATTCTGAATTAATATTATTTCGTGAGTGAAACTCCCTAACCACTTATCTCGTTTAAGCATTTGAAAATCTCTGCTCCCATTTTACTTTTTTGAAGGAAAACAAATTAATATCATTCCTCAAAGTTTTCACATACTTTCCTTGGCACACAGAAGAAAAATCACACAAGTTTCAAAGAATTGAAGTTGATTAGTTTTTCATTTAAAAAATAAAGTATGACAGGATGTTTGAAATGTCGCAAACCATGGTGCATGGTTCGGGAGTTTCACCATTGATTTGCTTGGATTCCTACCTGAATGTGATCCATCACTTTTCATGCACTTTTCAATGATAATTTTTTTGACATCAAACACAGATATGGCTGAAATTACCAGACGAGATCAGCGGAAAGATATGCTGTCCCCTTTGGTGAAAAGTATCACAAGCATCAAAGAATTAATTTTGAGAATGTCGAAGCATGAAGGAAAATAGTAGATAAACGGTAATGATAAGCAAACTTGATAAGGTAGAGCAATTTTAAATTTGAGTAAAGAGTCGTTCCCAGTGAATAGTGAGAGTATTGCCAATACATAGCACTTGACAAAAACTAAATTAAGCTCTTTATATTCAAAGATTCCATTTGGGAGATTTAAAATATTCTAGTGAATAAGTTTGCCTTACTTTTATTTATACTGAACCAAGCATTGCAGCAGCATTCTAAAACACTTCCAAGGGTCTCGTCAAATTCAATGGAGGAGCCTGCAATGTGCAACAAGCCGCGGAGAACAACGCAGTTAAAGGACTTATTCTGAAGCCAACTGAGTAACACCTCTGTCGAAAGGTTTGACAAAGTTGTCCCACGTGGTTGATTCAGCAGGGTAACAAACTCAACAAGCAACAGCCCAACTTCATTTGTTTGGTTTTCAGGAGGAACACCTGTCAAGCACAAGAACAGATATTGAGACACGAAATCAAACTGACTCAAACTCTTTTAGATGCGATAGATTACATATATTAAATACAAAATTGACACAGATTTGGGAGAGGATAATAAACCTTCAAAAAAAATAATACTATTGATCTACAGACTGTATTTTCAAATTGAAACCCAAAAAAAGGCTTTGCCATGATTTTAGAGATACTCATGGGGACACTGGGATTTTTTCAATAATACCAGGGTCTCCCAATAAGTCAGTTCCGCTTTTTTTTTCTCCACAAAAATAGATAGATTAAAACCATAAAAGTTACTTTATCGGCCATACTCTTAGCTTTAAAACAAGTTATATTGTTTTAATTCAAATCTCGGGGTTCTAAGATATTCAACTTTTTCAGCATCCATGTCCTCTTGCCGCAGGTCCAATTTTTCTACTTCCGCAGCACTGCAAAGATAGTATTGACAGGTTGCAAAATTATGGCTAACTTTGAGGGGATGCTGAAAAGATATCACTCATTGACTATGTACAAATAATGAGACCATAAACGCAGAAAAGTACTGCAAAGTCCTGGAGAAGCTCAAGATAGAACTTGGATCAGACGGAGCCGACCTGGGCTTCTGAGCCAAAAAGTTCTGCTCCTGCATTGCAAAATGACCAGCAATGAGGCTTTGGTTCAGCAGTTAGTTTATTAGCACACTTTCATTTTATATACTCACTGGCAACGATGACCAATTCCATTTTATCTAGTATCCGACTAATCGCTTGCTTCAATTCTGGAAGTCGGCTTTGTGCAACGCTTTTATGCCTTGTAATCAGCTGAAGAATCATTTTGACTACTGAACGAACATACAATTGCCTCTTAACAGAAGTGGTAGCATGGTAATACTGGGCTTTGTCAACATAACCTGAAACAGATGTGCAACTGAAAAATTAGGATACTTTTAAGATACTTTTAGGAATTTTAGGATAAAAAGTTGCAAATATTTTGAACATCATCATCTAAATTAAAATAAACGATAACATCAGCAAAGTGCCTTCCTTCACAATAATAGTCTTAGGAACTGAATTTTTGCTGAAAGCTTCTTGGAACTTTCCAAAGCTTCATAGTCCTTTCACAGGAAAATTAGAAAAAAATGATTGGATTTTCTAAAGAAGTAAAGAGACAAAGATATGCATAGATTCTCCAATAATTTTTCCCCACCTCCATCCGATGAAAAATAAAATTAAATAAAAGAAAAGGTGAAAGCATTTTCCCCAGTTATTTTAACCCAACACAGTCAAAATTTATCTAGAAAAAGGAAAGGCAATGAAATTAGGTGGATAAAAGAAAATAATTCAAAGAAAGAACAGGTCATCACCTGCTGAGACCTGCAGAAGTTCCAGCGCAGCTATGTCAACAGCAATTGAATCATTGTTTCCGATTGACAAGATGACTCGAGGATCGTAGCTCATCACAAACCAGTTGCAAACATTTTGGTAACAGTTGGAGTCGACTAAGTACCAGTGGAATTTTTGGGCTTCCAGTAGCAATACGGTTATCCTGCCTCCTGATTGCCGTACATTCGGTTCATTGCCTAACTTGATGAGGAGGTGAAGTAAGATGGAATGAATTTTCGTTCTGACAGGCACAGGATGGGGTAAACTTACAATAGAAGGCCACTGCACTTCAATAAAAATAGCACCAAGGAATGTGTGACAGTTGGGTAAATACTGATCCACAATCTGAAATCAAATCAAACTGAGGTGAGAGAAGAAAAAAATCAAGCGTCCTTTCTTCGGAAAAAAGTAATTAGATGATAAAGTCAATTCATTTCCCTTACAAGCTGCAAAAGGAACAAGTTGAATTAATCAATACCAGTGCATTACATACAAAAATGAATGGCTAAATATCGACGACTCAAGTCCGCAATCACAAATCTCGTTTGCGGTGTCTGAAAATCTACGCCCCTATGTTATTTTTTAAAGGAGAACAAATTGACATCATTCCTTGAAGTTTTTGCAGAATTTACTTCGCACAGAGAAGAAAAATCACAGCAGTTTTAAAGAATTGCCATTGAGTAGTTTTCCGTTTGAAAAATAAAATATGACAGGAAGTCTGTAACATCGCAAACCGAGTTATGTGATTGCCGACTTACACCGTCGAAACGTCATTTATGGTGATTTCTAAGTATTATCTGGAGCAAATTGGTAAAAACTGAAATCTTGGACGCGAACTAATGTAACCATGTTTCTTCATTCAACATTGTGCCCAGCACAGTAAAAGCCCAAAACATAAAAGAATAAATTTGAATGCTTTGGAAATCATTTTTGACACGGAACAATTATTATATTTACAAAAAACACATTATATTTTCCAGTAGTACATATTTCTTTTGCATCAGTTTAAAAGGGAATAATCAATGCAGAGAGTGCAAACATTTCAAAATCATGAGTTGAAAAACGCTGACTCCGCGAGTTTAAATATTAGAGCCTAACACAGAGCGGAGCGGTGTGATAGCAGCGCAGAACGCGCACGGGCGCCTACAAACCTAACGGGATACTTCACGCATTGCGCGACGTGTGAAGTATTCCGTTAGGTTTGTAGGCGCCTATGCGCGAGTCACGCTGGTTGCCTGCCGCGCCGCAACGCTTCAAGCAACTATTTCGCGGCAGGCGTTGCACAGTATCCTACAAGATTGAAGGCGCACGAGGTAACTAGTTAAAGAGGACTTTCAATTTTGACTGCATCTGTTACTGAAAAATGTTTAATTTGGCATTGGAGCGTTTCCTAGGCTCCCGTTTTGGTTTTCATCTCATCATATCCGTACAGTGTATACACATGAACATATCGACGGTGTAAATCGGCAATCACATAACTCGTTTGCGGTGTTTGAAAATCTCCGCCTCTATGTTATTTTTTTAGAGGAGAACAAATTGACATCATCCCATGAAGTTTTTGGAGAATTTTCTTCGCGCAGAGAAGAAAAATCAGGGAAGTTTTAAAGTATTGCCGTTGAGTAGTTTTACGTTTAAAAAATTAAGTATGACAGGGAGGTCTGCGACATCGCAAACCGAGTTATGTGATTGCCGATTTACACCGTCGATATGTTTTTATCTGCTCTTAGAGTCTGTTCTCTTTCATGACTTGATTCATGAATGAAATGTTTTTAAGAATGAAGGAACTCTTCACCTCTCTTAATTTAAAAATCTAAATTTTCGTATATACTCCCATTTTCAAAATTCTCTGTAAAGACGTTAATAGCCTGTGACGTTGAACGTCTTAAAATATACTAACTAACTAACTAGTAGTAGTATGCATTTATTTTTGAGGTGGTTCCTGTCATTTAAATGAGAAGAATAAAATGTGGACATAACATATCCACAATGGACCACTAGACAAGGTACAAACTTAAGCAATCTGATACATGTTTCATAAGCAGAATTTCACGTAGAACACGATTCACACAACGAAAATTACTGAAATCAACTCCTAACGAAGATATCAACGTTTTTATTTCGCATTGATTACGAGGAATTTGAACTGCCCGCTCACAAGAAACTCAAAGCTCTACGTGAGTCAAATCGCGCACTACAACGGTTTCAGCAAGCTTCTCAATCGAGCAATCTTCATTTCCCGCCATGTGTTGTTCAAACTATAAGCAATTTGCTATAGCTGAGCCAAAGCGTCAAGATTGAGGTTGCCAGATTTGTATATCGCAGAGTTTGTCATGATAACGTTTAGCGCGCGATGTGAATCACGTAGAGCATTGAGTTTTCATGAGCGGATGGTTTGAATTCACGCATCAAGAATCATTAAGTATCTTTGTAAAGAGTTGATTTTGGTAATTTTTGTTGTGCGCATCGTATTTTACGTGAAATTTTGGATAAGGAACACATATCAGAATGCTGAAATTTGTACCTTATCTAGTGGTCCATTTGGACAATTTTGGACATACTCATGGTTGGACATTATTTAATGGACGAAAGGTAGGTGGACATAAAGTCCTGGAAGCCACCCGAGAATATCGGCCTCTGTGCCCGGAACGCGGACGGTACGTCTGTATAGCCCGTAAGTACGGCTTCTACGGCCGGAGTTTCTTTTTCAGTGCGTAGACGCAATTATATCCTGACATTTGGGTTTTCTGTTCTTTCCCCTGAAATTTCCCCGTTTTCCCTAACTTTCAAGAACGGTGAAAAAATGTACTTCAGGAGAGAACAGACCAACAGCTGAAAGATTAGGGTTCCATGTGGAGGAGTGGATGTTATACAGGTGGCTTCCTCTATAAAAACCGACATTGCTATAGTTGAACACACTCTAACAATGACGAAACCACCACCGCCATGTCCCACAGCACAGGGTAAAGCAAAGAGATTTTACGACGTAAAATTCTTTTGAATAAGTAAGTGGGTGAGTACATCTGTTGATCACTATTTGACGAATGACTCATTTTGTTAATTCAACAGGTTCAACGTCACACGGTTGCCGGTAGGTTGATAATTTCCCAACGAATATAGTCCTTCGTTGGCTATCATAGTAACAGCTATCGTACTATTACGCGCCGGGAAAATCAAGCGAATTTGAATTTTCCACTATTCGACGACACTGCAGCTAAGTAGATATCAGTTGGGTGTAATGACTTGACTGCATGGTTAGTTGCAATAGACTATTCTCCACAGGTATTCTATTGTTCTTCAGACAATAGACCGAGTTTAGGAGTCTGGGAAATATTTATGGACGACGCGTGGATTTTTTATTCGAAATAGCTTTTCCAAAAATGTTTAAGTGGTGACCTCGAGTTCTTTCCGTCCTTTAATAATGCTGTCAATGTTGTTTTAATGTGCTGTTTCTGGTGTATCATAAACAGACGGGATCACTAAAAACTTGAATTATTTTTGGCGGGATATTATGACTGCCATTATGCCATCTTAGGATTAGAATATCCCCGTGTATTAATTAGACTACATTTTGCAACTTAGAACCGCAATTTCTAGCTCAGTTCAGAAAAAACGTACGTGTTATTAATTTCCCTATGTACATACGTGTTTTTACGAATAAGTCAGAAATTGTAGTTCGAAATTGCAAAATGAAGCTCAATTATACGAAGCTAAGCTTACTAGAAAAAGGATACGTCAAAAAAAGTGTATTTTTGGACAGTCATTTCGTGCAAAAAAAAAAAACCTCTTAAAGAGGTGAATGCAAAGTTCACTTTATAAACAGTGCTTCTTGTTTTAAATAAAATAAAAGAACTGAAAGTTGGCAACATCAAAGGTGCAACAGGATTAACGAGGCAGGAAACCCGCTCGGTCACGATGAGAACGACAAATAAATGGGTGTCTGCTTAACGCTTTTTGCGAGTGTAAGTTAAACATTTACTCGCCTCTTTTGTTACATTCTTTATCAGTGAGACGAACTGAGAAGTTGATAATAGCGAGTTAATGACGAACCATGGAAATAAAGTGCAGTTTGATGGCCGTGTAGCGTGCAATACTATCAAAAATAAGGAGTTGAGCAGGGCGTTTAGTTTATTTTTTTTTTTTTTTCATTTTGGGAAATCCTGATTTTTGACTGCTAAATCCTGATTTCATAATTTTTCCAAATCCTGATTTTTGCGGAGAACAATTGAAATTTCGGCATAAGCGTATGCGAAAGCTTAAAAAAATCCGATCGGACAGCCGACTTTTCTCAAATCCTGATTTTATGACCGATTTTTCCTCAAACCCTGATGAAATCGGCATAAAAGCCTTAAATGATTGACCTCAAATCCTGATAGAATCGGAAAAAACGGGAAAATCTTTATGCTAGACACCCTGGTGAGGATTTTTCTCGAGAATTTTCAGATCTTTTTTCCACCTAAAATTTAACAAAATTTTCAGAATTTGTGTACATGGCGTTTCCAATATCTTCCTGACTTCTAAAAATTAAAATATTGTAGTTTGCCCAAAACCTTTAGGAAGCCGATGGCAAAACTCCCAAACCACGTATCTCGGTTTTCAACGCTGCAGACTTTCAGTTACACTTTATTTTTTTACATGGAAAACTACTCGACGTCAATTCTTTAAAACGTTTGTAATTTTTCTTGTTGGTGCGAAAACAACTTCAAGGGACGATATTGATTTGATCTACTTGAGAAAATAAAATGGAGGCGGGGATTTTCAAACACCACAAACGGGACAATTGGAGGAGCTCAATCATCAATATAATAATTATTACTCCGTTTCCTGGACGAAGGAACGCAGTTACATTTCGCAGTTGCAATATTGACTCAACAATTAAATATGTGTAAAAAATATGATTGTAATATCTGTGTCCAAAATTTGGCTGATTTATGTATAAGTAATCAGTGGAAGATATCGACGGCGTAGATCCAGAGCAAGATCGGATCCTACTTTTCGGGTCAAGACCCGCGTGTAGCGCTTGAAAAGATAAAATAGGAGCGTACTTAAATTGGGAAATAGTAACGCAACGGTGACGCAATGTGTGACGTATTCCTGCACTCTTGTAGGTGCTCATATGCAGGCGCAATGCGTGAAGTATTCCTGCACTCTTGTAGGCGCTCATATGCAGGCGCAATGCGTGAAGTATTCCTGCACTCTTGTAGGCGCTCATATGCAGGCGCAATGCGTGAAGTATTCCTACACTCTTGTAGGCGCTCATATGCAGGCGCAATGCGTGAAGTATCCCTGCACTCTTGTAGGCGCTCATATCGACGGCATAAAGTTCGCAATCACATATCTCGTTTGCGGTGTCGGAAAATCTCTGCCTCTGTGTCATTTTTTATAAGGAGAAAAAATTGACATCATTCCTCGAAGCTTTTGCAGAATTTTCTTCGCACAGAGAAGAAAAATCACGGCAGTTTTAAAGAATTGCCGTTGAGTAGTTTCCGTTTTAAAAAAAAAATGTATGACAGGAAGTCAGCGACGTCGCAAACCGAGTTATGTGATTGCCGACTTACACCGTCGATATGTGGAATTTTCAGTCAGAACATCCGAGAAAATCCTAATGAAATACAGTTTGCGACGGTAAATTTTACAACCTTGACATGCGGTTACGTCTTATAGTCTGGAAAACATCGATCAAGGACAATGCTGAATCCCAATTTTTCTATTTTTTTCCCCCTAAACGTAAGAAAGTACAAAGCGGCAGCCAGCACGATGCCTTTTGTTATCACGGCTGAAAGTTGCGGTACTTTCTCAACTGACGATTAACGATTGACGATTTCAAGACGACTATGAACCAGAGGATGGAGCCAGAGAGCCTGGATTTAACGATTCATAAATTGAACTACAAAGTAATAAATCCAGTTAGATTTTGTTGCGTTCTGAACTGACGGCTGTGACACGCTATTGATTTGTATTTTTGAGATAAATACCCTCACACAATCGATTCTAAAATGTACTGCACCGTAAAAGCGTATCTTTTAATGGAGAAAATACTTTCCATTTTCGATCCTCTTCAATTTTCAAAGTGCCTGAGCCACTCGAAAGACTTTTTTTTTTAGCTCGTAGGAAACGATCGGGTCTCTGGCCTCTTTAAANTTTTTTTCTCTCAGATCCCGGCCCCACCATGTAGAGCTCAGGTTTTTAGCGTTTTTCTTTTAAAATTTTTTATTGTTTCCGACTGAAAATGACTCAGTGTTGAGTCGAAACGTCTCGGGTTTCATAATTGTGTATTTTTAGCCTTGTTTCCCGTTTTTTTCATCTTTGTTGTTCCACTGTGATGATAATTACTCCGTTTCCTGGACGAAGGAACGCAGTTATATTTCGCAGTTGAAATATTGACTTAGCAATTAAATTTGTTTAAAAAATGTGATTGTAATTTCTGTGTCCAAAATTTGGCTAATTTATGTATAAGTAATCAGTGGAAGATATCGACGGCGTAGGTCCAGAGCAGGATCGGATCCTACTTTTCGGGTCAAGACCCGCGTGTAGCGCTTGAAAAGATAAAATAGGAGCGTACTTAAATTGGGAAATAGTAACGCAACGGTGACCGCACTGTGTTAGACGCAATGTGTGAAGTATTCCTGCACTCTTGTAAGCACTCATATCGACGGCGCAATGCGTGAAGTATTCCTGCACTCTTGTAGGCACTCATATGCAGGCGCAATGCGTGAAGTATTCCTGCCTTCTTGTAAGCACTCATATCGACGGCGCAATGCGTGAAGTATTCCTGCACTCTTGTAGGCGCTCATATGCAGGCGCAATGCGTGAAGTATTCCTGCACTCTAGTAAGCACTCATATCGACGGCACAATGCGTGAAGTATTCCTGCACTCTTGTAGGCGCTCATATCGACGGCGTAAAGTTCGCAATCACATATATCGTTTGCGGTGTCGGAAAATCTCTGCCTCTATGTCATTTTTTTATAAGGAGAACAAATTGACATCATTCCTCGAAATTTTTGCAGAATTTTCTTCGCACAGAGAAGAAAAATCACGGCAGTTTTAAAGAATTGCCGTTGAGTACTTTCCGTTTAAAAAAAGAGTATGACAGGAAGTCTGCGACGTCACAAACCGAGTTATGTGATTGCCGACTTACACCGTCGATATGTGGAATTTTCAGTCTGAACATCCGAGCAAATCCTTATGAAATACAGTTTGCGACGGTAAATTTTACAACCTTGACATGCAGTTGCGTCTTTTAGTCTGAAAAACATCGATCAGAGACATTGAATCCCGATTTTTCTATTTTTTTCCTAAACGTAAGAAAGTACAAAGCAGCAGCCAGCACGATGCCTTTAGTTATCACGGCTGAAAGTTGCGGTACTTTCTCAGATGACGATTAACGATTGACGATTTTGAGACGACTGTGAACCAGAGGATGGAGCCAGAGAGCCTGGATTTAACGATTCATAAATTGAACTACAAAGTAATAAATCCAGTTAGATTTTGTTGCGTTCTGAACTGACGGCTGTAACACGCTATTGATTTGTATTTTTGAGATAAATACCCTCACACAATCGATTCTAAAATGTATTGCACCGTAAAAGCGTATCTTTTAATGGAGAAAATACTTTCCATTTTCGATCCTCTTCAATTTTCAAAGTGCCTGAGCCACTCGAAAGACTTTTTTTTTAGCTCGTAGGAAACGATCGGGTCTCTGGCCTCTTTAAAACTTCTTCAACTTCGCCTCTCGTTCTGTTTGGCATGAAGCCTTATTACACGAAATGTGTCGTTGGTTACCTAATTATCAACTACGAATATAGATACATGCAGTTACGGGATTCTCATAGAGAAGCAAAGGCAGTCGTACGAAATTTAACGAATTGAAAACATCCAAGAGCAAAGCGTGAAAGGCTATTTACGACGTAACTTGACCAGGATGAACAAATTTCGAATCTGGCAGCGACATAGGTATGCTGCTTTAGAGGGCTATAGATTTGCTAGCTATTCCAAACTCGCCCTATTATGTGATGTTACGGCCCCCTAGATCACATTTCCCTCCTTCTACGTGACATTTAGTTATTCGTCTATTTTTGTTGTGTGTCGCACGAGGTGGTTCTAAAATTTTTGGGGAAACGCCCAGACCTGCGGGCAAAGTTTTGGCATCAAAACCACTCAGAAAATAATTTGGAATGAATTATGCAGAGGCGACACGGGGTTATTACCATACCTAGGAGCATTTTTTTGGTCTCTATTTTTTTAGATGTTGTCTCTGAAATAACACTACGATATTCTAGCACCTGCTGATGTGGGGATCGTTATCAGTGAAAACTCAATGGTTTTACTGAATGGAATAAAATTGGAAAAATCGTAAGAAGTAATTAATATGAATTATGTGTTCATGCCCATGATGGATAATTTCATTCGGTGAAAAGCACTATTTAATCGAGAAATTTAAGCAATAAGGAAAGATGAATGAGAGAATCAAGTGTTTCTTTTCGATAAGATAAGGAGGACAAACACGAAATAAGCCTATTTGCTGTTTTCGGCTGACAAGTTCGACTGTTTCCGTTAAGGAAATAAAAAGGATATACCACTCAAATGAACCCAACTACGTTATTAGTTGCACAGTTACTCATAACAAGGAGTATAGCACAATATTACGTGTAAAAAGAAGGAGAACAAGTTCGTCTATGGTTTAGCGAGAATTCGAACCTCACCGTGATTCATGTTTTCTCATCTGAATATTACGTAAAGCAACATGGTGGGCACAATGGAAATAAATCGCTCATTGTCAGTATTGAGAAATTAACTTTATTCATAGGCATTCCGCTCGCTAACAACACTAACCGTGTTCAACTAAACGCTCAGCTTTAAAATTGATGAAAGTATAGAAACTTTTTCTTTCTTTCAAAAAGAGAAAAATCAGGCAGCACACTAAGAAGAATAAAATTACAGGAAATACATTGAAGCACTTAAAGGTAGAAAAGATTCGAAAAAGCAGATTCCTCTCCGGGGTAGTGTAAGTCACTCCGTGAGTAACATAGGTATCGCTGCGTATTCAAATCACTCGGGGTTTTTAGGCGCTATATGGACTCCGGCACAGAATTGCACTTTAAAACTTTCAACATTGTGAAAGTTGATGAAACATTTCACGGAAGTTTTCCATCTTCAGTATTTCTCATTCAACTTGTAAAACCCTAACTACCCGCTTCCATTCTAGGTCGCCCTAACAAGAAGTGGAAGAATCTACAAAATTAATTATACAGGGTGTCCCAGGATTAAGTATGAATATTGGAGGAGTCGATTCTTTGGGTCAAAAAAGACGTTTTTGTGGTATAACTTGTTTCCCAAAAACGCTTTCCTTGAGGGGCTACGGCCTCCCAAAGTTGGAGACAAAAAAAATCGTCTCTCAAACACTGTGGCAATTTTCATCGGCCAATATCAATGAAATTGGTGACAGGGGGTAATCTTTGGTGTTCTTTTCATTTTTGACCTATAAAAAGAGAATTTTTTTTTTTTTTTTTTTTTTTTTNAGATTTAGGGGGGTATCTAACCTAGAAGTCGCAACAATTAATGTTGCTAGCGACAAAAATTGATTGTGGGCGGCACCAGCGTTGACAAATATTGAGAAACTTTATTTCGCATTTTTTCGCTATGACACACGTTTTCGGTTATAGGGACTAACACGGCGATAAAAAGTTATACCGCAAAAACGTTTTTTTTTTTTTTAAACCGAAAGAATCGACACCCTCAGAATTCGTACTTGTTTCTGCACTGGACAAAAACAACACATTGGATATAGAGTCCAGACTATTAAAAACATCGATAAGAAAAAATACTCTTGATTCGGATTTTTGCTTAAATCAAGAACGGATCAATTTGAGCGGATTTCCTCTTGATTTAAGCTTAAATCTGATTGAATCAAGAGTATTTTTTCTTGTCAATGTTTTTATGAGTCTGGACTCCATATCCAATGTGTTTTTTTTTCCAGCGTGGGACACCCTGTATTGTCTTGGGCTAAGAATCGGGGAAATGAGCGGGAGCCATGTGGACGATGGAGTTTTGGGGTGCGGCTGGAGTGACGGGGAGAGGTGAGTAGTGGGGTGACCTTGACCTCCAATCTCGAGGGGGCTGCCATCCTGGATATCGGCACCTGGCGCTCCTCCATGTCGTCGTCCTCGTCGTCGGCATTTACTTTCGACGACCAAGACGACATTCCGAGAGTCGCCCGCCCGCGCCCCCGTCCCCTCCCGCCCCACCGCACAGTGGATCGAGTCAATTCCAGAGGTTGGACATAAAATTTCTGACTAAAACGGCAAAGTTTAATGTTAATTCCGTCACATTTTAAACTTTAAGGGGTGCTTCTAGCAGAAAATTTTACGAGAAAACCAATGAAACCATTTACAGAACCTCAAAATTTTGTATGGATGCTTATGTTATAAGCTTTTAAAGTTTCCAAATTTTGTCCGACCTCCTCCATTGACTCGATCCACTGTGCGCAGCGCCGCCTACCAAACTAACCCGGAGACCTTCCGCCCTGACTATCGAGACGCGAAGTGAAGCCCACAAACGAAAAGCACCAACTTTCAGGACTCGATATTTTCCACTGTCATGTCAGCGGCACCCGTTTTCGTCTCATCGTGCATGGCTTATATGAATGAAAAGTAATCTCGTTGAAAATCAAGCGTTAACAGCCACCAGGATCGAACCTGGATCACAGTGATGATAGTCAAATGAGCTAGCCACTCGCAGGTCGTAATCTCTACGAGTCATCGAGAGGAAGAAAGGTAGATGAGTTCAACAAGACACTTCCTTCATCCCAGATGACTTCAAGTAACCTATGCAGGGGTCGATTAAGTTCCATGCTTTCCAAAATTTCGCGCCAGTCGATTTTCTTCCACAAAAAGTGATGAGCTTTTTCATTTAATTAATTTTCTCTCTTTCTTCAGTCCTATGTCCCAGACCTGTCCTGAGTAGCCTATGCAGGGGTCGATAAAGTTCCATGCTTTCCACAATTTCGCGCGAGTTGAAAAAGTTCTTCCATAAAAAGTGACCTTCCTCATTTAATTTTGTTAGTCATCAGGTTTCTGGGTCAACCAGTGAGAAGGAAATTTTGAAATACTGGAAAGGAGGGCGTAATCAACGCCAATTTCACTATTTTCATGTCAGACGTCGCCAAAAAAAAGAAAGAAAAAAATATCTGAGGGCTTTCTACAATTTTAGCGCGNTAGCGAGCCCCAGAATGAGAAACAAATTTTAATCATTATTATTGACGGATTAGTAAACTTTTTACACGCTTTGGAAAATCTCAGAAGTTCGCGGTAGTCACTTTTCGGTAAGGAACTAGGGGACTCGGTTATTGTATCGAGGGGGGGGGTCGAAACGATCGCAAAGGCGGTATACTACGTATACGCGCCAAAATATCTGAGGGCTTTCTACAATTTTAGCGCGAGCTTGGCTAGCGTGATCGGGGATATCCCCTGAACCTGTGGTCTTGGTCGATTAAACAAGAAATTTGGACCAAAACCGATATATTAGAACAAATTAACGTCTTCTTGGTCGATCTGACCGAAATAAAATAACCAAAAGAAACCCATAGAATCATGAACGCGGACATTTTCAACGGTGTGGATAGGTTTAGCCTCAAGATTAAAAAATCAAGGACTTTTAGAAGAATTCTCAAAGCTTTCTTGCGATTTTTTTTCGACCTCCGAGTGAAGTCAGAAGAGCTTCGCTGTTGAATGGCGCGGTGCCCCCCTGGGAGGGGGGGAGGCCGCGGCGCGGGAACTCGTCAGCTTGCGCTCGCGCGTAGCACCTCGGCCGAGGGCATGGCAGGGGTCTCACGTGGGACACGCGGGGGTCATCGCCCGGTCACTAATCACAGATGAAGCCTATCAAACCTTTCCTTCCAATCAGTATTCATCCAAGCTTCTTCCACTTCCGCTCTCGCCCAAACCGCAGTCGCACCTGCGTCGCAACTACTCGAGGACCCTCCGTTTTCCACTAGGTCGTCGAGCCTCATCACAGGGACTCCAGGGTTCATTGCGGTGTTTCTTTTTTGTTTTTTTGTTTTGTGCCCCCCCCCCTTTTTTTTAAAAAAAAAGAACTTGACCTCCTTGTTGCCGGATTACGCGCTAAAATCTGTATATTTACCATGGGTTCAAATGGGGTAAAACTGCTGATTTTCAGCCAGTTTTCGAAACTCACAGGCGCCAACGCGCCTAAAAAGTCAGTCATAGCGCCTTAAAAATGAGAACTCTGCGTCAACGTAGCCCCTAAAAAGTTCCCCCTCCAAACAAAAAAAAAACAAAAAAAAAAATCCTAATTTTCCTTGTTGGTGATTTTTCGAAAGTTACAAGTTACAGCTACTAGTTCTGTAACTAAAACATCTTGCGTCTGACTTTTCACCAAATGCGCCGTGACATATCGGCAAAAAGTCAATTTGGCCCCTAAAAAATCTTCGATGGCCCCTAAAAATTGAGCTGAATGGGCCTTATGGCTCCTGAATTTCTAAGGTGAGTTTCGAACACTGTTTTCAGCACTATTTGGAAACTTTGGGAAGGGGGTCAGGCGCCCCACGGCAATTCGGCTTTTTCCATTTAATTCTTTGTAAACTTAGGTTTCTTCTTCGATTTTTACACTATTTATGTTGTTTTTGCCTCGGTTTGAATACTCGCAATTTGTACATAGTTTTTTTCGATTCCTTCGTAATCGACCGATTTGTTTACTTTACAGGGATTTTCTTCTTGACGATCAATGAACGCATGTTGTTTTCTTTTTACTCGGACGGAATTGGCAACATTTAATATTGTATAGCAGCTATCAGATAATGAGACACGCGCCGTCTTGCCGACGCGTGGGCTAGGAATGCATGAAATAAAGATTACTTGACTCACCTGTTGTAAGATCGATTTACTGGACATTCTTCGAGAACGGGCATATTCTTCCTATCCCACTAACCCAGTGGTTTTCGACCAAGAGCCTGCAACAGTAAAACAATTGACTCGATTACCTTTGAAACTTAACGCATGAAACGTCATTAAGTGCATTCTGCGTACAATTTTTCATTTTACAGTAGACAAAATCTGACGAAAAATAGACCACTTTTTTTCTTTAATTTTTAATTTTTTCTTAATAGAAAAGAGTGGTCCATTTAAGTTATTTGACTATAGTTTCCACGAGAATTAATTTACATAAATGTAAATTTGCTTCTTTTCTCTGAGTCCATTTATGGAAATGCTGCGAGGAGGGATCGACATCTGAACAGAAAGAGATAACGGCACAAAAATGGTAAAACAAACAATTTTATGGCAATCTGATTTTCTCTTTGGAATTATCCAGAAATATGGAACGACGCAATTTGATATGATGTAAATTTTGGAAACACTGGAAAAAAAACACATTGGATCTAGAGTCCAGACATTTGAAAACATTGAAAAGTAAAAGGACTCTTGATTCAATCAGATTTAAGCTTAAATCAAAAGGAAATCCGCTCAAATTAAGAGGCTTGGTTCTTGATTTAAGCTTAAGTCTAATTGAATCAAGAGTATTTTTTCTTGTCGATGTTTTTAAGAGTCTGGACTCTAGATCCAATGTGATTTTTTTTCCAGTGAACGATGCACTTCCTTATATGGACGTATTTCTGCCAAACGGAACTACATGCATTAAAACATGAGCTCTGAGACCCATAAGAATATATGCACAACAGGGCTCACGTCCTATGCACATAGTTCCGTTTGGCAGAAATGCGTCCATATATCAACGTGAAACTCGTCATTCATCAACAAACTGCAGTGACTTTCTCTCAAAATTCTCTGCTTCCTAAATGCGCGGTTGATCACTTTGGTTGGTGGGGATTTCTTCTGCGACGACCGAGGAGTCACCGACTTGACTTAATCGCCTTACTTTAAAGTAATCACTTACTTTCGTTTAAAGGTTACGCATTGCAAAACAAGGGTTTCCGGTCCGAAAGTTCCAGCAAGTGATAAAGGGAGAAAGAGAACGGATAAAAAAAAAAAAAAAATAATAGAGTTGCTCATCAGACGGACTTGTTAATAGAAAAAATTAGAGGATAAAAAAAGTCCAGCTAACCTCCCTTCTCCGAGGTTTAGACGATCACGATCAGCCTTGCTGATTCCGAATGTAAACCAACACATTTCTTCAATTACTTTCGCTAGTGGTGCATCGATGATATAATTGCAACGACTGAGTGAACAGGACCCCGAAACTGTCGGAGCAACGCTTGGCATCTCAATCATTTGCATCGCAGTCCACGTTTAGAACGTAGAATTGTATCGTTTATATGGATCTAACTTCTGTTTTTCGATAAAAGTTTTATATATCCTCATTCAAACTTAACACCCCATGTGGACCTCCTCAAGTAGCGAAGGTTACACTCGCCCGGAGACTTAAACGCGCGGCAAGAAAAACGATCAACGTAACTCCAAGCAAGTGGTGATTCTTGAAAGCTGGCAACACTGTTTTTATTCCAATTAAATCTATTGAAAATATCGATTTGAGGTGAGGCAATTGCTTCACCAAGAATCGATTGCTTTGCATACATTTAAATGGAGGAAAAACAATATTCCCGACTTTCAAAAATCACTACTTGCTTGGAGTTATATTATGGTTGTTTTTCTTGCGGCGCGTTTAAGTCTCCAGGCGAACGTAAGCTTCAGGAGATCAGGACTTGAGGAGGTTCATGGAGGCGGAGAAGTTGAGTTTGAAAAAGGATGAATAAATTTTAATCGAAAATCAGAAATTATATTACATCTATAAAGATGATAAAATTCTACGTTCTATATTAACGTAGACTGCGATGCGAATGATTGAGATGTAGAGCGTCTACTAAAACTGGCTGGCAAAAAAATCAAGAATTTTTACAGTAAGTATACTTGTTCGGTACTTCGCTAGAATTTCCTGCACCCTGAACCCAACGCCTCAATTTTGGTGAAAAGGTTCGTACTCGATACATCAAACAGGTGAGTGAGATTGTATCGATATCGATTGGTTCAACATGTAAACATAGCCTCTAAAGTCAATTTAGAAATCTGAGGGAACGGGTCTTTCGTGATGGATGTTTTATTCTTTTGAGTATCAAATGCCCATGAAAAGTGAAATTGTTAGGAATTTTCTCGTTTTCAGATTTTCTGACTTAAATTTTAAGATATTTGTTTGAGGTTATGTCCTACTGTTTTGAAGCAAACGATACATGGAACCACTATCGAATACGGTCTACACTGGGAAAAAAAACACACATTGGATCTAGGGTCCAGACTCTTGAAAACATCGACAAGAAAAAATACTCTTGATTTAATCGGATTTTTGCTTGAATCAAAACAAAATCCGCTTAAATTAAGCGGCTTGGTTCTTGATTTAAGCTAGATTCTGATTGAATCAAGAGAACTTTTTCTTGTCGATGTTTTTAAGAGTCTGGACTCTAGATCTAATTTGTTTGTTTTTTTTCCCAGTGTATTGCATTTACGGGTATACCTCTTAGACCTATGTGCGAGAGACCTACTGACCCTAGGACTTGGAGCTAAGAGGACAGATATACGCAATTTCCCGTAGCCCAGGAATGAGCGAACTGGAGGGAAGTTGCCAAGCTCCTTGGCTGCGGATCCGCGGTGCTTGGTCTACTTTATTCTTGGACGTGTCGGTCTCTTGGGTCGAGGAGCGGTGCGGTATACGGCCGAAAAAGACAAGACAGGATATGTATCGGCTCTAGCCTCTCCGACAACCTGCTTGCCAAGCCGCACCGCGCGCCGCTTCCGGGATCTCTTCGAATGAAGACGCCCGATGCCCCATCGCCATCGCATCGGCCAGCGGCCCGACCGCGGCTGAGGCCGCTTCGACTCTCCTTACCTCTCCGACTACCATACTCGACTACCATACTCCAACCTCCAAGCCACGAGCCATTGCTTAAGTCGCGTATCGGAGAACAACTAACAGTGGCGAGGCGTGTTTTGCCATTTATCCATTGATCTGCCATTTAAACCCATGGAAAAGGATCGATAAAATGGGTGTTGGCAACTAGAGTACCTGTACAGCGGGAGTATGGACAGATCGCTTCATGGAGGGCTTAGGGCCCAAAAGTGCAGCCACCCTTCTAACCAACTTCTAACGCACAAAATTTCACTGCCAGTCTTTAGATTCCAATTCTAACGATGATGGCTAAGGAAGTACATAAATGAGCGTTCTTCCACAAAAATGAGTAAATTTATGCAAAAACTAAGTCAAATACGTGCTATATAAACGATGGTTCGTAACAATTGTATTAATAAATCGCTCTGGATAATTGAAATTCTTAGGTTGGCTGTCTTTCTGGGCCCTAACTTTATTCGTGGAGGCATCGGTGAAGGCCTGATGGATTTTCGGAGTTTCACATCTGTCCGTACTCTCGCTATACAGGTACTCTAACAGTGGCGAGGCGTGTTTTGCCATTGATCCATTGATCTGCCATTTAAACCCATGGAAAAGGATCGATAAAACGGGTGTTGGCAACGAACACCTTCATACCTTCATAATCGATTCTTTGCCATAGCTTCAAATGAAGGAATATCGATTATCGATCGTTCAAGCCTCGCCACGGGAGAACAGTAATGCTCCCGATGGGTCTTTTGCGAGTCTTGGATCTCGAAGAATCTATGGGTCACGAACCTTATACATTTATTATTTGATATTCCGAAAGTTCGAGGTGAGAACCTAGATAATGCAGTGATTTGCCGGCTTCAGAAAAGTCCAAAAACTACGAGGGATTTCAAAAAGTGGCGCAGCGTGGCGTGAATGATCGATTATCGATATTTCTCCATTTGAAGTTGTAGTAAAGGATCGATTGTTAAGATGTTCGCTGCAAACACCTTAATAATCGATCCTTTTTCATAGATTTAATTAGCAGGTCAATCGATACATCGCAAAGCAAGCCACGCCACTGATTTCAAATGTCCTCGAGTGGCGAGAAAATGATGACGATAAAATGTATGCTACAATAGTCAAATCGCTATCTTCTCTCATTCTCTGGTGAAATTCAACAATTTTTTTTAAAAAAAAAAAAAATACAAAAAACCTCCCAAAACGCACTTTAATACGGAATTGATTTTTTGTTACTAATGCCACGAAGAAGATTCCTTCCATGCAATGTTATGGACTATTATTAGAGACTGTTTTTACGTTCAAAATATTTTTTATAGATTTCGAATTTTTGATAGGAGATTTACGAATAGTCGAATCCAAAACTTTTCCAAATCACTCCTTTTTTCAAAAATGCGACTAGGAGTGTTGCTGTTGAATTCGGTGCAATTGCCCCCCCCCCCTTCCACCCTCCAAACTGGAGCCCTGGTCCAAATCTGGTCAGAAGCCCTGTTACAGTAGCACTTTAATTACTCTACCATGTTTTGTGCTTAATGACCCGACGAAGAAATGTAGGTGCCGTGAAAACAGTAATTGTCGCTTGCAGCAGCTTGACTGGTTTCATTCGTATTGGTTTCAGTAGAACCTAAACATTAGCACTCATAACGTAACAAGTTGCTGTCAGATCAGTTTGCCTCCAAAAACTTTGTTCGGTAACAAGAGCGACTGATGGGCAAGAGGAGTTACTCGTCGTAGATTAGGCGTGTTCATTTGAATCCAGTTGTTGTTACGCATTAATAACAGTATTTACACGCACTCTCAGCTAATCAATTTCCCTTGAAAACCTGGGTGGGCAACCAGAGCGACTTGGGAGCTAGTGTAGTTGCTCGTTGCAGATTACGCATCTTTATTCGATTCAAGTTGCCGTTACGCATTGATTACAATGCTTACAATGCCTCCTCCAATCTAAACAGTTCGCCTTCAAAACTTGCGTATAGGCAACGAGGGCGACTTGGGAGCTGGTATTGTTGCTCGGTGCCCCTTAAAAAATGACCTAGCTAATGGTGTTCACGACGGAATGCCCGTTCCTAAAGTGCCGTAAAGCTCGGGTTTAATGCCACTGAAAAACAAGGACGTGGTTTCTAAGATATACATCCTAATTTCAAGAGGGGTCATCAGAGAGGAGATGGGATCGGTTGTGGTGGCTGCGGACCAACAGGTCACGAGCTTAAAAAGGGAAACCCCACCCAAAAAATTCAGTCGGTGTGGATCAAAAAATTCAAAACCTCCTTGGCGGAAAAATTGCAGTACTTTTTACGTGACGGAATCCATGAAATTTCGTTTTGGTTTGGTGTGCTTTGCTGCCAAACTGAGGAAAAACACCGTCAAAACACCAAACGTCACCAAATTCTCGTTGATAAAAATCAAATTTCCCTAGCAGACATAGATATTTCCTTGAAGATTTCATAGTAATTTATTTACAATTTAACTGATAATTGCAAGGAAAAAATATATATAAATACTTCCTCTGAAATGGATATTTGAGAAGAGGCAATTTGGCAACGTATGACAGTTCATACGGCATTCTTCCTCATCACGGCGGTATGGCTCACGGCTGGCGATTAGTCAATTTGGTTGCTAGAGGCACCTTCGATTTAAAAAAGAATAAAAACTAGAGAGAGAGAGAGAAAGACTGATTAAAAAAACACGCCGAAATCGGATTCATGTCACGTTGAATGACGAGACAGCGCAGGGTGCATGTGTGTGTGTGAGTTGGGGTGTGTGTGTGTGCGGACTTGGAAGCCACGGAGCTGCGCTGCCGCCGTGCTAAGGAAAAACGCCGTATGAACATTCGACAGTTGCCAATTTTCCTTCGTTAAAACATTAATTTGTGTGGAAAGTTATGAGTAGTTTTTTCGGACATTCTCAGATACTTAAGCTCAAATGCGAGCAAAATTATCGGAAAAATTTAGAGGAAAATATTGATAAATAGGTTTCCCTGAAAATTCGAGCTTCATTACAGGAAATTAGGCAGCGTCTGAAGGCACATACGGCATTCTTCCTTAGAACGGGAGTGCGGCGGCGTGCGAAGTGATTCGTAAACTTGCAACTCGCTAAAGGTAAGGATTTTGAGCGGCGATCTTTAATTGCCCCGCTTGCATAACCCGCGGTTCTGCGTTAGCGTTTAATTACGCGACTTTCACCCAAATTCGTGGGAGCTCCAAGCGGCGCCAAGAACCGCTTAACTCCCCATAGGGAATCCTATGTTCATCCCAGGTTTCTGCTCGTGCATCGCGGTCCTGAAAGAGTCGAAAATCACGAGGCGTTTACTCTTACGGCGCGCAATGAATCGTATTCGATACATCAAAAAGATGTTCTATCGCTGAGATAGTATCGATATCGATTGGTTTAACATGTAAACATAGCCCCAAAAGTCAATCGAGTGATGAACGTTTTTTTCCAACGTTTTTTCTCTCTGATAGTATATTGGCTCGGTGTCTAATTGAACGGGCTTTCGTGATTGATTTTTTATTCTTATGAGTACTACATACTACATGACAATGAGCGTGAAATTGTTAGGAATTTCCTCCTTTTCAGATTTTCTAACCTAGATCCTAAAATTTTTGTTTGGGGTTATGTTTTATTATTTTGAAGCGAACAATAAATCGAACCACCATCGAATACGATCGATGGCAAGGGGTCACCGAAACGGGAAGAGGTTGGGACAACTTGCATAAAAAACCGCAGATTTTGATGTTCATTTCGTCACATAGTAAATTTTCAGGAGTGTTTCATGGAGCAAATTCTACGAAAAAACTTCTACATTTCGTATTTGCGAGGATGTAAGTTTTTCAAGTTTCCAAATCGTGTCTCAATTACCCCAATAACTATATCTACTGTGCGGCGCGGCGATTGTAAAATGCTCAAAAAAGCTCCGACTTGCTTGCGATTCGAGTGGAAGGAATGCACTCCGTGCGCTTCCTCGCTCGCGGTGAAGAAATAAACGGCATTTAACAAAAGAGGGCTAGGTATCTCATTGTTGAGTTCGAGTTAAGAAAAAAGACTCAGAAAAAAAAAACCGATAGAGTTGCCAAAATTCTGCAGAACAGGGTGGCATAGAATACGACTGCAAGGATCCACACTTTTCTGATGAGAGCTCGAAATTAGACAATATTACCGAACGTTAAAAATTGACGCACAAAATAGGCTCTAATGAGTTTCTATGCAAGATTTAAAGGGAAGCGAGAGGTCAGCATTTGCATTGGAAACGCTTTGCTGGGGTTCCATTTTAAGTCCTATGAAAAGTCCCAGAAGTTGCTAAATTTCTTCTAAACAACATTATTTTTTTGGGAAGTTAGGAATTCCGAAACTGAAAATTAGAGTTGAAATTTTCGGACTCATTCGATTGAATTGCGTAGAAAATTCTCTACAATTTCCAAAAAATAAAAGCTCACAAGTTTTCCCGAAAATCCGTAACTATAATCATAATCGGAGGAAAGTTCGTGAAGCTCATAAGATGTTTTTTCTTCACGCTTCAAGTATTCATATCCGAGCAAGAGACAATGATATCGGTAATGACGCCTTGATGCAACTATTCGTGTTCCATGGACATCCGTGCTGCGTTCTCAAAATTGAAGGCGCTCCGATCATTCTACACCATGAAGCATAGCTCACAATGATACTCTGTCCCGACTCGGTGTGGGAAGTGACATACGATATCCAGATGATTGAAAATGTTGCGAAAACATCCTTTCCTGCAAGACCTTTCATCGCCAACAACATCCGACCTTCAAGCAAAATCTACCCGAAACATCTAAAATCTAGGGGTGCCGGCCGTAAGTTAAGCTTAAAAATTGTTTGTTGCTCCGATTTCTGTTGCGTCCTTCTTTTTGGCAAAATTTCATTTTACCCGATAAAAATTTTGATTTCATTAGCTGCTTAAAGCAGGATTCCGTTCAAACGGAACTTAAATTTTGGGGAGAAAGTAGAGGATCGAAGAATTGCGGATGAAGTTGATCTGAACGGAGAGGCCTTTCCCACGATCCTGCGAGACTTTGCGTCATAGCGAGTACAGCATTCCATCGCTATTGTGTCGAGGAAAAAAAGCGTTTGCTGACAACGGACCAATGTGTAATGGTTAATAACTCGAGCGTCTTTCCGCGATCGATCATTAAATACCTCCTCGCTCGTTAGTTTTTCGAAACTCACAGCGGTCTTGCTATTAAAAGGCGTTGTACTGAGAACGCAATTCCTCCGATGGGACACCTCTAGAAATCTGAAAATTGGAGGAATCCTGGTTCATGTAAACTACTACAAAGTGTAGAGATCCGAATCACCAATTCTGAAAAGGATAAGGCAGGGCAAAAAATATACAGAATCTATAAAATTAGTCTTATGTGATCAGGATGGTTTTTCCGCTGAAATTCCGCAAATGCCCTTTTCCCCCGTTCATTTTAGCCTTACTCAAGGCTTCGGCGGTTATTCTTGAAAAGATGGCAACCAGCCTCTATCACCCAGTTTCGCCGCCATTTTTATGTCACCCTATGAGCCTTACGGGAATCAGTGCCCGTGCTCTCTCTCTCAAAAGGCACTCTGAAGAAAAGCGAAAAGGATACAAGGCCGTTGGTGTCCTTCTCTCGTTGTACACACTGTTCGAACGATGGCACGACAGCGAATAATATGCGAACGGAGCTTGCATACTGCATAGGGCATGAAGCAAGGACTCCTGGATGCAAGTATGCAGGCGGGCAACTTAATCAACGACCGGTGTGGCGCGGCGGTGGGAGAGTGCCCTAGTGAAGGACTGTGGTCCATCTAGGCGGCCACGGCGAAAGCACGAATGCTATTCATTCTTGATCCACCGTGCCTTTGACATCAGCATGCTTGTGCGCGGTGCTGCACGAATGTTTTTAACCTTTTGTTTCCACCCATTACATTTTTGTCCGGCCGCTAAGGCCGAATGGACTCCATTGCTGCAATTATGAGAACTAAAATTTCTGGCTCAGTTTGGAAACAGCGTGTGTACCATTAGTTTTCCTATGCACGAAAGTGTTTTTACAGATGAGTCAAACATAGTAGTTCCTAATTGCAAAAAGAGGTCAAATGAGGGGCTTCGAGGACAAAGCACGTAAATGCAGTTTTCGCAGGCACTTCGAAAGGGGCGGGGGGTAACAGGGTGTTGATCAGGTTGTAGTAATTCTTCTTGGGGGGGGGGATGTAAAAATAATATAGTGGAACCGAAGAATTTCTTAACACCGCGGAATCGAGAGATTTGTGGTATGACAGTTTTACCACCGATATACCTTGTGCTGCATGCCCTCCGGGGGCATAAATAAAATAATCACCCCATAAATCAAATGAGGAGTGTTTCGGGTGATGGATTAAAGAAGAATATAATAGATAATTCATATATCAGTCATTTTAATAACTTTGAGTAAAATTCATTAGAGTATACGCTGCGTGAAAAAATTGAACGTTCGAGTTCATTTCTCAGCGTAAGTACGTAATTTGTATGATGAGCTTCCACGTATCGTCGCCCCTCCGACGTAAGGGCGTATCTGGGTTTTCACAAGAGCCCTGTTCTTCGTATAACGCTGCGCTTTCCGGGGCTCGCTCATGCGGAGATCGAGATACGCCCATACTTCAAAGGAGCGACGATATTATTTTAAACCAAGAGGCATTTTCCTTGTGATCAGCTGCAGGTTCCTCCATACGTAATACCCTTTAAATGATTTACTTGCGACGTCCATAATAATATGAGGTAACACTGCCCACTGGAATGATGAATTTGTTTTTGCGCCTCTTCACATTCACAGTTACTCGACCGGCGGAAACTGAAAATTTAGCACGAGCCACGCGTCGGCCACACGGAAAGAATAACGGGGGTCAAGCAGGCGGAGCCTTCCTACTTGCCGAGAGGCAAATCCAAGCAGCTAATGATTAATAAATTATGAAAATCATACACCTAGGGCGAGGTTTCGGAGTCGTTTCTAGCAGTGATGGAGAAAAAGCGGAAGGTCTCTGAGGCCCAAGGAAGAGAAACTTCGGAACACGGACTCGGGCTCCTTGAGATCGATATAACGCCCGATCACGAGGTCTTCTTCGTAGGTGAAAACTTTTTCAAGTTTGAAGTGGTGTCAGGGAACACCGGGAAATGTCGGGGAATTTCAAAAAGTCATGGAAAACCTGGAAATTTCAGGGAAAATGACGAAAATGTCAAGAGAAAAATCGTCAAATCACATTCATTTGCTTTCTCGAGTGGGTTCGACGTTCTGAACAACAAATGTTGCCTGGAAACTATTTCTAACAATGTCTTTTTATCAATCTGGCATTTGTTAAATTGTCAAAGAATTTCATCAAAAAGTGTCAGGGAAATCAGGGAAATGTCAGTCAAAGTCTGTGGCAACCCCGTTTAAAACGCCCGAACACGAGGTCTTGTTGATATGTGAAAACTTTTTGAAGTTTTTGAATTTTTCCCCCTCTTTTCCAGGTTTTAAACGTGGGGGTTGCCACAGACTTTGACTGACATTGCCCTGATTTCCCTGACACATACATACATAAAGTCGCTTTTATAGCGCCGCCTCGCGCTCTGCGACGCCCAATCGCCATTGCCCCCAGTCCTGACATTCCCCCTATTCCCTGACACATTCTGGGGAAATTCCCTGACAATTTAACATATACCAGATTGATAAAAAGACATAGAAATGGTTTTCGGGCGACATTTGTTGTTGGAAAGGTCAAACCCACTCGAGAAAGCAAATGAAGGTGACTTGACGATTTTTCCCCTGACATTTCCAGGTTTTCCATGACTTTTCAAAATTCCCTGACATTTCCCGGTGTTCCCTGACTGTGGCAACCTTGTTAAAGAATGATGAGGATCGAGCTGTGTGTAAATTTCCGTCGCGTTTCGCTGATTTGTGTGGTGACTGCAATGTAGATCTTCAGCTTTGTGTAATGTCCTCTGGGTACGATCAATTTATTTTGAATTTTATCCATTAGGTGGATTATTTTTGGGAGGTCGACATTTTACGCTGGAGATCAACTGTTAAGGAATGTTCGTGCCGAAAATCACCTTCCAAAGAATTTGAACAAATTTAAAAGTACGGTTTCCGAATAACCGCATCGATATTAATACATTGAAATCGGTTGCAAAGTGGGAACAAAACAATTCTTTTGACTGTGTTTTGAAGATTTTGGAAGATGATTTCCAGCGCGGCGTCCTATATATATGATTGATCTGTTAGCTTTAAGTTCTGATTTTTCCTATTTAATCTTGAGAGAGACGTGGTTCTGTACTTTGGCCATCGATATGGGCCTTTTAGAAACTGCGACACGCTCCGCTCCATCTTCTTTTCAAATTAAACACATTTGCAGCAAGTTCTCCAATTTTTGGACTAAAGCTATGAAGCGATAATTCCCGACAAAATCTGCGGTTGGCACAGATTTTTGCGTGGTTCTGTGCAGTGCCATGCTCCCTTTCCTCTCGTCACGCAGGCAGAGACCCCCTCCCCTTACCTCTCCGTGTGACGCAACTATTGAAAGGCTCATGAGCTTCGGTCTAATGACTAAGAAGGATCTCGCTAGGTCTGAGTCCAGGAAACTTCTTTTTCGGAACACACTCTTCATTTTCCGATTCTTTTAGTTCTTACAGTGATTAGTACTGACTAACTCAATGCTTTTCCCCATTTCGCGAGTGAGGTTTTCCCCTGGGACAGATCCCATAAAACGTCCCGTGGGGACGAGGTCTAGAAGTATTTTTCAGGCAAAATTTGTTGTTCAAAAACGTCAAACCTACTCGAGAAAGCAAATAAAGGTAACTTAACGGTTATTCCCAGACATTTCCAGGTTTTCCCTGACTTCTACAAATGCCCTGAGATCATCTCCAGCTTTCCCCTGACCTTTCAAAATTCCCCGACATTTCCCGGTTTTCCCTGACCGCGGCAACCCTGGATATTGCAGGCTCGAGGAGGGTTCAAAGCGTCAAACCCACTCGAGAAAGCAAATTAAGGTGATTTGACGATTTTCCCCTGTCATTTTCATCATTTCACCCAACATTTCCAGGTTTTCTCTGACTTTTTATGACTTGATAAAATTCCCTGACATTTTCCGGTATTCCCTGACGGCGGAAACCTGGGACACAGAAAGAGCGACGGAGGCTCGAAGAGGGGACTCTCCGGATGGCGGGAACGGCGGGAACGCCGGGGTGCGGGGCGGGGCGGGGGGCGCAGGGGCACAGGGGCCGGGGCCCGGGCGCAGGCGGGGCCGCCCATCGCGCGGCGCGCTGCGCCCTCACATTCCTGCCAACTGCGGATTCCTGGGCGTCTCGCGGCGCGGCGGCACAGGGCACGGGCGCTCACCGATCGCGCCGGGTCGATCCGATCCGCGCTCGGCGTTTTGCTTTCGTAATCTCTGGCGGGCCGCGCCGCGCCGCGCCGCCCGGGCGATTAACCGCATTGCGCTTATACTTGGGCTTGGAGACCGAGAGGCCACACCATGGCATCGTACCCGTGCGCCGTGCCCCCCATCCAGCCCGGTCCCCCTGCCCCTTCGACTCATGTCACAATCCGAATGTGTGTCGCTTCGCCGTACGTGCCGTTAGAGCTCATCCGAGCAGACGTTTACTAAAAACCCCGCACCGATCGCCGTTTCCCAGCCCGAGGGACGTAACTCTCTTCCAACCTTGCAAAATCTACCAGAGACGAAGAGAGACCCTCCACTGACCTTTGGAAGACAGGTGGAAACTTTTAGAGAACCTGTATACGGGGGAGTATTGCCATCTCTGTGCCGCTCTCTGATTCGTTCATCAGTTTTAGGCTATCATATGGACCGCGTTTAACAGAAAGGAACCAAGCCACATCAGCTTTTGCCAAATTTAAGTAGGCAATTTGATTTTTTACGAGAGAACGTTTGTGCGGATTCCTTTGAAAATTTTGAGGAATTTGCTCCTCACTATCTAGATAGTTCACTGAAATTCGCACAAAAATCCACACAACCGCTTTCATGTACAAAATTAAATTGCCCAGTTAAATTTGGCAACAGCTGATGTGGCTTGGTTCCTTTCTGTTTAACGCGATCCATATATGGAGCTCCAGAGTTGGCCCAATGTAAACAAACCCGACCCAGAGGAACGAGTGATATCGGCTAAGAAATGAATGATAATCACACTCAAAAAGCTTAATTTTCGGCAAATCAAAGTTTGATCCGAACTCAATTCAGAAGTTGGATACAAAAAATTTCTTTAACCCCCAAAATCACGTCTAGAACTTCGTAGAACTTTTTCGCCACCTTGTTTGTTTACATTAGGCCGAACTAGGGGCAGAGGGGCTGGGGTCTGTTTACATTGGGCCAACTTTGGGGCTTGATAGCCGACCAATCAGAGAGCGGCACACTTTTTCTATCGTAAAATGATTGAGATGGCAATACTTTCTCGTATGCAGGTACTCTGGAAACTTTTCCTTTCGACGATTCAAAACTCCCTTACGGATAGTTGTAAGGCAGCTATGGTCATCACCCTCATTTTGGCTTTTGACCTACTGGGTGGATGGTGAGCTTCGGGTAATGTAACGAGCAAAACAAGATTACCAAACTTCAGGGCTGGATCCACGGGAAGGAGAATATGAGTCGGTTCATGGCGGCAAATTTTGCGACTTTTTAAATATAGATGTAAAAAATTAACCGAATTCAGAAAAAAATTACGAACGAGTAAAGGCAGCAAAATCTCTTATTACCCTGGAGTAAAAATATAGTAATTTCTGATTTTGCGTCGTCTGTCGGTGGTACAAGAGATATAACAGCTTCAACTTTTGTGCTTAGTTCCGTGAACTTTTACTATAGTCTGTCCGAGATGGGAAGGTCCCTGGAAAGTCGGAATAATTAGCACTATTTTGCAGGGTGGGGGTGTCTCGACCCTCGTCAACTGTCACTTATCGATGTTTCGCGCACGCCGCAGCCACCGCACAGGAGGCTATGGGCCTCGGAGCGGCGGTTTTTCCCGGGATATGAACCTGGAGCCGCAAATTCCTGTGCTAGGCGCCGAGCTGCGCGATGCGGCAAGCAACTCATAAGGAGTCAGCCCTCTGTGCGGTGCGCCACGACACAGGATTGGTTCAGTGTCTTCATCTCTTACAATGGCTCGAACGCTACCCTTGTTTCTACATAGTGCAATTAATTCCGACTTTCCACGGACCTTCCCATCTCGGACAGACTATAGTGTGGACATCGCTTTAAAAAAATGCGCCCAACACGAGTAAACGCGACTTATGCACCCTTCCCCCTCTGACACGTCCGTCCATTTGATGGTCCTTCCCTGGTGAAAATTGGCAGTAGAATCTGTGTTCCAAAATACCATAGACCTACAGCCGGCTGTAAGATTTCCAATAGCTTCTATAGCCGGCTGCACAATTTCTTATAGCCTTTTATAACCGATAGCGACTAAGCAACAGCCAGGCGATAAAGTGTATGCTAAGCGTTACTAATTACGGATGCTAGGACTTAGTGAATTTCTGGAATACTGCTCTTTATTTGGGCCGTAGTATCTTGATTTATTTTGCGAGGAAAGCTCCGTACTTTTGATGGATGCCTGCCATTACTAATATATTAGAGCGCCTTCAGTTTCGTATGATACTGTGCAAAACCTCTGGTGTGAAATAGTTGCTTCAAGCGCCGTGGCACGCTGCGTAGCGGCAGGCGGGCAGCCAGCGCGAAACGCGCCTACAAACCTAACAGGGATACTTCACGCGTTGCGCAATGCGTGAAGTATCCCTGTTAGGTTTGTAGGCGTCAGTGCGTCGCCACTCCGCTTTGTGTTAGGCTATCTACTATTTAATCTCGTGGAGTCAGCGTTTTTCAATTCATGACTTTGCAATGTTTGCACACTCTGTATGGATTATTCTCATTTCAATTGATGAAAAAAAAAAAATATGTAGTAAAGGAAAATATAATGTGCGTTTTGTAAATATTAAGGTGATTCCGTACAAACTTAAGGATTTACAAAGCACACGAATTTCTACACAATTTCTTATGGCCTTTTATAATCGATGGCGAAAAAGTAACAGCCAAGCGATAAAGTGTAAAGCCCGGCGATAGGAACGGCGATAGCCCGGCTGCATAATTTTTTATCGCTTCGTATAGCCCGGCTGTATGATTTTCTCCGCATTCTACAGCCAGCTACATGATTTTCTGTAGCCTTCTGTAGCCGGCTATAAGAATTCCTATGGTATTTTGAAACGCAGCTCTTATCGCCAATTTTTACCATGATTGTTGATCATTTTTATAACGGCTGAGAAGGGGGCGGGAAAATACTGACGTTCCATGGGCGGCAAATCTGTAGACCCGACCCTGCCAAACTTCAGTGTGTTTGCTGAACAAAAGACTCAATATATTGTTAAACATCAGACTGATGGGTGAGTCAACAGACTGTTGAATGTTGGGGTCCCGAAAGTAAAAGCTTCCACCATTGCCATTGCAAGCTTGCGGAGATACCACTGCCCGTATCACACGATCATAGTAGAGCCCTCAAAAAGGCTCATCGATGTTGACTGCTAACCTCTACAAGATGGACGAATCATTGATGTATGCCGGACACATCGTGGATCGAATCTTGAAATTCTCATGGAACTCCGTTACAGAACTGGCTGACAAATTGAAAAATTTGTGTCACAAGAGCTGCTCTACTTTGATCGTGTGATACGGGCTTATGAACGGGGGCTCTTTGGTCTCTGGAATTGACTCAAACAATGGGTCAGTTGCGCAGGTCACAGGGGGTTTTGATGATTTATTCTTGCCGATCAGCTAAAAATAATAAGATATGTCTACACAGCAACTTTCTACGTTCAATTTTAATGGAGATATCGCCCTTTGAAGAGTCGGGATTTTGACGTCATCCACCGCGGTAGTGACATCCTTGGTTTCTTCTACTTTGCCTTCATCAGTCAGTGAGACGCACATTTCCATTTGCACTGGTTACTCAACGTGAAACTCGGTTGAAAGGGAGGTGGAAGAAACCAAGGGTGTCATTACCGCGGTGGATGACGTCGTAAACCGAATTTTTCCAAGCGCGATATCTCGGTTAATATTCGACATAAAAAGTAGCTGTTTGGACGGATCTTATTATTTTTAATACTTACATAATTCAAATATAAGCAGCGAAATAACTCGCAAAAAATGAAAAATAGAGGATAGGATCACCGCTCTTTTCCACACTTGGTGCATATGCCTCTAGTAATCGTGGCATCTTTGAGTGATACCACTATTCGGCGACGTGGGAGCTTGTATTGCCTACACTCAAAACTGAAGGCAAAATGACACCAAGCTAAAGTATGATCTACACGCTTTTCAAGATTTTTCCTGTTGCTAAAAAAAATTATCACCGTAGTACCTATTTATCGTATTTTTTGACAAACAGTGCGTCTTACGATTGAAGATTTTCAAAAATTATTCAAGAGGACCCTCCATCTGGTCTTCTTGGAAATATTCCTTAACCCACCCACCCCTTCCCCTCCGGCGTGGGGCCCGAACTTTTAAGAAGTGCTCACCATACGCGGCTTTTTTCACTGGTCTGGCCCTGACCACCATCCATGGAGCACAGAAGAACGAATTTTTTTTTGTTTGTTTTGCTTTTCCCGCCGGGTCAAGCAGGTCTCCAGCGCCAATATCAAACGTGGGAGCTCCATTTAGAGTGGTTTGTCGGGATGATTATTTTGAACTTTCATTTCAAGCATTATCTAATTTTTCCGACGGAAATTTTGTAGAGAACGGGAGTGACGTATAGAACATGACAACTATTCTCGGCTTATCTACTTCGGTCCTATCAAATTAAAATATTCAGTTAATACGTTTCGCGATCATTCAAGGATGAGATTCGCGAGTGGATCCTCAAAGGTCAAGTTCGTTCGTTTGGATGCTTTTAAGGTGACTGCCTAGAATAAGGCCCATGACTCAATTCCACGAATTGGAAATATTTGCGAAAGGTGAAGAATGTAGGCGCGAGGAGGCATTAAAAGGCGAACTACGATCGAGTTCCCGGCAACATTGCCAGATGGCGCCAAAATCTACTAATCGATCTCTGATCAGGGAAGAATCGACATGGTTGAGGTTAATCTTTGTATCAAGAGGAACGCCGTGCGAGCTTTCGGACGTTGCCACATTTCTATCGATAAATAAACAATTTTCAGGAAAATTTGTGAATACAATAGCCTTGATTATCTGCGGGCATCTAACATTTGGCGGCATTTCCCATTTAAACGTGTATGTTTTAACCCATTAGTTCACTTGATCATATCTCGTTTAGTAATTGTTCGTTTCACAAACCAACGCGTGCTTAGTTCACTCAGTAGTTTCTTCTTAAACATTAGATTCAAGAAACTTCAAAATACCCGCATGGCAACGTTTTCGGGTGCAATCTTTTCCATGCATTTTCGAATCAATAGCTCCACCGGGCTCTCAACGGTAAAAAAAAAAAAAAAAAAAAAAAAAAAAAAAAAAAACACAGATAATCGCAGCACAGATATTCGAGACTCTACTGTCTTCTTTAAACCAATTTTTCAGGGAATTTTGTTCACAGTTTCAGAATTGTCACAGAAATTGGAAAATGAAATTCCCTGGCATTCGCCTGATTTCCTTGACACATTTTTGTGAAATTCCCTGACGATTGAACCAGGGGGTTGTCACCAAAACTAGAAAATGAAATTTCCTGATTTTTCGGACACCTTCTGTCGAAATTCCAATTCCCTGACAACTGATACACTAGATGGTCAAAAAGACATGATTAGAAAAAGTTTTTGAGCAAAATTTGTTGTTGGAAACGTTAAACCTATTCTAGAAAACAAATGAGGGTGCTTATCGATTTTTCCCCGACATTTCCAGGTTTTCCCTGACTTTTTGAAATTCCCTGACGATGGCAACCCTGAATTAGTGAATTTCCAAATCAAGCGAAAATTTCCAAGACAAATATTTTCGACTCGCATCGAAGATAGGTGTCCATTTCCTGGAGAGAATTTCGGCAACGCCCGGATGTAGATACAACGTTTCTGGATCTGGCGTCGACCGGCGATTCTCCCGACGAGAATGAGAGGACACGAGTTAAGTTGTCTGCGGAGCGCGGAGGAATGCGTTGCGCACGTAATATGCAAATACGAGCGTAATTATGACTAATATGCGGCCGCGGCCCGAGCGCGGGGGGCACCGGTGGCGCACAACGTCCCCCCCTCCATCCCGCCCCCCCTCGCCTGGGTCGCCCCTTCCCCGTGGGCCGCGGCACATCCCCGGCTCCGGCCCCGGCCGACCCAGAGGAATCACCCGGCTTAACTCCGTAAATCAGCCTTCTGCTTTGTGCCACGCGCGTCGTTGCCAACGTGGACTCGCTCGCCAGAGAGGTAGGCGGCAGTAGAGTCCCTTTATACTGAGAGTCAAGACAATTTGAATCCATTTCTGATTGGTTCCCGTATTTTAGGCCTCCACAGTGTCACAAACGGGAATAAAGATTACATTTTCACCAATTGCAAAGATTATAATCTGGAATGGACCAGGGAATTACGGGTTCGGCAAGGAACAAACGGAATGAGAGGAGGAACGGCGAAAGGCATTTGAGAATGGGCCGATCAAAGATTACGAAAAACGTTCAATTTCTGTAATCTTTATTCCCGTTTGTGACATCCCTGAGCCGAATTGTCTTGACTCTCAGTATAAAGGGACTCTAGGCGGCAGATTCTCGAGTACCTCAATCGGGAGAGTACGCACATGCGGATTACATTTTGCAATAAGGAACCACTATCTCTGGCTCTCCCATAAAAGCACATATCTGCGTGGGGAAACTAATGACATGTATGTTGTTTCTAAAATGGGCCAGAAATTGTGGTTCCTTATTGCAAAATGTAATCCATGTCGAAATATGGAGCTCTCATGGGGTCCGAAAGGGCTGCCAACGGGGTTGCCGCAGAATTTGGAAAATGAAATTCCCTCACATTTCCCTGATTTTTCTGCACTTTACCAATTGTATCTGCTGCAGCATACGATCCTAAAATGTAGTTTTTGGTCGTCACCAGATTTTTTTTTCGCCAAAAAAGACATGGCACTTCTGAAGAAAGCCAGGAGTCAAAACAAAGCAACACGGATCCCGCGGCTGCCACCAAATCCAGAAAATGAAATTCCCCGACAATTCCCTGATTGCCCTGACACATTTTGGTGAGGTTCCCTGACATTTGAAGATATGACAGATGGTTCAGTAAACATAATTTAAAATAGTTTTCAGGGAATATTTGTTGTTCGAAACCTCAAACCCATTCTAAAAAGAAGAGGGTGGATTGACACATTTCATCCCTAACATTTCACGGTTTTCCCTGTTTTTTTTTCCAAAATTCCCTGACGTATCCCGGTATTCCCTGACCGTGGCAACCTTAAGCCAACCTTCTATCACGAAAAACACCATGAAAATGCCGATGCCAATTTTCAGATTCCAATGCCAAGGCAAAATGGCCAAGAAGGTTTATAATCAGGGCCGGATTAAGGGGGTGGCTACTTGGGCCGCGGCCCATGGCGGCAAATCTATAGGGGGCGGCAAATTTTGAAATTTTTTCAAATGTAGGTAAAAAAAAATTCGGATTTAGAAAAAAAAAAAAAATTACAAACGAGAAAAGGCGACAAAATCTCTAATTTTCTGAGAGTATCGTAATTTCTACTTTTGTCGTCTTTAAGTGACACAAGAGACAGCACCTTCAATTAGTCGAGTTAAGAGAGAAACCAAACACGCAATTTGGCCTGGAACGGCGCGACTTAGAGAGAAACGATAACGAGGACTTGAGATGAAAAGGAGAAGCCCTCGGCGCGGCGATTGGCATGTAACACATATTAGCCCCTACAAGACTGCACGAATACTTCACGCATTGCGGCAAACACAGTGCGATCAGCGTGAAACGCATATCGCCTACAAGACTGCGTGAATACTTCACGCACTGCGTCAAACACATTGCGTTGCGTTCAGCAGCGGTCGCGTCGGCGTGAAACTCATAGCGCCTACGAGACTGTCGGAATACTTCACGCATTGCGCAAACACGGTGCGGTCTGCGCGGCGCGGCGGCGGAAGTTAAAATCATTAATTCACATCTATGTTTGTTCTTTCATAATTTTTTCGTTCATTTCTTATGAGTAGAAGGCCTTGTCCACACAGAGATAGGTTTACGAAACCTAACTTTCGCGCAAAGTTCCGTGAACTTTTGACAGTGGTGTTGACAGGGCTTTCCCAAAAAATGTGCTCAACACGAGTAAAAGCGTCTTATACACCCCTCCCCCGCTGGCTTGTTCATTTGATTGTTTTTATTGATGTTTCAAACCGAATGAGAAGGGGGCGGCAAAATACATGCGGCCTATGGGCGGCAAGTAAGTAAATCCGGCCTTGTTTATGATTGAGCGTCCTGCGGCTAAACTGAGTATATTTATGCAAAAAGTAAGCCAAATACGTGCTTTACAAACTACGAGTCGCGACAACTATTGTAATAATAAAGCATTCTGGATAACTTGAGTTCATAGGTTAGCTGACCTTTTGGGCCCTGAAAGCTCCATGACATATAACCTCCAAAATTACAGACATGTATGTCTGTGCCAAAGAGAAACATTTACGAGTCGTCTTTGATTGGCTGATCCGCCTGGTGCCCACTTTTTGAAGCCCTCATAGAAAATATCACGGGGTTTATTTTCCATCGAAATTATCTCGAAAACTTAAATTAAATGTCGGAGATTTCAGAAATCAATTCTCCAGATTTTTGGACGAGATTTATGGGTAAGACATAATACTTTTTTCTCCAACACACCGAACAGTTCAAGTTCAACCTGGAATTTTGTTTCTTCATGGCACCAGGTGTTGTATTTTAAGTTGAAAAATAAAATTCTAGGCCGAACTGTTCGGTGTGTTTGAGAAAAAAGTGTCATGTATTACCCATGAATCTCTTACCCCCGGAAACCAGGAAATTTAGAAAATAAAATTCCTTGATATTTTTCGATTTCCCTAACATTTGACGGCATGCAAGATCCGTAAAAATACTTAATTTGAAATAGCTTTTATACAACATCAATTGTTCGAAGTGTCAATCACATCTTCGAAAGCAAGTAAGGATGATTGAACAATTTTTCTCTGAAACTTTTGTCATTTACTTCCACAATATAAGCTTTCACGCAAAAAAATGGATATTGACTTTTCAAAAAATGTCATATTTCATTTATTTCGTTCATAATTCGACTCACCACGACTCCATGGTACTATCAAGGTGAGAGTAATTGAAAATATTTTTGTTCTCTTACCTGAAACAGAACAGAGAATAGGAACAATTAGTAAAATCAGAGTCAGCCAACAAATGAAGGGTGTCGACGATAAGCAAGTTAAGTGTAATTATCGAAAAAAAATCAGATATTGATAAATTCAAGAGACGCTCATCTTAATTAGCATAGGAACAGAAAATTCTATGATGAAGCGTGCTAACGCCTAATTAAGGTCCTTACATTTTCAGGCATTTTTGGGGGGTACGGGGGACATTTTCGGTCAAAACGACACCGAATAAAACCTTCGGCAAAACACGTCGATGATATATTAATATTTTTTATTATTTGGGAAACGTTGTGATTATTCACGACGGAATCCTCAAAAGTGAGGATGGGGAGGGGCGTCACTATACAAAATTTGAAAAAGTGAGGAAACAATCTCGAGCCACGTATAAAACTTTCGGCCGAATGGCGATTTCTGCACCCCTGCCTGATTGACATTTTCCTGTTATCCCTGATGAAAGTATGGAATCTCAATTAAATTAAGTGGAATATATGTCCGATAATCTAAAAGAAAAATATCTAGCCTTTTTTTTTTTTAAAAAAAAAAAAAATAATAAATATTCAGTCGGAGAAAATTTGGCCGCATTCGAAAGATCATACGATGTTTCTCCTTAGCACTGCGCAGAATTGCTCTCTTCCCTCACTACTCGATTGGCCGATCGAGTGTAGATTGTGGACATCGAGCAGACATCTTATTTCCTTCAGGATTTTTTATTTCTTCGTACGCCGTCTAAGATGACAGTTTCGGCTACCTGTGTAATGCGGGAGCAAACATCTCTCTTCGCCACCTTGTCTAAGGTATGGAGACATCTTGTAGTCATCTTGCCTCAGCTATGGAAACTCCAGGATCCGAGGCAATATAACGACTATGGATGACAGGCGGAATGCTGCCGACCTTTGAAGGTAATCGCCTGTTGCCCCCTTCTACCCAGCGAGATGTTGCTGCAGGTAAGTTTCTAACCTATCGCCCATCGAAAGTTCGAATGAATTTGGGTTCCCACAGAATAGTCTCAAACAGTTATACACAGGATACCGATCGACCCCTTTTCAGAGAAATTTCTGCACTTCTAGTTTCAACCCACCCCTCAAGGGGTGAAATTGACGAAAAAGCAGGAAAATGGACCATTTTGTGAGAGTATGCTATACTTATTCCTTACTGACATCACCAAATTGCGGCCATTTTAGCAGTGAAAGTAATAGGTCCACTATCAAGGCGGGAGGACAGTCCGCAAGAAAGTTGAGAAAGACGCCATTTTCGGTTTTGATGATTTTAAATACAGCTGACATACACGGAGAAAAAAACTTTGTGCGTGGGACCCGAAGTTTAGGTCATATGGATCTCTAAAGTTTTCGGATTGAGCATCTGAACACTTTAGGTCCAGCTGCTGAAGTTTGGATCACACATCTGAAACTTCAGTTCTTACATCTGAAACTTCAGTTCTTACATCTGAAGTAATTCGGTTTTCACATCCGAAAAACTTCAGTTCTCACATCTGAAGTACTGCAGATGTAAGAACTGAAGTTTCAGATGTGTGATCCGAACCTCGACAGCTAGACCTAAAGTGTTCAGATGCTCAATCTGAAAACTTCAGAGATCCATATGACCTAAACTTCGGGTCCCACGCACGAGGTTTTCTTCTCCGTGCACGGATGTAAAAATTGGATCGTCTTAGGGACGATTTGGATTTTCATAGTGTGCCACTTGACCATCAGGCAACGAGTACCACTTACAAGTCTTTGATGATGGAATTAGCCTATGCATGCCAGTTAGTGACAGTGCGAATGAATGTACGAGAAAAAAAGACAAAACACGGAGGAGTTATTATTAAATATGTATTCGAAAAAAATTGCATTGGGCAGAAAAAAAGTCGACGTTTGGTGATTGAGAAAATCGTATGATGCGTTTTTCAAAGCATTAAATCACTTCAATTTTAACATCGACATTCAACATCTACTATGCCTCTAAGTAGGGTCCGTTTGAAACGTAGGACTGCATTTTGCAATTAAGAACTACACTTTCTGGCTCAATGCAGAAACAACGAATATGTACCATTAGATTCCCTGTGCACATTAGAGTTTTTGCGAACGAGCTGGAGATTGTAGTTCCGAATTGCAAAACGTGGTCCATTTATTCTTAAGAGATCGCTCTCGACGAAAATCCCGAGAACTACTTTTTTCACATTCGGTTGTTAGAGTAAAAAATTTTGGGCTGAAAAAGCCCATTATTTTCAGTCAGGGGTAGGTAGGTACATAACGTTCATGAACCAACGACCAATTCCGTAGTTCGCGAACGACGCAGGCAGTTGGAAAATTGCATAGGCTGCGACTTGGAATTTAATTAATGATGTTAAATTTATTACGTTTTGATCAAAGCCCGCTCCATTTTCGTGTACGCCTTTCGGGGTTGTGTAGTGCGCGGGTTACCCTGCACATTCCCAAACAGCGTGAGCATCTCGGAGCATGGCGCGAATCGCGAGTCAAGAGACGAGAGCAAGACTAGAGTAGAAAAAGTGGATACGGCGAAACGCGTCATACATCTATTTCGACTTCCGAGTAGATAAATTGCATATCCACGAAATATGAAGGAGAACGTTAACTCTAATCGTCGGACTTAGAGACTTTAACGCAGCGGTAGAAAAGTAGATGGGGTGAAACACGTGATACGACTACTTCAACTTCTAAGTAGGTAAAAATACATATGCACGAAATGAAGGAGAACGTGGACGCATTTGAGCTGACTCGGAGACTTTAACGCAGCAGCAGAAAAATTGGATTGGGCGAAACACGCTATAGGTATACAACTATTTCGACTTCCAAGAAGATAAAATTTCATGGTCATAAAATGAAGGAGAACATTATGTTTTATAGCATCTCAACGATACGATTCGTCAAACTCAACTTTCCATTCAAGTAACCGAAATTCGATTGCATGAATCGAACGTTCAGTTACACGAATCAAGTAGTCGGTTTTATTCTCAAAAGTGAACGTTCAACGCGCTTATTTTCACGAAAACTCATGCCAAGGATGCTGACACGAGTATTTTATAAGACTTCGTGCGATAGCGTTGACTTTTTTGAGAAAATTACTGCGTAAAGTGTTAAGGTTTTAAGAGATATCTGAGAAAGCAATAATTTTTGGAAAGTTGATGAGATCGCGTTACATTTTTAGAACATTCCTATTAATTTGTTGAAAATTACTGCGGACGCGCTATGTCATTATGCGTAGGTTGAATTCCTGGTTGCTCGGAACTGCGTCGACAAAAGAACCTCCTGTACTCCTGCTTTCAGTTCAAAGCAACCAAATCTTCGAGAAATGATCGCTTTCTCTCCTAGAACGTTCCGACTCAAAATCTGAGAGGACTACCTTTTACGAGTATATATGGTAGTCGCATTTTGTATGCACATTCGACAATTTTATGTTTCGCGGCATAGACCCTAAAATTTAGTTTCTGGTCGTCAGTAGATTGGCTTTTCGTCCAAAAAGACATGGCATTTCTGAAGAAAGCCATACGTCAAAACAAAGAAACACGGCTCTCACGGTTCCCACCAAATTCAGAAAATGAAATTTTCCTGACATATTTTGGTGTAAGTCATTGACACACGAAGATATGCCAGATGGTCAAAAAGACATTAGGTACACTGGAAAGAAAAACAAAAAAAAAACACATTGGATCTGGAGTCCTGACTCTTGAAAACATCGACAAGAAAAAATACTCTTGATTCAATCGGATTTTTGCTTCAATCAAGAACCAAGCCTCTTAATTTGAGCGGATTTCCTTGTGATTTAAGCAAAAATCTGATTGAATCAAGAGTATTTTCTCTTGTCAATGTTTTCAAGAACCTGGACTCTAGATCCAATGTGTTTTTTTTTCCAGTGTAGTTTTTGGGCAAACTTTGTTGTTCGGAACGTCAAACTCATTCTAGAACACAAATAAAGGTGCTTGACAATTTTTCCCGGAGATTTTCGTCATCCTCCGTGACATTTCCAGGTTTTCCCTGGCTCTTTAAGATTCCCTGACTGTGGCAACCTTGGGATCCTTATCATCATTGCCTGCGTGACTTGACCCAAGGGGCAAGGGCAAATAGCAAACGTCATAGCTCTGACGGACTGGACTCGGAAATGCAGAACGTGTTAACAAAATTGACCTGATTTCTATGAATAAATGTACAAGGCATGTAAACAATGACCTGAATATTTTCGTTCGTCAAGAGTGGTCGCTAGCTGCGCGGCTCCTCCATTATTCCTCATTTTCTCTTGTCGCAATTGGCCGGCCGGCGACCAAGTTCAGCAATTTCTCGAGTTCCCTTTCCTCAAGGGCTTGCTACTGCCCGGCGCGCCGCACAGTAGGTCGAATCAATCAGAGAGGTCGCACATGAAATTTTTGACTGAAACTGAAAATTTTACACTGGAAAAAAACACATTGGATCTAGAGTCCAGACTCTTGAAAACATTGACAAGAAAAAGGACTCTTGATTCAATCAGATTTAAGCTTAAATCAAAAGGAAATCCGCTGCAATTAAGAGGCTTGGTTCTTGATTTAAGTTTAAATCTGATTGAATCAAGAGCCCTTTTTCTTGTCAATGTTTTCAAGAGTCTGGACTCTAGATCCAATGTGTTTTTCTTTTCCAGTGTGATGTTTATTTCGTCACATCTTGAACAATAAGGGGTGATTCTAGAAGAAAATTTCACGAGGAAATCAATGAAACCACTCTTAGAACCTCAAAGTCTTACATAAACGGAGTTATGAGCGTTTAAAGTTTCCAAATTTTGTCCGACCTCTCCTACTGACTCGATCCACTGTGCGGCGCGCGGCGGCCGGTTTAGCTTTAACGATTATTAGACGCGTGCCGCAGCTTCTATGCTTGCTTCGGGCATACGTTCATAGAAAACCGCTTGGATGTTGGAAAATCTCAGAAAAAGTATTTACAGAGTTGCCACAGAATTTGGAAAATTAGATTCCCTGACATTTTTTTTGGGGAAATTCCTTGACAATTGAACAAATGCCAGATTGTTAAAAAGACATAAGTAGAAATAGTTTTCAGGAAAATTTGTTGTTCGAAACGTCAACAGGGTGTCGTGTCTAGTGTTTCTTCATTTTGGGAAATCCTGATGAAATTCTGATTTTTCCTGATTTTTGACTGCTAAATCCTGATTTCATAATTTTTGTCAAATCCTGATTTTTTGCAGAGAAATATTAGGAGTAAGTAACTTCACAAAAATAGCTTGATAAAAAAGCCGATTGGAAATCTTTTCTCAAATCCTGATTTTACGACCGATTTTCCCTCAAATCCGGATAGAATCGGGAAATTCAGGAAAATCCTGATGCTAGACACCCTGCCAAATCCACTTGAGAAAGCAAATGAAGGTGATTTGACGATTATTTCCTGACATTTTCGTCATTTTCCCTGGCATTTCCCGGTTTTCCCTGACTGTGACAACCCTGTATTTATTCACCGACCGAACGTGCACGATGGCTTAATAGATCACTCATGCTTGGGTGTATCGTTGGTTTGGATCAGGCCGTGAGATATTCAGTGCTTGAGGGATGAATGGAATGGGGAACTAATCTCAAGGACTGCGCAGGACTTTTGCATCACCCTGTAAGTAAGTTATTTAGTTGACCTATATGTATGTTGAATAGTTGACAACCTCACCCATTCCACTCTAGCAAGGAAATCACATGCACAGAAAAGGCAACTTCAGTAGATGTCGACACAAAACACTCTTGTTTGAAAGGCTAGAATTGTTATTTCCACTGGAATTTTGGCACCAAGTTATGTATTTGCAGTAGTTAAACCTATTTTTAAGAAAATGACTCCTACCATGAAACTTCGTCCTTGTGTCAACTTCACGTACACGGAGAAAAAAACTTCGTGTGTGGAACCCGAAGTTGAGGGCATATGGATCTCTGAAGATTTAGGATCACGTGTCTAAGAACTTGAGGTCCAGTTGCCGAAGTTCGGGTCAGACATCTGAAGTACTCCGGTACATACCGAAGTGCCTCGATGTCTGACCTGAACTTTGGCAGCTGGACCTCAAGTTTTTAGATACATGATCCGAAAACTTCAGACATCCATATGAACTCAACTTCGGGTCCCACGCACCAAGTTTTTTTCTCCGTGTATGAAAGAGGGCTCTGTAACGTCACATCAGCGGTAGGTGGGGGTGATAGGTTTAATGTAAATATCATGTCATTTTTGGGAAATGTCTGCTCTAAAGTAATCTTGAAAGTTAAACCTGACTAAGAAGACAGAAAAAAAATACTCCCATCGTAGCCAAACTTAGCTTCTGGGATACTTTCCCGGACGTGGTGCTTATGAAGTTCTATTCTATTCTTTAAGAAGACTTATAGTGCACATTTGATGATTTTTATTTAACAACAAACTCTTAAGTCTGAATGAAAAAGTTGCTGAGGAGTGTAAAGCTATTGATGAATTCGTTTCGATTAACACAGCGCTTCAATAGACTATTTAGCGAGGAGGATGGCAATTCCAATAACAGGCCTGACTAAAGGTTTAACATAGTTACGATTCAAACCATCCAATGATGCTTCATCAGCTAGTAAAACCCAACCTAGCAAGCCACATACTAACCTCAAACACAAAGTTTTAATTATGAAAATTCACCAAAATCTTACAGGACATAAGTTTCCGCAGCATCGACCAAGATTTAAAAAAGGTAATATTTTTAAATGAATGGGTCGGTTTTAAATCGCTCAGCACAGGGGCAGACTCGGACTAAAAAAGAAATCCCTAATGCCACCCCATATTTGTTAATATTCTGTAGTGTAAAGGAGACAGACAGCTGACCAAAATTACCCTAAATATGGACCAGCCCACCTGGATTTTCTCCGGTTGCCCTTCTGCACCTGTCTCAGCATATTTCAGGTCAAATTTTGAGGCATTTAATTCTCAAACCATTTCGTTTGGAATTCAAAGAATCTAATCAAGTGCAATATAAAATTTGAAATAAGTTTTTGAGTAGATATCTTGTTGGCCGGGCGCGTAACTACATATCAGTCTTGATAGAGTCAAGTGGGCATTGAGGTACTCCAACAGCTCCATAATTTAACAGGTAAATAAATCAATAAAGCATATGGATAGCCCTACTAAAGAAACAAGAGCTTAGATAAAAGAAAATCGGAGGACCAGGTAAGTAACGATAATAACGGCGAAGTACAGGTGAATGAAGCACCTGATGGTAAATATACAGGTGTGGAAAGGGGTTAATATGTAGGTGGGCAACAGGTTAATGGAAGCAACAGGTTGTAAAAAAGCGGACATAACGAATTTGAAAGGTGAGTATACATTTTAGACTCGTTCACGATAGGTGAATTCTTGATTATTAAGAATATCAAACGGATTTTACGAAATCATTAGACATAATATCCTCCACTTCGAGATGAGGGAGGATAGGAAACGAGCACAAATGAGGTGATAACTTACGGTCATTTCAGTGTAATCCATGAAAGCATAGCCGATTAAGTACCGCAGTTGAATACAAATCACCAACGGAACATATCACTTGAAGGCGGAATTACACCTCCACACAACACTTCACGACCGAAAACTTAATGAAATCCTCGAAAAACAAGTGACGGACGGTGACACACGCATCAACTTATCACTTTTTTAATTGGCAAAACCTATTCTCGGACACGAACCAAAACAGACGAAGGAGAAAAACACCACGTTTACGATCGCTGCTCACTGCATTCTTCCTAAGTACTTACAACTTTCTAGATTGCTTTAGTTCCGTGGATACCCGCCGAGGCGGTCTAGCGCTAGTAGTCGCATACCTGTGCTTTGGTACACATCAGCAAGAGGCCGTGCCGCGACACAACACACCTTCCAGGTTGAAAAGGGTGGGGGCTAAGGGGGGAGGGGGTTCGTTCAAGGTCAAAGCGTACACTCCCCCCTAAAAATACTGTGAGAATCCTGATTCTGGTTCTGTCATTTTGCCATGAGAACCGCGGTTGCCAAACCTGAGCTTATTTATCTCGCGCAAAGCTCCCCGATATCGCGCGGTACGACGCGACGTGGAGTGGAGGGGAGAGGGGATCCACTGGAAACTTTAATTCTTGGCTTACTATCAGTGTCTGCGTCATGTCCTGCAGAAGTGTAATGGTGAGAATGAAACGTTTACCGTTGCCCCTCCTCGCCCCCCCCCTCCCACCCCTCGGTTCACCTCAACGCACACGGGATTAATCCCATCCTCGTATAAGTAAGGTCTGATTGTGAGACACTTTCTGGGGGCAATTAGAAACACTTGATTTGTTTTTTAACCGCGCTCCTGAATCCTGCTGGCATGTATGTTTGAGTCAAAAATGATGCACATCGGTCCATTTGCATCAATTTTCTCAGGTTCCGAATTGAGCATTGTCATTTTTGGTCACCATTTTTTCGACAATTTTACCTCATACTTTTTCGTGAACGGAATATTTGCTCATGAGCTAATGAAAATACTTTATTTTAACACATAATAAGGCATGATATCTAATTCAGCCTAATTGGAGCATTTTTTAAGGTTCTGAAATTGATCAGAATATTTTAAGAATTCAATTTGCTGAAAATATAAAGCTCTCGGAAAATACTGATTTTCTCTACCGCTTTCGCTTACTAACAAAACGGCTTGTGTCCAACACTATATTTAAGATGTTTTGAAAGCCTATGAAAAAGCTCGACGAATAATTTTGAATGCCTGAGTTTCTGCCCTGGTAAAAATGGCAAGTGCTCAGATCAGTAGCACTTGCCTTTGGAACAGACCTAAGCACTGATGTCAGTGCTGCCGGGCGCTGATCTGCTACCTCAGTGTTAGGTCTGTTCCAAAGGCAAGTGCCTCTGATGTAAGTGGCACTGACCTAAGTGTCTCAGACGTAAGCGGAGTGGAAACTCCCAGAAATACTGTACAGGCAAAAATTTCGTTAATTACCGATCTGCCAGGTACGTTAAGTCACTATTTGACGATCAGGGAGGGCTGCTGTGAGTTTTCAATCCCAAGCAAGTATCACAATCTTCAGGGGACATTTTGCATTTTGCAGGGGGTAATTTTGCCAGCAAATGATGATTTTGTCTTTGAATGTGAATCCGATACTTAATTTTTCTATTATTCTTTTTTAATCAATCAACATGTAAATGAAGTTTTGTAAGTTACGTTTCTTTGAAAAAAAAAATGGATCGCACTAAAATTCAAAATTAATGCTAATGATGCAAAAAAAATAATGAAAGTTGAAATTATACAAAAAATATAAATTAGCAGATACAAAAATTGAAAGTAAAGGAGTAAAAAAGTTAGAAAAGAATTGAAAATAAAGTAGGAAAATTTTAAAAAAAATTGAGACTGAAACATTTTAAAAACAGTTAAAACTGAAAAAAATTAAAACCAAATTTAAAACTATTTTTTTTTATAAAAAAATAATAATGCTTAAATAAATATATCTAAATACATATTTTAGCGGTGATAATATTTTTATCGATCTCATTTTTTGTTGTGTTTTAATTATTTAAGTGCCATCTTAAACGAAGAGGGTAAAACAAATTATTCAAGAGTGTGGCTACTGAAACTAGTTTTCCTTCCCTCTTAGAAAATCCCACCTTCTACAAAATATGCCTCTCTGAAAGATAAAGTTTGTGGGCCCCGTGTCCCGAGGAAATATTCCCCCACGAAAATGAAATAGGGTGGGGGAAGGGGGAGCCATCTCTACTTTTTGGGAGTGAGTGCGGTTCGATTAAGATTGATGTCAGAGACTTACCCTCTGAACCAAGTCCTGACCTCAGTCCCGCTTACCTCAGAGACATCTCTGCACTTAGGTAAGTCTTTCTCCCGACGTCAGTGCCTCTTACCTCAGTGCTGACTTCTTGGGTAAGTGCTTTAACACTTACGTCAGAGAAAACTGAACTGACCTCAGAGCAAATTGCACTGACCTCAGTGGAAAATTCACTGACCTAACACTTGCCATTTTTACCAGGGTGGAACTCGATTGTCGACTGGAACTGAAATTGCTTTTTCGGGCGTTTAGGCAGGTCCCGTTCGGCATAGGCGCGTGCGACTAGAAGTCTGAGGTCGTTTTTCGCCGATCGATGTCACAGGCAAAGAACAATTAATGTGTGCGACTAAAGAGCTAAAAATCTCTCGCGTGGTTCAGCATGAGCAAATTTTTAAATGAAAAGGTCTCCATACGTCAAGCAACTCGCGTTTGTCGGTTCGCCCACTTTTCTGCACGTGCGTTAAAGTCTCTGAAGTGATTCCTGCATTTACGGCGCTCTATATACGGCACTCAACCCCCACTGCTCCCTGTTGAACCACAACTCTTCGGGATTGAGAACCTTAGCATTTCTGCTTCAATCCCATCCCTCCAACCTCTCATTGTGCGCCCTCTGCGCCTTCTCCCAGGAGGAACCCAAATCAAGGATCTGTCAGCAACCTGTCTCCTGCCATTCTCTGAACATGACCATTGATACCAAATGAGTTGTTTCGTCTTAATGTCATGCACGATGATCTGTTTGACATTTATGATCTCCCGTACCATTTCATTCCTGACGCGATCCTTTCTGGAAATGATATTTTGATCCATATTTAAAACCGTGGGTTTGAATTAAAGCTGCAAGGATACTGAATTCAACACTGGAAAACAAAAAAAAACACATTGGATCTAGAGTCCAGACTCTTGAAAACATTGACAAGAAAAAAGACTCTTGATTCAATCAGATTTGAGCTTAAATCAAAAGGAAATCCGCTCAAATTAAGAGGCTCTTGGTTCATGATTTAAGCTTAAATCTGATTAATCTAAGAGTATTTTTTCTTGTCGATGTTTTGAAGAGTCTGGACTCTAGATCCAATGTGTTTTTTTCCAGTGAACGGTGCAATTAGTTTTTTCTAGTATTATTGGTTCGCGAGAAAATTAACAGGATATACCTTCTTTGGTACTCCCGTATGTTTTCAAGAGATGGCGCTTGTTCAAGATACTGGAATCGATACTTTACGTTATTTGATAAACAGCTTACCATGTAATCTTCTATCTGTGAAGCTGGAACAACTTTGTATGTAAAAAATTTGCTGCAAAAAAAGAAGTTGCCACTCAAGTCATCAAAGGTCATCAATAGGGAATTTAACATCATTATAAAACGCACTTTGATCCCCGTACAACTGGCGAGACTGCACAGCGAAATTAATACAAATTAGCGTACTCCTAGGTCAAGAAATTGCCTATTCGTGAATATTGAAGGCGTTTTTTCAAACGCGGTGATGGCATGTTAATGTTTTGAAGGATTGATTTACCGAATTTTACCAAACTTTATAAATCCAAGGGTTGTTGAGGAGCAGTGAAAGGGTAAAAATTGACGTCATTTAGTAGAAAACAGCAGTTGCTTCACTTTGTCCTCAAACATGGAGCTTGACACCATCATAAAACGCACTGTGGCCTTCATCTAACTGGTAAAACGACACGGCGAAATAGATACAAATCAATGTACTTCTAGGTCAAGAAATTGCCTACTCGTGAATATTGAAGGCGTTTTTTCAAACGCAGTTATAGCATGCTCTTATTTTAAAGTATCGATTCTCGAACAGAATACTTTCATTAAAAGAGCAAATGTCGCCATATGTGATGAATCCAAGGCTTTTCGATGAGCAGTGTAGGTAAGGGCAGAAATTGATGTCATTTCCTAGAAAACAGCAGTGAGTCCACTTTGAAAATTACTCTTGGCTTTAACTTTTCATGATAATTGGCCCAATAGTGTTGGGCTAGAATAGTACAAAAAAGAAAAACAGATTTTTCTCTGAAATTTTGGATGAGAGCGTGCCAAGAGGAAATTTTTTGCACGACTGACAATAATTTGACTATATTTTACAGTTCAGAACGAATATTTCTGGCTCATTTTAGAACCAACAGAAATGTGCTTTCGCTGAGGAACCAGAAATAGTAGCTCCTAATGGCAGAATGTGGTCTAATGAAGTCAGTTATCAAAATAATACTTTTTATATGTATAATATCGATATTAACGACCATTTTTACTCCATATAAATTAAAGTCTCCGAGAAAAATGATAACAAAAAACCAATACCAGATGCAGAAAATATATTCTGATTTTCCAATCTGTTATCACAGAAGGTAGTAAAACATTCTGAACGCCATGCTCTCTTCCCTAAATTGACCTATCGAAATCACAGTTGGCGGTTGGTGCGCAGTTTTCAAAAATCTCGTAGAATACAGGCTCTTAAAACCGAATCTCACCAGTCAGAGGAATCGAACGAGCGTAAGAATTGGTTTTAAAATCGCCTTCAATTTGCGTTGCAGGCAAGCAGCTCAACTCTGAATCAAGCCTGTCCTCATATCTCGTCTCGCACGGACAGTATGTTCACGTTGGTTCATGTGGTTTGCCTGATGTTAATGCCTTGATCAGATGATAATACAAACGCAGTGATATTTGAAGCACGAAAATACTGGGAAAATTGTCGTGTAGAGAACGAGAGAACTTATTTAGATTGTGCCCAGAAAAACTATGTAGCAACCAAGAATTAATGTTAATCGAGAATTCAGGGTGCACCGTGGGTATGTTTCTGTGTAAAATACCTTGCGTCATTTCACGGTTAAAAGGAGAAACCCGATCGCTTAGGTGTTTTTGATTTTTTAGCGGAATACCTTCGATTAAGTGCGTATCTTCCGACCAATATGTGTATGAAAAATACAAACATATATTTTTTAATCGATAAAGAAAGGATCAAATGCAGTATTTCTTATTAGAATGGATATCGAAGGTTAAACTACGCATCTAGGTTTGAATCTTTTCTACGTTTTACATTTCTATAAAATATCTGATAATCTTACTTGTTTGCACAGAATTCATTGATTTTTATCCGGTCTTTTAACAAAATTCTCTAAAAATACGTAAAAATGTGGAGCGATATTCTTTAATAAATAATATATATGAGCTGGAATTTTTAGACACATGAATCTAGATCCGATGTATGTTCAGTAGTTTCTTGATCAATGAGCACATCCTCCTGATGATTTAGGAGAAAGTTGGCCACGGCTACTCATAATCAAGGTATATCATAAAATAAAAATATTTGGTCAGTGGTTACAATGCGGTTTTTCAGCACTTTGAGGCGATCGATCAATTGATAGTTTCTGGGTCAAAGCAGTGGTGTGGCGCTATTAACGCGATTGATCTACCATTTAATCTAAGGAAAAGGATCGACACACAGAGTGTTCGCAACGAACACCTTAATGGTGGATTTTTACCACAGCTTCTAATGAGGAAATATCGACAATCGATTATTTACGCTTCACCACTGGATTAAGGGAAATTTATTTTAGAATTTCCGAGCATCGCCTCACATTACGCAGTAAAACGTTAAGTATTTGTGCACAAGAAACCGTTTGAATGAGTTTTACAAGTGCATATCGTACGTATCGAGTGAAAATCGCAAAGCGGGAGACAAAACGATTTACGAGATTCATTTGTGGTATTTCCAGAAGTACCTATCTCGAAGTGATTCTCAAGCGCACAGCCCACGTTCAAACTGGGGCACTCAAATTGGAACTAATTCTTCAATTTCTCAGCCATTTTTGCACGAATTCTTTTAAAATTTCAAGATCTGATCTGTGATGTGTCCCGAATACATCAATTACCTTCAAAGATCGTCGGGCCGACGATCTTGAATCTTGAAAGGCAACAGTCAGCAGTTCCATCGATGAGCCTCTTTGAAGCCCCTAGTTTGAACGAGGGCTGGGCGTTTCAGCCAAACGTGTACATGTACAAGAGTACATGACACCCTACAACATGATGTAATGCTAGGAAATTTTAAAGAAATGTCTTAAACTCTAGAAAGTATCGATTGAGCGATCAACTATCGACTATCGAATTAATCTTCATATCGTGAAGATCCACCTCATAGGGCACTGACTTCGGTCCGGGTCCGTGTGATGTATTTCACCGATGTCGCAAACAGAAAACACTGGTGAAAGAACGAAAGTGAATGAATGCACGTAACTATGCGCACAAATGATGCTATAGATATATAAGTAGTAGAAAATTATTAAAACAGTCAAGTCATCATTCAATGACGTCTTATCGATAGGAATAGAGGGAATTGTGCAAGAGGCTTGCCAAGTGCAAAGGGAGTCTCGGTGTGAGAGTGTGAGATATCTTCACAATCAGTAATTGAATGATCTTTATAATATTACATCAGCCTGTAAGTGCTTAATCTCTGAAGGAAATAATATCGTATCAAGTAAACTGCAAGCACTTAGTGCTGTTTTACTATTTAAGTGGCGCGTGCTTGAACACCTCGCATCATCATTTCAGCCTTGCATTTGATTCGCGCACTTAATCAGGTATCTCACAAAATTGTCTAATTATCTATTTAATTGAATAATTTTAAACACAGCTTGCGAAGAAATTCCCCTCTTCTAAATTCTTCGCTGCAGAGACATCTAAAGAACAAGCATTTTATAGTATGCATGGAGGAGAGAGAATACATTTTAGGTTTTGAAATTAATGGATATACTAAAACATAATCATTGCTATAAGATTTCGTCATTTTCATGAGTTTTGAGATGAAATTGCGATTTTTGAGCGAGAATTTTTTAATTAACTATTTCATAGACCTTTACATAAAAAGGTTGAAATTGCAAAACTGATTGTGAGACTTGCTATACGTTCATTAAAGAAGAAATCTCATGCACTCCACTAATCTGAAATTCTAGTTAGCTCTCCCAGTCTCCTCTCTTTTTCCCCATATTTTTGAACTTCTTAATACTTTCTCACCTTCCAATCATTTTTTCGCCCCTAAAAGTCTCACTAAATGGAGAGGCTTGGAAGACAAGAGGCACAAGTGCAGTTTATGGTTTTTGCTATTTCAATAATAAATTGCATTTTTATAAAGTTTCAAAATTACATGGAGCCTAATGGCTGACAGGAAGTTCAAACTCACATTTCTAATGCTTATAAATCGGATTTTGGTAGAGAATTTTTCCCAGAGTATATTGATAGACTAGTTTACGTTGAAATCATTAATGTATCAAATTTCTCAAAAACTGCTCTTATGCGTCTCGTCCTATGAGCCCCTCGATCATACTTTTTATACTAATTTCTCTCTCTCCGATCTTTTGGGTCTACAGTAATTTAAGTGCGGTGAAAACTTTTCGGCTGTTTGGCTGCACTTTTTATCTCAATCATAAGAACGATTCCCGGGAGTTTTTATCAAATATTTTTTTCGTTGTAAAATATTGGCATGTAATAGTAAAAAGAGGCGTATCTGCTTCCTGTTTATGGGAGGAATTAAAACGAGGCACGACTGACAGGTGCGACGCGACAAAACTACAATAATATTGCCGGAATGCAACAATTCGTGTTCAAGGGATATCCATGTTGCATATTCACAAAAGTTAAGGCGCTCCGGTTGCTCTTCAACGGTAGCCACGCTGCGCTGGAGCCCGCATATACGCGGATCACCGGCATAGTTTTGTGCCCCAATGAATCGGCTGTGATAGAATTGCGCGAATGCCTTCTTTTTACCTTTTTGGAGATGCATAGGATTTCGCGAATTTGTCCGGTACTGAAAACTTATATATTTGCACGAATATTCAGTTTTCAACGGGGAAGCGTTAACCCGGCAACCTTGGTAGTTTGCGGAAGATAACTACATCGCGGAAGATTGTTCATTTCTTCCTCACTTACGGGCATGTCTCTCTTCGATGGATAGCCTTCGAAGCACGAATGGCCAAGAGAGCTTTCATAGACATTTAAAAAGTGAACTAAGCGCCTGTGGCCGCGTAGTGGCCACAGGCCTACAACCACTAAAACTACACTGCAGTAACTACTGAGAAAAACTACACGTAAAAAGTCGTAGAACAACCATGTTCAAGTTTTTTGAGAGATGAGTGGATTCAAAACCCGACGAGTGCACCCGAAATAAAGGGAATATTTATCCTGATTGCAACGGTATGCAGCATTTTTATGATTTATTTTTAATAAATGTTTTTAAAGAGCTACACACAGTTTTTTTCTGAAAAGAACTTAAATAAATCATCTCAAATAAAAGTATCAAAAATTTCGACGCGATATTTTCGTTCCTTATATTTTCTTTTAATCTAACCAAAAAACAATTTGTATCGTCCGAGTTTCTGAATCGTTACAATGAGGATACATTTCCCCCTTTAATTACATATAGTAAATACTGGAGCAGGAAGTCAAGAATGATGCCAAGCAGTCCTACAGCATTCCTACAGTCTTGTAGGCGCTAATATGCATTTCACGCTAACTGACCGACTGCACTGCGTATGGCGCAATGCGCGAAGTATTCCCCAAGTCTTGCAGGCGCGAATATACGTTTAACACTGGCCGTGCTGTGTTTGACGCGATTATTTGAAGGCGCGTTAGAATAATCGCGGCAGCGCCTAAAAGATTAGAGCCTCAAAGGCCCAAGTTGTGTTCCAACACCGTATGAGCATTCTAACGTTGCCTCGTTTCTCCCGTTTAAATATTTTTTCCGAGAAAAGTTAGGAAAATTCTTCATACCCACGACCATCATTCAATTTTTTCACTTCATTCATCATCAGAAGGTAAGACATCAATGACTCGTCAAAGCGGTATAAAAACGCGTTTATTTTCCAACTGTTTCCTATCTTGCCAAACTTCTACTTTAAATTGATTTCATTTTAAATACGCGCATTCCTGTAGCAGATGTTCAGGTTTCTATTCGCGCAACCCTTGTGCCTTTCTCGCGCATTCCTCATATATTTTCTTAGATTTTTCGCGCAATCCTGGATTACCGAATGAATCCATGCAAAGGGCTTAAAACCAACCCTTTGATCTTTATACTCAGCTTTGATTTGGTGTATTGGCTCACCGGATCAACAGATCAGCAGGGAAGTCGAATTTTTTCAACGATGTGTTTGACAGCGAGTGCTCACCACCAGCAAAATTCCAAAGAACATCTTGTTATCGGACTGGCCTGAGTCTATCGACCTTGAGTTATACGATAGTTTTTATCTATTTGAATTACTTCTTTATTTCGGAAAATATTGAATTGTTGAACTTACTTTTTGGATGATCCTGGTCTTCCTAATTTATTCCTGCGGGCAAGAGACGTAAAATAAAGAAAGATGGGTCGGTTTATCAATGGTTAGTCGACAGCGGTATTATCATTATAATTATTATATTCTTGATGAATTTAAATGGAGGACAAACATTTTTACCAACTTGTAAAATCGCTACCTACTAATAATACCGATATTAGATACCGATAAGCGTCCTTAAACGCTCATTTTGCCGTCATTTAAAAAGTTGAAAAAAACGAATTTATAAATGCTATACAACCATTTGATGAGGAATTTATTTTGGTCAATGATCAGAGATCAGTGAGCTGATTATTGAAATTTATAGACAAAGGGATTTCGACAAACAATGAAAACATAGGGTACATGAAGCGATCCTATCGGATGGCATGGGCAGTTGTTATAGTCTAAGGGGGAAATGATCGACTAACTATAGGGTCTCTCGTGGGTTGCCGTTGTCTTCTTTGTCGATCGCTCTGTCTATCAATTTCGATAATTAGTTCGCTGTGGAGTAAATCATAGTTTTGAGATCTCTTGCTTGATTAAAATCAATAATTAATATTTTGCAAATATTATGTAGGTTTAGTTTACCTTTGATTTTGTTTCAAATTTTCTAGTCTAAAAATTTTTTTATGGGGAAGGAGATGAATAAAACTAATGTTGTCATGGGTAAAATTTGAGTTCTTCTTGTTCTGCTCACTTTGTGTTTTCTATTAGTTTTGGCTTTCCTTTCTGGATATCTTTTATTGCATATCTATCATGGTCGAGGTTATTTCATATCATAAAATTCGTCGTTTCCCATGCGAAACATCGTAACTAAATTCCAGCGACGTAAAATTTGCACTCGCTAACAGGGCCGGATTTAGGGGGTGGCCACATGGGCCGCGGCCCATGGCGGCAAAAGGGGGCGGCAGATGTTGCAATTTTTCAAATGTAGGTATAAAAAAAAGCGGATTCAGAAAAAAAACTACTAACGAGAAAAGGCGACAAAATCTCTCATGTCATGAGATTTTAAAGTACAGTAATTTCTAAATCGTTCGTCTTTCGGTGATACAAAAGACAGCGCCTTTCATTAGTCTAGCTGAGAGAGAAACCAAACACACGATTTGGCCTTATGCGGCACGGCTCAGAGAGCAATGATGACGAGGACTTGAGATGAAAAGGAGAAGCCCTCGGCGCGGTGGTCGGCATGTAACACATATTAGCGCCTACAAGACTGCATGAATACTTCACGCATTGCGTCGAACACAGTGCGGTCAGTAGCGGTCGGCACGAAACGCACAGCGCCTACAATACTGCGTGAATACTTCACGCATTGCGTCAAAAACAGTGCGGTCAGCAGCAGCCGGCGTGAAACGCATAGAGCCTACAAGACTGTAGGGATACTTCATGCATTGCGCCAAACACAGTGCGGTTGGCGCGGTGCCGGAAATAAACCACATTCATGTTTATTCTTTCATATTTTTTTCGTTCATTTCTTATAAATGAAACGCCTTGTCCACACAGAGATAGGTTTACGGAACTTAACTCTCGCACAAAGTTCTGTGAACTTGTGCTAGTGTTGGCAGGGCCTTCACAAAAATTGTGGCTAACACGAGTAAACGCGTCTTATGCACCCTTCCTCCTCCGGCACGTTCACTTGATGGTTTGTATCGATGTTTCAAAACGAATGAGAAGGGGGCGATAAAATACAGGCGGCCCATGGGCGGCAAGTAGGTAAATCCGGCCCTGCTTGCTAATGGTATTTTTTCGTTGAAACTGTTAGTCATTTCTGACTGCAAATGTCACTGGTTTTCCCGGATAACACACGAGAACAAATTAGGGAAATTTTGGGCGCAAATCGCTCAGTCACAAACTGTAAATAATTGTTCGAGTGAATTTTGCAACCTTGGAATGGAGTTACGTGTTTTCAACTACGTAAAACCAAGGAAATTTTGGCCAAAAATAGCACAGTCACAAACTGTAAATAACTGTCCGAGTCATTTTGCAACCTTAGAATGATACGTTTCTTCATCCGGAAAACGACAAATTTTGAAACCTGGGGTGCGGTTTGGCACCCCATGAATTCATGTAGAAGATCCTGCCAGACCATGCTGAGGTGCCAGGCGCGGCTATAAGCGGGAAAGAACAATCGGAACGCCTTCAATTTTGTAATGATGCAACATGGGCAATTGGGCATCTCTTAAACACGAATAGTTGCATCTGGGCGTTATTACCATGTTTCGCCGCGCCCCATCAATCGGTGGTGCCTCGTTGTAATTTTGTCTATAGGTAAACAGTTATCAGTTACTTTTCTCATTATTACTGCCAATTTGAAAATTTGACACGAGTCTTCAGGGGAGGAAATAAGTCGTCATTGCAACGCTAGTATCGCACTACCATTTTCTTTCATAGCCAGAATGCTTAAATATAAATCATTTTAATACGTCGTTTCAAGACTACAACAGTCAGGGTCACGTATCCTCAGAGCCTTATTCCAGTTTTGGGGTTCGTAGAAAAGCTTTACTTGGTCGTCCAGAGAGAGAAACATCCGCAGTTGCAACGCCAAGCGCACTATGGATAAGGGGGGGGGATAGAGAAAAGAGTGGGGGCGTCTACGACTACGATGTGCGTTTCGAGAGGTGGTGAAAATCAAGAGGCTTATAAAGATGTTACTTGGCAATATTTGAAGGCCTTATTAATAGCAGTACGGTCAGCTAATGTTTTGGTGGGAGAATTTAAACTCAGCCACATTTATTTCAAGAAGAAAGTCTCTGAACTTACAGCCCCGGAGACAAAGCTGCAACATCTCGCGCCTCCTAGGTAAGAGCGTAAGAGATGGTGTGCCGCTCAGTAATTCGTTGTATTATGCTCAGATGTGGCAAGTGTTAGTTGAAAATTTAAAATATTATCTAATCGTCGAAATATTTTTTTGGATTGCTTTTTCCTCCGGAACTTGGTTTCACAATACACTCTCCGAGCTTATCTTAATACAGCTCTTTTTGAATTAAATCAATGCCGCGCTATGCGCGTGCAGAGGTTAGAGTTGACTCTGAGTAAGTTTGATAAAGAGTCTGATGCGAACATGATGCGAACTATTGTTATTGTGAGTAATGTTGGCATCGTCGAAGTAAGCTTGTAAATGAGCGGGAATTTCTTCGGAAAAAATTCTTAGTATGGGATCGACCAAGAAAAATTGTATCCCTTGCTGGGAGAGATCAAAATTGATGGTTAAAGGTACGAACTTTTGGGGAGTCAAACCGAGCCACGCCGTAGAAAGTTTAAAAAACTATGAGCACAACCTCTGATTAAGATTTCCTTAATAGCGATCTTAATCTGAAATTCGCGTCATTTCTCACAGCTGCATGGTAGGATCTTCTCTCTGAGAGTGTTTACCCTCAACCCTCAACCCTTTGCTGCGGGAAGAGAATAGAATAAGTATTAATTGTCCCTCCCACACAATTTCGTGACACGCCACCAGAAAAGGTATAATTACGTACATTTTTCTCATATTGGTAGCTGATAATCCTGGAACTAAAAATATCCCCAACGCATTTAAATAAATGTAAATAAAAAAAACACCCTTGATCATACGAATTTGTCCTCTCTATTTCAACCCACAGAATAAACAATCATAAAAACAAAAAACAAAATAGAAATTTGGTCTTAGTAATCGCTTTGAACCCAAAGCCTTATCACGTCTCAACTCACCCGTATTACATATAATTACTCAATCAGGCGTACTACAAAAACTACATCATTAGATTAAAAATTAATTTCGATGTGATGTCATGAGACAAAAATAGATGCCCTCTTTGCCCTTAAATACACTCAAATTGCAAATCATCGGAAGACTTACACTTACGAAAAGTAGCGTTGTAAAATGAGACTCTCGAATTTGAAGAGGCTTGTGCTTCAAAATTAATCGCCAGAAGTCTTAAAATAAAATCATCTTGTGAAGTATTACTCTGGGACTTTTGAGATAGGAACTCATGTAAAAAGTTTTCAGATATGTTACAATGTAATCCCGGTAGGACACAAGGGTCCATCCAATCAACTACAAATGCCGGATGTTAAACCATGCAAATGCGATCTTTAGAATACTCTCTCAATTGGACGTATTTCTGTCAAACGGAACTATGTGCATTATGACGTGAACCCTGTTACGCACATATTCTTATGGGTCTCAGGGCCCATGTCTTAGTGCACACAGTTCCGTTTGATAGAAATATGTCCAATTGTAATGCCAATTTTTTTGCATCAGCTCTTAAAAAGGGGAGTAGTGCGAGTCAATCAAAGAATTTCTAAATTTCGGATAAACTTAATTTAAATCTTATTTGTATCTTTATATATGTATGTGTGTTTATATTTTTTTCTTTTCTGAAACTGGGGTGTTGGGTGTGAGGAAAGCACATTTCAGTTGCGGTGTTCCACAATCTCCGCCGATATTCAATTCATCACTTAAAGGAATGTATTTCACACATGAGCTCTGTTCTCCGTATAATTCCATGCTTTCCGTGACTCATGCAGAAATACAGATAATGTCTAATTTTAGAGGAGTGACGAAATTAGGAGTCCGGAGACTCAAAAACACCATAACTGAGAAATATCTCTTAGGCACCCAGCGTCTCAACTGTGCTTCACGCCCTGAAATATCTGCTAACGAACGCATAGGCGGTTCTACGGGGGTGCCAGTGGGTGCCGGGCACCCCCAAGCAAAAATTAAGTACGGTTATCGGAACCGTGAAATTACTGATTTTAAAGATTCTGTATTCGCTTGAAAAAAAATCCCAGCAATTAATTGAAAATGTTTTGAACAGAATTAATATTGATAGCCTTGTATTACAAAGACTCTACTGTTTTTTTTATGGTAAGATTGTAGTTTTGATGGAAAGTTTTGCTAAAAATTGTCTACATTGAATTTATACGTATTTAAGTAGAAAGGAATAAGGAGAGAAAAAGAGAAAGGAAGGTAGGAAAGGGATAAAACTTGAGGGCCGAAACTTAGGCCTCCCCTAAGCGACCGTCTCCTTCGGGGCCGGTCTCTGACATTTTCCACCTCTGGGCACTCCCAAGCATGAAGGTCTAGAACCGCCTATGAACGAACGTATATGTCGCAGGCAAATAGTGAAATCAGGCACTTTGTCAAATGCCTAGGTAGATTGTTAAATTTTGACGGTTTACACAATTTTGTGAATTTTTGGCAAAGAGCTCGCGAGTTTTCAATATTTTTGGAAGAATAACTCATGAAACCTACGAACTCTTTTTGTCTTTACCTCTTCAATTCCTTCTCATATTTTTATATGTTCACATTCTAAAAATTCTGTATTTTATGACCTGCTAAAAATTTCAAGACGAGTGTCTGTTCAGGAGCTAAAAATCGTTTAAAATACTATTGTGTGATGCAAATGCTCACCGAAAATTGTTTTTTACAGGAGCAATTAATTATTTTGTCTAAAATTAGGAAAATATTAAGCACTTCAATCTAAGTTAGAGTATTTTACTATTTGCCTAGGCATTTGACAAAATGCCTGATTTCCCTGGTAAAAATTGGCAGTAGAATGTGTGTTCCAAAATACTATAGACCTAAAGCCGGCTGTAAGATTTCCGATAGCTTCTGTAGCCGGCTGTACAATTTCTTATAGCCTTTTATAGCCGATGACGATTAAGCAACAGCCAGATGATAAAGTTTATGCTAAAACGTTACTAAATACGGATACCAGGACATAGTTAGTTTTTGGACTACCGCTCTCTTTTAGTGCCGTAGTATCTTGATTTATTTTGCGAGGAAAGCTCCGTACATTTGAAGGATGACCGTCATTCTAAATATGTTGGAGCGCCTTCAATTTCTTATGATACTGTGCAATACCTCTGGTGTGAAATAGTTGCTTCAGACGCCGTGGCACGCTGCGGCGCGACGGGCGGGCAGGGAGCTCGAAGCGCGCATTGGCGCCTACAAACCTAACAGGGATACTTCACGCATTGCGCAATGCGTGAAGTATCCCTGTTAGGTTTGTAGGCGTCAGTGCGTCGCCGCTCCGCTTTGTGTTAGGCTCTAATATTTAATCTCGAGGAGTCAGCGTTTTTCAACTCATGATTTTGAAATGTTTGCACACTCTGTATGGACTATTCTCATTTTAATTGATGAAAAAAAAATATGTTTTAAAGGAAAATATAATGTGTGTTCTGTAAATATTAAGGTAGTTCCGTATCAAACTTAATGATTTCCAAAGCAAACGAATTTCTACACAATTTCTTATTGCCTTTTATAGCCAATGGCGATAAAGGGTAAAGCCCGGCGATAGGAACTATAGCCCGACTGTATACTTTTTTATAGCCTCGTATAGCCCGGCTATATAATTCGTTCCGCTTTCTACAGCCAGCTATATGATTTTCAATAGCCTTCTTTAGTCGGCTATAAGAACTCCTATGGTATTTTGAAACGCAGCTCCTATCGCCAATTTTTACCAGGGTACTATTTGCCTGCGACATATATGCATTGATAGATAGAGATAAATCCTATCATTGTAATAAACATATTACATATCACTCCCTCATATCAACGACTGTATAGAGTTGCAAGAAAACATACTTTATCGCAGAAATTCATAAAAATATCCGACCTAGACTTATTTGAATTTGAAAAAAACGAGCTCTGTGTAGCAGTGATGTACTTTAAATAACATCTAACACCGACAAGCGTCCACTTTAAAGTTCGTAAACATCCACTCGCGGACGTCCATCACAATCTGTGCAGTACTCACAGCTCAATACAGCTTCATCATCCTATCTGATTGGATAATAACTACAGTTCATGATGAATCTAATCATCGGCTGACTTTTCCGTCTAAATTTTATTGCTTTAGGAACTTTTATACGATTGTCACTTCTGATTTTTAACTGGAAAAAACTCCTTGGGTCAATCAGCCAGGTATCCCTTCAGCGTTGGATAGTTTTCATTAATTTTTCTTTATTAATAATCAGAGGCTCAGACCTTCGAAATTAAAGTCAACGTATCGCGGCATTTTTTTTTTTAAAAAAAAAAAAAAAAAACTGAAAAAATACTTTTTTTGAAACTGGAATAATTCTTACCATCGCATTTTGAGCGATAAAACAGTAGATCGGAGGCGGTATGAACTGAAAAGCGCCAATCGCCCAGTTTAGATCGAACCAAGTAGCAAAGATTGCAATTAATTGAAATTACATGGGGAAAATATTGCAATTGTGGTGGAGTGTTGTTATGTTGTCTATTCACTGATCGATCCTCCTATTAAAATTTGTTGCGATAAGGTTGACATAAGATGCAATATTTTCTGCACTGCAAATTTCACGCCTTTCTCCGTAATGAGACGTATTTTATTGGCCGTTTAAAATGGGCATTTAATGACCGAATGATGTAAAAATATTGAAATTTAATGGTAAAAAAATAAAATTTCATTACATTAAATTGCAAAATTATTTCAATATTTTCGTCGCTTAGTGCCGAGAGAGTTATGCTAAGAGACAGGTAAGCTGCAGAGAATTGTGCATTATGTATTTTGACGATGAGGTCTAAAAATTTCAAAATCTGGTTTTGGTCTAAAATTTTTATGGCACCCATTTTTATGTGCAGGCACCAGTCTCTTCTCCTCACAGCCCTCTGCTATTTCATGAACCGAGGTGCTACTCATGGCTGACAGGAAAGTGATCAAATACGTTTGTAAGGCTCTACTATTTCTATGTTGTTTGCAATGTGCGCTTTGTGCGAAAATCCTGTTCCTGTTCCCGCATCAGCTGCCCAGTCACTACAGAGCTTTCAGTCCAATAATCGACAAATTAGCGAGCAATGGCCATCAAATCACTGCATACGTCGCACCAAAGTTCGTCAAGCAGAAACCAATCCCTAATCTCAAGGAAATAGCAGTTCCTCCTAAGGGTCTTCAGATAACACGTAAGCGCACAGATATGATCTTAAATTATGGGGTACGCCCCCTATTACGCGGCCCAACCCAATCCCCATGGGGTGCCAAGGCCCTCCTTGCGGTGTTTTTTTTTACCGGCAAAACAATGGGTGCATACACCAAAAAAAAACACGGTTATTCAACGGTTAAGCGGTTGTAATGTCACAAGGGATTCCACGGTAGTAGAATCGTGGACTTTGGTAAAAATATTGATGAGCATTATAGTAAAATAACCATGCTCGTAGTAGAATCATTGTGCTCACAGTAATATCACGGTGGACACGGTGGCATCATCGTGCTTGTCATTACAGTCATTAAGACCCACGACTCTACTAACGCGGAATCCCGTGTGACATTATAACCGTGGTAACCGTATAGAATAACCGCGGTTTTTTCTCCGTGTAGATTCTTATCACTTACACACAGAATGAAAAGAGACAGCTTTTATTACTTAAGAACAGAACGAAAAAAAAAAAAACTATCTTTTCGCATACACACGGTGAGCAGAGCTCACGTAGAAATTGAAGTACGCCCTTACTCCAGAGGAGTGATGCATTCGCGAAATGCGCCATAAGGTGCGTGCCTTTGAAACTTTAAACGCTTACAGAAAAAGAAAGAACAGTACTTTTGAGCCCAAGTCACAGATCGCAATAAATTGCAATTACGTGGTAAAATAATTGGTTCTGCATCAGAGTGTTGTGTATGTTGCCTATCTACTGATTGAAGGAACACTTCTAACTGAAATGTATTGGTATGAAATCGAACTAATTTCCAATTATTGTTCAATGCATTGCAAATCTAATATCTTTCTACATTTTGTTGATTTTCCTAAAACGGCACTTATTGACCAAATGATGTAAAAATACTGCAATCTCATGGTAAGAAAATTGCAACTTCACTGCGATAATCGCAATTTCATTTCCATATTTTCAATGCAATGTGCTATTTGGGGCCTTATTCTCCAGACAGTCCAGACCCCTCAATAGAGAATTTGCAGATTTCTGAAATTTTGTGAATTTTACGTTTATTAAGATGAAATTACTGTGAGAATACTGAGCAGAATATTCTTGGTTTCTACGAAATTGAACAATGGACCAGTTGCGCTGGTAACAGAATCGTGTTTTGATGCTTGATTATTGTAGATTAGCTAACAATAAGAAGATCTATCCAAACAGCAATTTTCTACGTTGAATATTAACCTCTCGAGATATCGTCCTTTAAGAAGTCGGGTTCTTGACGTTATCCACCGTGGTAGTGCATAACATGGCATGTACTACCGCGGTGGATGACGTCATAAAACAAGTTTTTAAGGCGCGATATCTCGGTTGATATTCATCGTAGAAAATTATTTTTAGTTGATCTCCAAGAATAAAGCATCATATTACGATTCTGTGATCAGCGCAACCGGCCCATTAATAGAGGAAATATGACAAAAGAATCGAATCTGCTAAAATGCAAAATTGCCGTTTAAATGAGAAATTCCGCCAGATGACGTCACAAGGCGGTAGGTACAATTTTCTCACTTTCAAATCTATTTTCCTACAATTTCTCATTTAAGAAAAAATTATGAAAAATGCTGCAAACTCAGCTCAATAAATACGCTCATATGAAGCATTAATATTTTTTCGTGCAAAATCTGAAAATTTTACCATGGTCTTTATGTTTGGGGCAGAATTCGACTTTCTCTCATGGAGGAACAGCAGTGCGCTCAAATACGTCCACGTCCTGTGGACCCTGATCCCGACCCTAACGGACGGCGTCCTTCAAAGCCGCGAGCTGCAAGACCTCATGCAGTCCTCGGAAAAGTTCGATCTCGTCATCGTGGAATCCACCTTCGGACAGGAGTGCCTCCTCGCTTTCGGCCACAAGTTCAAAGCTCCCGTCGTCAACCTCCACCCCATCCTGGTCGGTCCTCAAATGGCCTTGCTGACAGGACTCCCGCACCCCTTCTCCTACGTCCCTGACTTCCGCCTGCCGTTGACGGACCAAATGTCCATATGGGGAAGAACTACGAACACCCTCATCGGGCTCTACGAGTTGATTGGTGCGAATTTCTGGTACCTTCCGTTCGTCCAGGAACCGATGTTGAGGAAATATTTCAAGTATCCAGGCTCGGAGACCATACCGTCCATTAAAGAAATGTTCTCGGATGTCTCATTGCATCTGATCGATGCGCATTCGATGATCGGATATATTCGGCCGTACAGCTCGAATGTTATAAATGTGGCCGGCGCGCATATCAAACCGGCCGGCAAGTTGCCTCAGGTATGTATCATGCTTTAAGAGTAAAAACTTGACAGAAATTGGACTACGTTTTGCAATTTGGACCTATAGATTCTAGCCCGCATTAAAAACAACGTATGTGCCATTAATTTCCCTGTGTACATAAGTGTTTTTCCAGAAGAGCCAGAATTTATAGTTCCAAATTGCAAAATGCAGTCCAATTCTCATTTCACACTAAGTAATTCAGGTCAAGCTATGACTGGATCTCATATTTTGCAATTAGGAGCTATAATTTCTGACTACATTTAGAAACAGCATATGTGTCATAAGTTTCTGTATGGAGGTAGGTGCTTTCTTAGATGAGCCTGAAATTTTAATTCCTAATTTACAAAATGTCGTTCAACTCAGGCTGAGCTTTTATTTTCGTATCGGAGGAGGAGGAGAGCAACATGGAAGATCCACGTGGGCTGGTCCGCTACTCCCACATACTGCTTTGCTAGGGAAAAACTCTTGTGAACATTCGAATGTTGCCGCCTTTTCCCTGATAAAAAACGAATTTGGAAAGAAAGTAATGCATATCTTTCCATGAAATTTTCAGATTTTTTTTCTTATTAAATTGCAAAAAAAAATGTGTGAAACATTGTGAGAAAAATATTTACAAATAAAATCGTGTTTTATCAAAGGAAATTTTTGCAACGCTTGAGGGTTCATCCGGCGTTTTACCTTAGCACGGCAGTATAAGTCGAGTCAAGTACGGGATTTTTCATCCATTCATCAGAGTGATTGACTGAGGCATGAAATGATTTTAAAATATACGTTCCATAAAATTGGGCTAGAAAAACAACCGCGGGTTGTTCCTGCGGGATAATTGTTTACTGAGATTTTATGTCAGCACGACGAGAAAATTCATAGTGAAGATAGGGCTTGCTGGGCTTGGTCTTTGTATTGTGCTGCCATAGTCTTAATAATCGGTCCACTGGACTGAAGCAGGTTAAAAGCCATGACTACGGTTATGGTCACAGTATCAGAATGGCCATAAGCACAGCTCACAGCTCATGAAATGTGGCTGCTATGCCTACTTAATTAAGTAGCGTGTCGAGCTGATATTTTCTCTCTCAACTTTCATTCATTCTGGCAAATGTTGATAGAGATTGAATGGTGACATTTGATAACTAATCTGTGCGATAACAGGAAACTGACGAGGTTGTATTGCCAGATTAGCTAATGAATCAGTTGCATCAGTGAGAAAATGTTACGCATATTTTTGTAGATATGGACAATCGGACGACTCTTTCCGCTCTGAAATGATGCTGCTCTGAATATTTGTTAAAAGAAAGAGAGATCATATCACACAGAATTTGAGGATAATGCCCAGTTACAAAACATTCGTGTTTCAATCTGTTGAATCGTTTTTCTTAAAAAAACATACAGAATTTGTGGGATCTAGGGATCTATTGTAGTGTTATTTTTAGAGATCAGAATCATGCGATACAAAGTTATCGTTAGGCAAAATATCTGAATCAGGACAACTGTCGGAAGAGTGTCATGAGTAGCCAGAAAGTTCAAACATCTGCTCGAAGTTGAGACGCTCGACAAAGACTTCAGTTACATTGGCTCGTTGGGGGTCGCCCGGTTCACTAGCACCTCCTTTCGTCGAATATGCAATTCGATCCCCTCGAGGTTAAAATAGTTGCTCGAGGATCCTGCAACGGCGCGGTGCAGCGGCGCGACATGGCAGTGCCCGCTATGAGGCTGCTGCTGCTAGATTTCAAATCAACACTGAAAGTTTATCTATCGCCTCATTTTACTAACTAATCAATTTTTAACTCATTTCACTCTTGGACCAGTTCATGAATTGGTCAATCATGTTACGGAATAAGTCAGCTCACAGATGAAGTTTAACCAAAATAGTTCTGAAGAGTAAATTGGCTGTTCCTCATCACTAATGTAATTGAAGTTGTTTTAAATTTCCACACATAGGAGGGTGAATTCGTCTAATTTTTCGGGTTGACATGGTAGAGGTTTTCTAAAAAATTCAAGGCTCGTGCAAATTATTCGGTTCTATGGAAGACGCTTCATAAAACAGGCATTCTAATGTATATCACTGGCCTAAGTGCGAAATCATGTAACTCATTTGCGACGTTGCCAGGGCCGGATTCACCTACTCGCCGCCCATGGGCCGCCTGTATTTTGCCGCCCCCTTTTCATTCGTTTTGAAACTCGATAAAAACCATCAAGTGAGCGTGCCGGCGGTGGGGGGGGGGGTTGCATAAGACGCATTTACTCGTGTTGAACACATTTTTTGGGTAAGCCCTGTCAACACCACTAGCAAAAGTTCACGGAACCTTGCGCGAAAGTTAAGTTGCGTAAACCTATCTCTGTGTGGACAAGGCCTTCCACGTTAGGCGCAATGTGTGAAGTATTCACGCAGTCTTGTAGGCGCTATGCGTTTCACGCTGACCGCAATGACCGCAATGTGTTTGATGCAATGCGAGAAGTATTCGTTTAGTCTTGTAGGCGCTAATATGTGTTACATGCCGATCGCCGAGGGCTTCTCCTTTTCATCTCAAGTCCTCGTTATCATTTCTCTCTATGTCGCGCCGTTCCAGGCCAAATTGCGTGTTTGGTTTCTCTCTTAACTCGACTAATTGAAGGTATTGTTTTTTGTATCACTAAGAGACGATAAAATTAGAAATTACTATACTCTCAGTAAATGAGAGATGTTGTCGCCTTTTCTCGTTTGTAATTTTTTTGTCTAAATCCGATTTTTTTTTATACATACACTTAAAAAAATTGCAAATTTTTGCCACCCCTTAGATTTGCCGCCATGGGCCGCGGCCCATGTGTCCACTCCCTTAATCCGGCCCTGGACGTTGCAGACTTCCACTCATACTTTATTTTATCATTGGAGTGCTTGTTAACTTAATTTATTTAAAAACTTCCTTGATTTTTCCCTGTCTCTTAGCGGAAGATTCTGCATAAATTTAAAATTGTGAATTTGGCTCGTTCTCTTTCGAAAAAATAAAATTGAAACAGACATTTCGAAACACCGCAATGGAGATACGTATGGTTGCGCTAATTAGCCATCAAAATATATTACTTACCTCAGTAGATACTGCTCTTAAGGTTATCAGATTCAACTGTTAGAAATTAAAATTTTAAAAATCTTGCACATCGATAGTCACGTATTTTTGTTATTTTTTGCGAATAGGACCTGCAAAAGTTCATGGATGAAGCTACGGAAGGTGTAATTTATTTCAGTTTTGGATCGTTCATTGACGTTAAAACATTTCCCGATTACTACAGGAATATTTTCGTGGAGACACTGAAGAGCCTGAAACAACGGGTCATCTGGAAGTGGCATGAAGAAATACCTGACGCCCCAAATGTTTTAACCAGCACCTGGTTACCTCAAGTAGAGATTTTGAGTAAGCATTACAAAAATTAAAATAAAATAAAATTTTAGTTGTGCTAGTAACAATGCTCAGTGAAGGCTACCAGACACCTTTCATTTTTGCTCGTTCAGTGGATAGGGGAGTGAATATAGTGGGACCCGGGACCCCACTGCCACTAGTACTTCCTCACTCCTGTCGTAATAATGAGTCGATTTGACCGGAAATCTAAAATGGGTCATACTAGATTTTCCTGGGGATTAATACATAATATCAGAAGTCTGCTAGATATCCGCACTTTTTTTTTCGTTGGGGTGGCCTCAGTATTAAAAATTAATGCTTTAATTAGGTAATTAAAGCATTGTCCCGTTACTAATTGAATCGGCTCGTGCGAAAACCGCTAATGTCCATTTTTTTCAATTTTGAGATTTTTGGGTTAAAATACTCTCGGAGGTTAGACACACTCATTAATGTGGTGAAAATGTTTGTTCCTTAGATTTGAACCTCTTTTCAGGGGGGGCCGTGGTCCGAATCATGCGAAAACCGCTAATGTTCATCTTTCGTTATATGCCTCATTATACTGTACAACAAACCAATATAGAAAAAATGTCTCGTGGACAAAATTAGGTGATCTTGATACATTTTAAGGCGCTGAATCCGATTAGGACCTCCGTTTTTCCCCATAATCCTCAAATTTTCCGGAAAAGCCGATTTTACTAGGAAAAATGACCATTTTAGGGCATTTTCAGTGTTTTTCCGACTGCTATCCCCTGCATAATGTAGGTGAAATTTTTCGTAACTACGAGATTCAATTGTACCGATGTCTTTTTAACTGATGAGTCCGGAAATGACCTTAATTTTTCCCGTTCACCTCTCAGTTTTCCGGGAAAGCAACTTTATCCCGGGAAAATGAGCAAATCCGACGCATATTTGTCGTGCATGCAATGTATTTTTATAAATTTTCCTGGACCCGTGGTAGCATGTTACTCATGTATTTTGAGCTGCTAAATCTGAATATGACCTCGGTTTCTATCTATCACACTTCAGATTTCCGGTAAAGCCGAGTTTTCCGAGCCTAAAATTGTGTATTGTAAAACCTTTGCCGGATCGAAGTGTATTCAAAATTTATTGTATGAATGTCTCCGACATGTGATACATCGGTTCCTTTGTATTTTGATCTGTTGAATTCAAGTATGATCTCAGATTTTTCCGATCACCCATCATTTTTCCGGAAAAGTCGCTTTTCCTAGGAAAACGCTCTTTTCAGATATTTTTGCAATGATTTTTCTGCTCTAGGGAGTTTCAGAAATTTTCCGAGATCCTCTTTAGGTCTCTCTTGCTGTATTAAGAGGCACTGAACTTGAATTTGACCCTCACTCATCTTTGACAACCCCCCATCTTCTAGAAAGGCCGATTTTTTCGGGCCTAAAGCTTTTCCGGACTGTTTCCACTTCTAGGGAAATTCAAAACATTTTCCGTATGTGTGATACATCGATTCTCATATAATTTGGGCTGAAAACCCCGAATATGACCTTAGAAATTCGTTATAACCTACTGGAGAATTTCTGAAACTCCTTCGAGCACAAAAATCATCGCAAAAATATCTGAAAAGAGCGTTTTCCTAGGAAAAGCGACTTTTCCGGAAAAATGATGGGTGATCGGAAAAATCTGAGATCATATTTGAATTCAACAGATCAAAATACAAAGGAACCAATGTTTCACATATCAGAGACATTTATACAATGAATTTTGAATATACTTTGATCCGGCAAAGGTTTTACAATACACAATTTTAGGCTCGGAAAACTCGGCTTTACCGGAAATCTGAAGCGTGATAGAAAGAAACCGAGGTCATATTCGGATTTAGCAGCTCAAAATACATGAGTAACATGCTACCACGGGTCCAGGAAAATTTATAAAAATACATTGCATGCACGACAAATATGCGTCGGATTTGCTCATTTTCCCGGGATAAAGTTGCTTTCCCGGAAAACTGAGAGGTGAATAGGAAAAATTAAGGTCATTTCCGGACTCATCAGTTAAAAAGACATCGGTACAATTGAATCTCGTAGTTACGAAAAATTTCACCTACATTATGCAGGGGATAGCTGTCGGAAAAACACCGAAAATGCCCTAAAATGGTCATTTTTCCTAGTAAAATCGGCTTTTCCGGAAAATTTGAGGATAATGGGGAAGAACGGAGGTCCTAATCGGATTCAGCGCATCAAAATACGTAAGGGTAACTTTTTTTACTCGGAAGGCATACTGAAAAATATGCGTTTTCGATGATTTAGAACCGACCATGCACGAATCATGCGAAAACCGCTAATGTCCAGTTTATTGCTGGTCGTTTCGTGATGAAACTTGCTTTAAGTGCCGCAATTGTCAAGAATTTTAGTTTTACAACTTTATTTGAATGATAATCTATCGTTTTAATATCTTTAGAATGAATTTTGAAAGTATCAAACGGTTCCTAAACTCGGAGATTTTCACGAATCATGCGAAAACCGCTAATGTCCAAAGTCTTTTCTTTTTAATAATTCCGTCCCAGACAGAAGAGGAGCTGGAAACTGTTAGGGATCCTTTTCTACAATCCTCTCCTGTAATAATTAACTTCCGAACATTTTTTAATTCCGCATTTTAAAGGCTCCTACAGTTTTTTGCAGTTCTCTCAAAATTAGAGAAAATGGACATTAGCGGTTTTCGCACGAGCCGATTCAATTGGACTGCATTTTGCAATTTGGAACTATAAACTCCGGCTCATCTGAAAAAACACTTACGTGCATAGGCAACCTAATGGCACATACGTTGCCTTTAAACTGGGCCAGATTTTATAGTTCCAAATTGCAAAATGCAGTCCAATTTTCATTGGAAATTTTTTCAACTTGTTCCCCAAAAAATTGTTCGGACTCCAACAGACTTTCACCAACGAAACTTTTTCGTTTTAATAATAATAATAATAATAAAAAAAAAAAAGTCAGTCCGATCGTAAATCCATCCAGTACCTAGACTCCAGCCCAGAACACCATTTTTCTGTTTGATTGATTTTTCAGCATGGATTGCCCTGATCAAGCAATACTCAGTAAACCCGAACCGTCAAACATGTTTAATTTTTTCAAACTTCCCGTCAAATCTAATTTTAGTGATTTTCCACACAACAGACAAAAGTCATTTATGAATGTTTTTATTGAATGGAGTGGCTAGAACTATCCCATGGAATCTCAATAAAACAAAATGCTTGAGATTTTTCTTACAAATGAAATAGGACAATAAACTTTCGCATTATCGTGAATCAAAATTTTAGATTCAAACATCACTGTCTGAAAACTTATCAATATTCCATTTTTTCAGCTCACCCGAATTGCAAGTTGTTCATCACTCACGGAGGTTTCAATAGTTTAGTCGAGGCGATGAGCATTGGGAAACCGGTCCTTGGGATTCCGTTTTTCGGTGATCAGTTCTACAACGTTGCCTTTTACGAACATAGAGGAGTTGGTCTCGAGGCGGATTTGAACTCACTTAGCGCCCCGTACCTCAAAGAGAAGATCGAGCGGATAATCTACACACCCTCGTAAGTTTGTTGAATGATCGATCATCGATATTTCCCCATTTGAAGCTATGGTCAAGAATCGATTATTATGGTGTTCGTTGCGAATACCCTGATTACCGATCCTTCCTCATAGGTTTAAATGGCAGACTCATCGATATATCGCAAAGTACGCCACGCCACGCCACTGACCTCCCTTAATACGGAAAATCGGAGAACCGCGGGCTGCTGTTTTAACGGAGTGTACATGATCTAGAGTTTTTAATGGATAATCCAGTACGTCATAGGACTATTTACGTCATAATCAGTAAGGAAGCCGTACTTACGGGCTATATAGACATACCGTCCGCGTTCCGGGCTCAGAGGCCAAAAGTTCCGGGTTTAGCACCCGGCGCGATTGAAGCTGCGGCTCTAGCACCCGGAACTTTCGGCCTCTGAGCCCGGAACGGACAGTTTGTCTATACAGCCCGAAAATTTCTTTTCTGTGAACCGCTCGCGGAGCAAACCCCCCATTTTTCTCATTATATCTGGACTCGAATTTTCATTTAAGAGGGATTGAAAGTCAAAGCAGCTCCACCGAACACCAAGGTGCGCTTCGCCCGCGACATCGAGCTAACTTTTTGAAAAATTAAGTCTCGGTCGTCTCACTTAAACAAGACAACTTTTCCCCGGTGCGAATTTTCGAATGCCGTAAAAATTAATGTAAAAGCTATGCGCCATTGTATATAGCCTGATGCTCAGGAATCTAGTGACTTCCTATTCCTAGGGACGAGTTGCACAAAAACTCTTTGTCAGAAGTGGGATTCGAACCCACGCCCACAGAAGTGGACTGCGACCTGAACGCAGCGCCTTGGACCGCTCGGCCATCCTGACTGCGTGATGCTCTGAACCTACTGAAAAAGTAAAATGACTCAATAATAGCGCAAACAGGTGAAATTTTGAGCAAGGAGTGAAGAAGGGAGGGGGGGAGATAGTCCAAAAGACAAATTAAATCGCAGAAGAAATTGAATAAAGAATGATAAATTGTGCTCGTTATCTTCGGCGTCACAGACTGGCGTGATGTGTCGGCTTGTTTAATAAGCGTGAGTAATGTCGGCGAGCCAACCAGCATAATAACAGTACATACTACGAGTACGGCGGCGCGGCGCGCGCACGCCACATTTTGCCACATGTTAAGTCGATTTTGACGCAATGGTTTGGTGAATATCGGGAGAGGCGCTATTTTTCGCCATCGGTGACTAAGCGGAAAGTATGCGCCTTCACAAGAAATCAAACACGTCAACTAGTCTCTTTCTTTTTTTAAAATTCTATTCGCCCTTGAAATGTTCGCATACACGCACACTGCGAAGCTAAATCTCCCCTACGTAAACGGTGGCGGACGCGGAGGAGAAAGGGTGACCCCAGGGGTTGAGCATCCTCAAAACTCTAAATTATCACTGAAAAAATTCATTTTTTGCTATCTTTGGAAATAATTTAACTTTGGGTACGCCCCCCCTTCTCGATACAAATGGTTGACCAAAGACAGCCTTATATGCGTATTTCTGGCTTTCATTCAAATATATTCACAATGCATATTAAGTAGATATTTTTGTTTGATTAATTTTACAAAAATCAAAGCATAGTCAGATATTTTGAGACATCGCTAATAGAGATGCGCATTTTCGGATTTTAGCCATCGATACACCGAGAGATTCTTGACTTTTGTTTATTAAGTTTCGTTGTTCAGTCAAGAAAAATTTATTTCAATTTTCCCAAACCCACTTGATCATGCGCATTTAAGTGTTTGCAGGAGCCAAAGAGCGTAGATTGAAAAAAATTCTCTAAAAATAAGCAGCATTCGTACCTTTTTGTCCATTTCACGTGTTTTTTTTGTCTCCTCAGATTTGCCGAAAACGCCAAGCTGCAGGCGAAGATATTCAAAGATGAACCACAAACTAGTCTGGAAAGGGCAGTTTTCTGGATTGAGTACGTCATCCGACACAAAGGAGCCCACCATCTAAAGCCAGCCTCAGCCAAGTTACCGCTCTACAAATATCTACTTCTCGATGTGATCGCGTTTTGGTCCATCTTGTTTTATTTAGTTGTGCGTGTTATTCGTCAATTAACTCAAACAATTGTAGGCTCCTTCGGTGGCGGAAAAAATCAACCGACCACGGCGGCAAGCAAAGTACCGCAAAAAAAATACCAGTGATATTGCTCGTTTTGTTACCTATTAGCTGACTATTTTCGGACTGCGTCCTGTTAAAAGAAATTGGACACAGCGATGCGTTTATTTGAACCTTGCGTTTTACGATACAAAATGATGTGTCACTGGCAACACATCGTTGTGTTCCGGCCCCATACTTAAAAGGATAAATAAGACAACAGCGTGTTAACTAAACACACATGTGTGTTTTTGGAAACACAGCACACATTAGAAAACAAACGTGCCAAATAAATGCAAAGCTGCGTTATTTTTGACAGTGCACAGGCATTTTTAGCCGACGTCAATCAATCAAAATAGATGAAGGGTGCATAGTTTGCCTTCAAAGAATGGGTGATGCAATCCGGCGACGGCCGTGTTCGAATAGTTGCTGCTCAAAATCAACAGGGTGCTGAATGAGCGACACCCATGTATTCCATCATGATAGTGTTGCATTTTGATTAAAAGACTCAACCATGATGGCTAAGCATTTCATAGACATCTGGAGGGTCTGATTTTGATTGTTCGGCGCCCCAAGGAAATTATTTTCTCGTCCTCTCCTCCCTCGTCAACTGGGTTCTATCCACGGATAAACAGCGGATAACCATGCTAGCCGTTCTCTACGCACTTCTGAAAAGTGTCATAACTGCAGCTATGTAGGAGTTTTGCCTTCAAAGCCATTCCCCTCCCCCGCCCATCGCTGAATGGTTTGGAGGCCCTATTATAGCTCTCTTCCTGAAACCTGTAAAAATTGCATGTGTCTCAGATTTGTTTTAATGTGATCCCAAAGCTATTTTATCCATAGCTATTTTAGCCTGATTATCCATAAAAATGTCTCAATTTTACTGCCCTTTACTTTCAGGATTCACCTTATATCCTCATCCTCAGGTTGCTTGACCTCTGGGCCACAGGCTACGCTGGCACAAAGGTTAGCACTATCCGTTGCCTGGTGAACGAGCACTGAAAACAGATAACAATTGAGTTCTTGGAAAATAAAATTTTCGCATACCCACACTGGGCCGGATTCACCTACTTGCCGCCTCCTTCTAAATCGTTTTGAAACATCAATAAAAACCATCAAGTGAACGTGCCGGAGGGGGAGTGGTGCATAAGACGCGTTTACCTACTTATGATGGATACATTTTTTTGCGAAAGCCCTGTCAACGCTACTAGCAAAATTTCACGGAACTTGACGCAAAAGTTTAGTTCCGTAAACCTATCTCTGTGTGGACAAGATCCTCCATTTATAAGAAATTAACCAAAAAATCATGCAAGAACAAACATAAATGTGGTTTAATAATTTTTACTTCCACCGCTGCGCCGCGTCGCGCTGATCGCATTAAGTTTGGCGCAATGCGTGAAGTATTCCTGCAGTCTTGTAGGCGCTATGCGTTTCACACCAACCGCTCCTGACCGCCCGCGTGACCGCACTGTGTTTGGCGCAATGGGTGAAGTATTCATGCAGTCTTGTAGGCGCTGATATGTGTTACATGCCGATCGCCGCGCCGAGGGTTTGTCCTTTTCATCTCAAGTCCTCGTCATCATTCCTCTCTGCGCTGAGCTCCAGGCAAAATTGCGTGTTTAATTCCTCTCTTCACTCGACTAATTAAAGATGCTGTCTCTTGCATCACCGAAAAACGACAAAATTAGAAATTACTATACTCTCATGAGGAAAAAGAGATTTTGTTTCCTTTTCTAACGGATAATTTTTTTTCCTGAATCCGATTTTCTTTATACCTGCGTTTAAAAAATTGCAAAATTTGCCGCAATATGGGCCGCGGCTCATGTGGCCACCCCCTTAATCCGGCCCTGTACTTACATATTATAGATGGATCGCGTTGGACAGGAAGGAACCAAGCCATATCAGCTATTGCCAAATCGCATTGGGCAATTTAATTTTTTCTAAGAGAACGTTTGTGCGGATTTCTTCGAAAAGTTTAAGGAATTCGCTCTAAATGATAATGCGGAAAGTGTTGAAATGCTAAAATGCTTTTGCTATGCAGAAAATTCACTGAAATTTGCACAAAAATCCGCAAAAACCGTTTTCATGTAAAACATTAAAACGCCCGATTAAATTTGGCAATAGCTGACGTGGCTTGGTTCCTGTCTGCTTAACGCGGTCCATGTGTTGCATTCACGATTTTCAAAACGGGAAGCTTTCAAATTTTAAGTTAATTTTTATTGATCTAGCTTTACTTTACTTGACATTACCGACCGACTCGATCTACAAGCTAAAGACGTTGCAATTTTACCGTGTGTACTCACTCATTGCGGCGGGCCAGAAAATGGTTTTAGCCACTATTAATGTGTCCGTGACGCCTTTTTCTTTTTTTGCTCTTCGTGTAAGTGGGGTTTACCACGGAATTTTTCCTGCTGCCACTGGTTCTCAATGATAGAGAATTGTTATTACTTTCCTTTATATTCATTTTTATCCATCTGTTCTTCATTGGAGGTGATATTACGGGCGTGAGTCCGTACTCACTGTGGACTCTCCAGGCCTTATCTTTAAGCCACTGCCTCAACGTGTAATTTTGAAGCGTTGAACTCGATTTTTAGAAAAGAGAGCAATTATTATTATAAATTGAAAAAAAAAAACTCGATTTTGACTCAACCGTCTTTTTCTTTATCTTTTCTTTGAGTACCTATAATAATATCCATGGCGAAAGCCGGAAAACACACATTTCGAGTATTGCTTCGTTTCAGAATCTGGACTTAAATTCACGCACAATTCTGCATGGATTGAGAAGAAATCTATGACAATTCTGAGAAATAGTGTCTAAGTATTGGTTTCTATCTGAAACAAAGTAAAAAGGATCTGCAACATCGAAAATCGAGACGCATGTGTTTCGACTTTCACCATCGATACACCTATAAAGAGCAGTGGCGTGACGTGCTTTGCGATAAATGGATTGATCTGCCATTTAAACCTATGGGAAAGAATCGATAAACAGGGTGTTCGCGCAACGAGCACCTTAATAATCGATTCTTGAACACAGCTTCAAATGGGGAAATATCGATATTCGATCATTCACGCCTCACGACTCACCACTGCAAAGGGATATGGAGTGATAAGATGTATAATCACGCCCATTTTTCTTTTTGTGTTTAAGGGCGATGAGCTCTCAAATGGGTTAGGTATACATACAGGGCGTTAGAAAAGTTAGGTGATATTGATAGGATCCACTACCCCCCTCCTGAAAAGTTTAAAGGGACCAAGAAGTTACTCTCTTTGACCTGGGTACGTCTCCCAAGTTTCAAATCTTTACCTCAGTCAGATAAAAAGCTAGCAGGAAGGAGGGGACTTATTTAGCACCCTGTAAGTCAATGCACTATCTGTAGACGGTGAAACTAGAAAAACCTTTAAAACATCTCGATTTTGGCGATTAAAAATATCTGATTTGATTTCATATTCCAAGAAAATATTCATTATTTTACGATATTATTTTTTACACGACATATTTAGAAAGTATGGATGGAACAGCAAGAAGAGATCGCGTGAAATTTTAAACTAAAACAATGCTTTTTTTTAAAATTTATTTTTATTTTAATGTGTGAAACATGACGCAAAATCTGCGACGCAGCATTTATCGACGTACACGATGTTCTAGTTTCACTGTCAATTAGGTATCGTGCTTTTGGGAAACTGAAATCACGTGCCAAGAAGAATCAGGCGGCGCTTGTCAGCGCCGCGCCGCCGACATGGGCACAACAATTCGTGAAAAGAACTCGATCGGATTTCTCTTTATCATGAGCGCATACTAAAGATTGAAGATTGCTCTGTAAATAGCACGTCCGTCTTCGGTCGCCGATGTGCGCGCCTTAAATTCCGTAGGCATACCTTCACAAGTATTCCTATTATGGCTGTGAGCTGTGAGCAGCACTTACATTATTAGTACTCCGTGTACATGAGGTTGCAGCGCTTTAATTTGAAGGCGTTTTAAGGCTGACTCACCTCCCCGCTCTCTCGCTCCTATAGTAAACCAATACCTACTCTTTTAAAATCAAACCAACCGCTTTTTGCATAGTTGTAATTTCTTCAATTTCTAAGCATTTTTGCTATGTACTGTTTTTAAAGATTGAGTGGGAGGAAACAGAGGGTCCGTCCCACAGTCGCTACGCGGTCCAGCCTCAAGCTGTGAGAGAAATTCGCATCCTCCACACGTATAATTTGTGACTCTGAGAGAATTTTTACCATCTTAATAAATTAATATTATTTGTTTTAAAATATTTTTTGCTCTTTGCTGCTTCTTTTTATTAGTACACACCCCTCATGACTGAAAAGGAAGATAACTCGAATGAATGGTAAAACACCCGTAATAAGCAAATCGGAGGGTGACCATTAACCCAAGGGGGGAAGGGGGATGCCAATGTTTATGACGACTTTGATGTTAGAATAACGTATGCCGCCTTGTAAAATTTGTTAAAAAATCACTGATGGTTTTTGCGGTGTGCGTGCGCTTCGAAATCAACGAAAAGACGTAAGATTTGTTGATTTGAATTTTCCCGCGCGCGCTCTGTAAGAACGGCCTTGGTTGACAGCTGATTTTGTTTTTGTTCTCTCACTCACACAATCACACATTGACATTTGTTTGTTTTGTGCACGATGAATAATGTAATGTATCTTTCATTTCAATGAAACTTCTCAGGTTTCTGCTTTCTTAGCAAATTTTTCTGTTTTCTCCACTCTGCTTTATGTATGTTAATTGTTCACTATTGCTTGTGTTACTCCTGACATTGCTTTAAAATCGTTTTGAGTGTTTTTGATTCGTTTATCAGCATTGAGTCAGACACCAAGTTTATTGTCCTGTGTTTTTGGTTTCTATCCACAAAGAATGAATCAGATCAGTGCACTGAATGAAAACTTTATCAGAAGGTGTTTTCACATCGTTAGTTAATTGTCTTATGTAGCCTATAACATGCTATCTGTTGTTGATCAGAATTGGCTTCGCCATGCGTACCGTCAACTTGTAACTGTGACGGAGAGTCGGATTCCTCTCATTTATCTTCAGATCTAACACAGGAGACTTTAAAATCAGGTAACGATGTTTGCTGTTCCTTCCTTTTGTTGGATCCATACGCTGTTTTTGGTATAAAGTCCATCAACATTCGACTAAATTATTCCTCATGTACTTAATGTAAACTCGTTAAGTTAGAATAGAAGTCGCTATAGTTTGTTGCATTTAAGTTATTTAAAACAGGCTGTTTGAACATTTATGAATGACTCTCATTTGGGATAACTCAATCCTAAATACATTCAAATTTCTTTGATCCAGTGTTTAGGATAATTATAAGTGAAATCCTTACAAGTTCAGCCTAAATATGTACGGATCCTTATTCATTCTCATACTTAATCATTTTATGAAATAATTTTAGTCACAACTTGTGACAACCTTAGAGATGTTTAAAGACCAACAGAGATGTTTTAAAAGTGACTGGAGCTCCTGTCAAATAAGTTAGCAGTTGGTTACTTTCCATTAAGGTGAATCAATAGACGCCATATTTTGTGTTAGAACGGCATGCGGTATATCGCATCAATTGGCTCCATTTTTTCAGTTACTCGTCAATTTTGAGATCGCAATTCTGTTGTCAGGAGACTAAAGCACTCACTTATCAATTCTAACACAGAAACTCAACGTAGTAAAGACGTGGTTTTTTTAAAGAGAAAATATCGCATTCGAGTGCTGTTTTGATATCAGTATCGAATGCAATGTTTTTTCTCTATAAAAACCACGTCTTTATTATGTTGAATTTGTTTGTGAAAATTGGTAAGTGAGTGCTTTAGTCTTCTGACAACAGAATTGCGATCTCAAACTTTGAGAAAAATGACGAGTAGCTAAAAAAATGCAACTAATTGATGCGATACATTGCACGTCGTTCTGACACAAAATATGGCGTCCATCGAATCATCTTAACATATGACCATGCTGCTGTTGTTCTGTGGCGATTTAGGATCAACAGCAGGCAATGTCACTGCTGTGCGCAGATCTGTAGAGCGGTCTACTCCGCAAGACCCTCAGAAGTAAACAAATGCCAACTAATTTATCCTGAGATTTAATAGAAATGTTAAATTATACTACATATGCAGCTATACTTTTTACAGCATGTAGTGTAATGTACGGTTAACATCGTATTGGAGGTGTGCAAAAGTTTTGAGCTTTCCCTAAATTCAATTGGTCCTCCTTGACATTTTAAAGAAATGTCAGAGTGTTTCACCCTCTTTGCATCAGGCTCCTTTAGATCGTATCTAAAAATACCAAGTTTATAGAAACTCGGCTGAAGATGTCTTGATCTCAGATGAAGCTATCTGGTAGGGAAAGGTGTGGACTATTTTGTGTAAGATTTTTATTCTCGTATATTGTCCCAATTATCCTCTTTGTCTCTGTTTTTTCTGTCATCAGATCACCAGTGCAGAAACAAACCAACCATGATGGCCCAAAAAGAACGCCGCAAAAAAACGAAAAAGGAATCGGAAGTCGAGTGCCTGATAACAGATGCCATGGGCTGTGATGGAGATCATGATAAGCCTAATGAAACAATTGTTCACATAGAAAATGAAACAAGCGTACAAGATGCATCTAAAAAAATGGTTAATGACAAATTTATGTATGTGAACATGTGTGATAATATCATTACAGATTCAATCGAGGCAGTGCACAGTAAAATTCCGCAACCTCCCACACTGGAGAAATCGACTGAGGACCCTGGTAGCTTTTCTGCCACTATTTTTGATATAATTGAAGATGTAGATGGAATAAATCACAAGAATGTTACAGTTGTAGATACCCCTATTGCGCCTTCTGCAGAGAATGGAAACGAATTTGTTCCAATGGACTCTTCTGTTGATACTCTTCTTGATCCTTTGAATCAACTCGAGATAGGATTTACATCACCATCAGCTCCAAGTATGGTTCCAGATATCGAATGCACTAATCACATTCCTAGTCAACCCAAGAGTCTATCGCTAGACTCTCGCACAAGTCCTGTAGATTCTGTAGCAGAACTTTCTAGTCTATTGCACAAAAAAGATGAGATGGAACCCTTTACGCCTGCTCAGTTGGCATCATTGTACCGGAACAAAGAGCTGGAGCAGAATGAGGCAATCATTTCAGAGTTTGTCGATGCTGAACTACGAAGTGGACATATTGTGAGGCACCCACTGTACGATCTACTGGTGAACTATTTAAGGATCAGAGCCAAGATTGATAAAAACAAACTAGAGCTGGAATTTTTAAAGCAAAACTGCGCTGAGTATCAAAAGAACATTTGGTCGCTCGAACTTGCAAGGATATCTGAAAATGGCGAGTGTCAGGTAATAATTATTCCATCCTAACTCTTTTCATTTTGGTATGTCCATGGTGGGGGGTTTCGAGCTTATTTTAAACATTTTCTCCGCCTTTGAAAATATTTCAGTTTTCCAAAATGGACAAATTATCCCTAGTTATATTTGAAATTCAATAGGTACAAGAAAATAAAACCACAGTCAAGAACGTATGATTGAATCAACTTCACATGGAACTTTCAGTAATGAATGAAAGGCTCCAAGAAAGTTCAAGTCAAATAGGTAAGGCTGAGTTTGCTTGCTGTATTGGTCAGTGTTTGAATCTCACCTTTGAGTTTCAGGAGCCATGTGGCGCATCAAGATCGATTTTTAGGGGCCATTAAAGATTTTTTAGGGGCCTAATTGACTTTTTGCCTACATACCACAGCGCATTTAGTGAATAGTTAGACGCAAGATGTTTTAGTTACAGAACTAGTAACTGCAACTTGGGGGAAATTTCGAAAAACTACCTAACAGAAAAATTAGGTTTTTTTTTGGAGAGGAGAGGGGCAATCTTTAGGGGCCACGTTGGCGCAGAGCCTTCTTTTTTCAGGCGCCATGACTGATTTCTTAGGCCCATTTGGCGCGTTGGCGCATGTGAGTTTCGAACACTGGTGGTGATGGCCTTCATACCCTAAAATACTTGATTTGAACTTTTTCAAATAAGTTTTGAAAAAGCTCAATCTTATGAAAACAAATGTATCTCACATTCATAGACGTACACTTAAAAATTGGGAAAATAGTGCTCAGAAATACTTACTTTTTATTTTTTTAAGCCTGCTAGAGCCACAATGAAGTATTACTTAAATTAAATTCGAATGAAATGAGGTATATTGCACAATGAAATGAATCATTCAATCAGGTAATACAAATGAAATAAATGAGATTTGCCACCCTTGATGTCTTTAATTATTTATTTATTCGTTTTGAAGGTTTTTTTGTCATGTGTCCATTTAGTCGAATATCCAATACTCCTAAAGATTTCAAGGAAATTGTAAAAGTACAGAACCCTGAGAACCCATTTGGAATATAACATTTTTTGAAATGACACGAACACTCTTATTTTTTAAGTCATAAATTTTCTCAGCTATCCGGCTCAGTGTTTTGAATGCTCACCAGGACTAATCTCATTATTTCAGGATGGTAACCCAGTTGTTGGGACGTACGAGTATCGAGTCTCCAGGATGAACGAAGTACTGTACTCCAAACTCTCTCATAGCCTTCTCGAAATCCAAGAAATACGTCAAGAACTCTCTTTCAATATTCACTCTTGTGAAGTCATTAAATTTAAGGTGATTCACTTTTTTCTGTAATTGAAAACATGGACATGCTCTTCGTCTCAGTTTATCCCCTTTCATAACTTTCTCTAAGATGTATTAGCTTTATTCTTATGGTTTACCTATCTGCTGGGCTTTGCAACTTGAAGATCACTCAGCATAGATTTTAGAGACTTTGGATCAATACAGTTCTTTTGTGAGACGAATTAGCAGTTGAGCAAAAGAAACTGAAAAGATGTGCAATAATGTCTTTTCAGTCGATCCAGGAAAACAATTTTTATTAATTTAAAGTGTAGGTAAATTATTCTGCCAGACAGCAAAAGTCTCAGAATAGCATTAAGTTGGTATTATTTTGAAGCCGGAAGTTCAAATTCCAGTCCATAGAGTGTGAATTGAATTCCCTATACAAAATTGGTATTGAAACCTATATTGCTATATATTTTTAAACATCGAAGTAAGAGAATTTCTAGAAAAATATAATGCATAGTTAGTTACATTCAATCAAGGCTCTGTTTCAAGTTTAAAGTATAATGATTCTCATAAATATTTGCCTTATTTTACCATCATTTGTTCAGGCTTTACAGCTAATACAGGCTTTTGCTTTTTTTTTTTGCAGGTCGAAAATTTTATTCAGTCATTAGTGTCGCATTTCAATTTCTTAAATCCTAATACCCCAGTGTCTCTAGTCCCTGAATCATCTGCTGTTTCGCACCAAGTTAGTCATATCAAAATTGAACTACGGAGTGCTATCTCTGTTTTATTTGCATTCCAAAGACAACCCATCTCAGATGAAGGATTTGTAAGTTTTGTACGCAATTATCTGAACCAGTTGATTGCTATTCTGGTACGCGTGGCTACCTGGAAAGATCACTTGTTTATCTTGAATCACATTCTAAGGTAAATATTACATGCATTTGTTTACTAAGACTTAATCAATCATACCATGCTGCAATAAAATGAATTAATGCACCCAGAAGTGCTCTGAGAATATTCTTTTATCAGATATAGAGATTTATGTATACATTTTCCACACAATGTATCAACTCTAAGTATATCAATATTTATAATTTTAATTAATATTGTCAGAAGCGGATCCAGCAATTTGGCAACACCAAATTTTCTCCATTTAAATCCATGCTAATTAATCAATTCTTGTCGAAGCACCTGCCCCCTCCAAGAATCGATACATTTCCATGGGTTTAAAGAGAGGAAATCCGGTGTTGCCAAATTGCTGGATCCGCCAATGAATATTGTTGGGATGGGCTTAACGATGAATGTGATTAAGTCTACCTGTCTAAAAAATGTGGGCTAATACTTTTTTTTTAGAATTGTGTGAATATGTTTTCCTTTACCTGATAAACTGTGAAATCATGCAGAATCCTCCTACTCTAGCCATCTCATCTGGCAGGGAATCTCAAATTGATCATTGACGGTATCAGTCCCAATTTGTTTATAAGCTTTTGTTACCTCTCAAGTCAAAAGACTTCCCTCAAAATGTTGATATCCCATGAGTGTAAGAATTTTTTCAACGTCTTTACCTCGTTTTGCAGGTGTCCCGCTGGGTTTTCCAGTTGGGCAGCAAATTTCATTCAGCTTCCTGTTCCATATGAAGGATCTCATCATGACCAAGCATATCTAGATCATTTCATCGCAGTGTTGGCCGGAGTATTACTTCCTATAAATAGCAGAGAACAGTTTTTGCAGGTTGGTATTTTTTCATCCAATCAAATGTGTGAAGTCTATTCTCGGATTTTGATTCCACCCATGTGGGTAGAATTGACCCTCGATCGGTAAGAATGTAGGCCATTTTTTATCAAACAAAAACTCCTGGATAAAGCAATTCAAAAAAAGTTGCAAAGGGGGACTGACCAGTTGGGATTAAGGGGCAAAAGGAGTCAACATTTTTGACCCATTTTCAAAATATTCAATGCTGAAAAGAAATTGAAATAGGAGACATGAAGCGAGTTGCAGGTTCTTATCCTAATCTGCGACAAAATGGCCTCCAGTTGAAGTTGAACGCATCAATGTTTTAACTAGCCTCTACTTTGACAAAAATACAAATCATGACTTGCGCCAGCATTTGTCTGTTTTACGCTCTTTAGAGCAATGGGTCATGAGGGGGGAGGGAGGCAAAACATTCCGTCATAGGGGCACCATCACATTTTATGATTTAGAATGATTCTCATCAATATCTTATTTCCAAATATATCTAAGATTCCCTACATCCAAAAAAATTCTTTTATAAGAACGATTCGCTGTAATAAATGTAATAATCACAAAAATGATCATTCATAGCAATAAAAAAACAGCCCTGAGCAATAATATATATTTAAAACAATAAAACTTTATCATTCTTATCAAATTCAAACAGAAAATTATTTGGTCGTAATTTTAGGTGGATAAAAAATTAGCCAATCAATATTGGGAAGGGAGCTAAGAGGCCAATCAACCCCTCCCTCCACTGAAGAAGATAAAGTAAAATAGAAAAAAAGAGAGAAAAAAGGGAGGAAAGACTGTTGCAGGATTATATGTTTCTTGGAAAGGATGAGCCAGAGAATTTGAATATTGACTGACAATGAGTGACATTTATGTCTCTTGTATGGTCCTAGACTACGCTTACAACAACTTTTTCTCTCTTCATCTTTCAGTCATTTTTGAGTGATTCAGAATCTGAAGGGGAGGCATTGTGGGTCTTTGTGAATGAAGATGGTGATGATGAAGCTGATGAAGTAACTGGAAAGAAAATTGTGTCCGCTCTCAAAGAAGACGATGTGACTGATTTGTTGAATCAAATACCTTTTGAACAATTTTTTCGACAAGTAAGTTTTGGCTGCTGCATCAGTGTGAAAGGACATTTAAACGTGCCCATGGCCAAAGTGCGAAACCACGTATCTCCAATTGCAATGTTGAACACTTCTTGTTGTTCTTTACTTTTTCTTGAGAAAACTAGTCAACGTAATTTCTTGAAAACTTTCTTGATTTTTCTTCTTTGTTAGCAGAATATTTTGTATAAGAGTAGGGGTTGAAATTTTGGAACACCACAATGTAGATACGTGGTTTTGCACTTAGACCATCAATGTGTGATATTCCTTTTGTTTATTTTAATGTTTATCAGGAAGTTGATTTTTTGCATACAATTTAATTCCAGGTGATTATTTATGGTATATCTACCACTATGCGAGTAACCATTTGAAATTTCGAGTCAAGACAAGGCAATTCCTTTAATATTCTTACCAGGTGAAAAAGTTCAATGTCAACTAATATAGTCCGCGTTAAATTTTGACAGGTTTCTAACTTGAACCTTGATCTTTCGTCTTGAAGTTTTTTGGGGTCAAATACAGGAATCAGGGGTGAAGTTTTATTTTCTTTTTCAACACCAAGAAACCGCAAAGATCATTCAATAGCTGTGAAAATTGGTAATTTTTAGTTTACTGCCCGCTTCTTCCAAAGTTGAATATTAATTTTTCCGTTTCTACTTTTCACAGTTATTGCTTATTACGAACAGAGATGGGAATGACTTCTACGATCCAAGTATCATCTCAGACAGGGATATTCTACGGATGTTGGCCATTTCCTCCTTAGTTGTCGGACTTTTAGAATGTGGCATGACAAATTTCAGTGCTCCTCGCTACAAGCAATTTGTTAAGAGACTGGGAAGATTAGCTGTCCATATAGTGGAGTACGCTTCTGATCATCTTAAAACCTTCAGGTTTGTGAACTCCATATCTTCATGAATTTAGGCTTTTTTTCAAAGGTTGTTCAATTTGAAGAACATAAACGTTACCAATGGCATGGCCTTTTAACTAAGTATAGTATATGGTATTTTTCCTTTTAATAATTAATATAATTGCAGAAAAAAAGTTTATGAAGGTCAGCACTTTGCATGAATATCTTGGTGTCCTAGGAGCCTCTCCTCAGAATTAAGAAAAATAAGTATATCTCAATTGTTCAAGTGTCACTTTAAGCACTATTTTGTTATTAGCTGTACATAGTGTGAACCTTATGGCAGTGTCTGTTAAAGAGCGCATAAGCAACAATTGGACTTCATTTTGCATTTAGAAACCACATATCATCTCTGGCTTGCGTATGGCAATTCTCAGCTGTTATGACTTATAAAGTCATGATTAAGCTGTAAATGTTTTATGAGGTTGTATTATTAAAAAAAAAAAAGATACGCATGCTAGAAACTTCTTTCATTTTTTTAGTCGTCTGATTCTTTTTCTTTCAGATCCGTTTGCTCTACTAGATCAATAGTTGATAGCAGTCTGTTTTATCGTTTGCAAATTGAGTATGATGGATTTTTCAAGAGAAGTTTTCTCTGTTTGTACAACAACCAAGCGACATGGCAATTTTTGACTTCCCTTCCTTACGACTTACTTTCCATTCATAACTTGTTCAAACTGTTTCCGTTTCTTGTGCCTTTCTCTAATAACTTACCTGGTAAGGAATTTTTTATTTGAATTCTTAAGCACCATATGTAAAAGTCTCGTAGATATCCTAATACAATTCTGTAATAGGGTCTGCTCACTAAAATAAGTTTGTTGAGTCTTGAACTTTTTCCAAAATCAATACATTTTTAGCAATTGTGAAAAAGGAAATTAATTTGACTTCCTTAGGCTTAAGTAATGAGCTTCAGAGGAAGCTAAAGTTTTAAATGGGTCTGTTGGATGCAAGAGAAACAGCCAACTGAATACCCTCTCCAAGAGGTACTTCGCTTGAAAATAACGTTAGGCACATCAAAAAAGTTTGAAATCGACTCCTTAAAGCGCAATCTGCGTCTTTTGTAACTTGCTTTTTCAAATTCACCGTGTATACAGGTAGTTTTTCTTGGCGGCTGGTAGTCAGGTTTGCCTGGAATGAGACCCAACCTGCATAATTAAACAGTCTCGCAAACTGTTATAAACTCACCTTGCATAAGATTTCAATTGATTCAAAGCACTGGCTTTTGCAAAATAAAGAAAGAAAAAAGAAACAACACTTGAAAAAGATTGAAATCAAATAGTAGAAAAAGTTAGTGAAATCGTTTGTTATCTCGGATCAGTTTTTTTTTTACTCCTCTGCTTGTGCAAACCTGGTTGGCAGTGACTGAGAAAAACTGCCCGCAGACGCAGGAAACTTGAAAAAATGTGTTACAAACTATGCAGATTGTGCACTAAGGAATGGTTCGCAGACTTTTTTGACGTGTCCAGCGTGATTTTTCGCGAGATTTAACCTGTGAAGAGTATCATTATTTGTCTGTATCTCTTGCGTGCAATAGACCCATTGCTTCTTTTGTCTATTGCAATTATTTGTATCGTTTATCACCTTCGACGTCTAATTCTTACCTCTGACAATATACTCTGGCAATAAGTAAGAATTAAATTCTCTTACCCTCCAGTTCTTGGTAGACATTAGTTTTTTTCAATTTTTTTTTGGGGGGGGGGGGTTAAATTTCTAATAATTCCTGATAATGTTTAAATCGGTCATTTTACTCTTGTTTCCTCTTCTTTCAGATGTTGAAGCCTTTGAGGAGACATTGTTGTCTTTATCAGATGAAAAAATAATATATCTCCTAACAACTATTTCAAACATGGCATCAGCCCGATCAGTCGAAGATTGGGTCTTCATCAAATCCATTGCATTGCTCCTATTAAAAGTAAGTTTAAATAGGGATATTTAAACAGTGATCAAAGTAAGGAATTAGATTCTCAATCAATCAAACACAAAAATCAGAAATATTTTATTTAGGTACGCAAAATTTGTACTTTAGTGTCTGCTTGAAACTTGGAGACTGTGAATGTCTTCCTAGATCTCGTTTCTAAACATGATTAAAAACGATACACAGGGGAAGGGATAAATGCTCTCGCAATTACCTTTTAAACTTTCTTATATGATTTCAAAATTATGAAATTAGGTGCAAGGTTTAAAAATCTCTCAAGTTTCTCAATGGTCAGTAAGCGGCTCAAAATTTTAAATTAAAAATCTCGGGGAAGTAGCCAGTCAAATTATTGCAGATTATGAAATTGCACAAAGAATTTTCTTTCTTCTATCATTTATTCTATACGCATGGTTTGTGATTTTTAAGGTTGGTGTAATGTCCAGCAAATGCCGAGATAAATGTTCCAAATCTGTCCGCAATCTGCTCGCAAGCTTAACAACCAGGTTTCCGAATCTACTCTCAGAGTTTATTTACATTTTCAAAAATGAATTCTCTGATGCTGGAAAGGTAATTTTAATCTTCATAATTTCTTCATCTATTCTGACAACTCTGTTATTCTTTAAATATCACTATACTCTCTAAATTAACTGTTACCAGTCAACTTATTTTCATAATTTTCAGTCCTTCCTAAAGTATTTTCCGAGTCTCAAGATGTCTGAATGCTGGAACCGAACAACTACTGAGAATATTTTAAAGAGAGTTTTGTTTCCTGACCTCACTGGTAGCCATCAAGGTCGCCTACCTATTATCTCATAAAAAAAAAAAAAAAAAAAAAAAAAAAAAAAAAAAAATATTACGCTGAAAAACTTGAAATTTTGGGATGCGCAGTCTCAAAACAAAAAAAAAAAAAAAAAAAAAAAAAAAAAAAAAAAAAAAAAAAATTTATACGGTCTAGACTGTATCAAAATTTTTTTCATCGTTTTTCAATTAAAACTTAATAGTTTTATAATTTTGAGTCTAAAGTTTGAAAATACAGGGAATGTTTTAAATGGCTGGACTTTTTAGTTATTTACTCGCATTATGTATTAATATGTAATTGTTTTTATTTTACAATCGTCCTACTCTTCTGACGTAAATTAATCTAGTGTTTCTGTATTCTTTCTCAGATCACCCTATTTTTATTTAACACCATGTGCTTAGACAACTGGAGGCCAACCGAGCAAGATTTCAACATCATTAGCAATTGGTTGCTTCTCTATCCATTGATCTCCGCTGAAAACAATCTCGGACGTTTTATTATTGACCGCCTAAACTATGGCTTTGATGCCTCCAATGAGTAAGCTCCTATATATATATTAAATTGAGACTAAGATGCACCATCTACCATCTTTATTTTAAAGTTAGAATCTTAGTATTTGTCATTCCTAAGATCTCATAAAATGATGAACATCTTAATCAGCCAAAAAACATCAAAATAACAACTTAATCAGGGGGAAGGCCAGAAGATTAAAATAAAACCGGGACTTCTTTCCCTCAAGACGTTTCAAAATAAATGCAGCTAGTTGTTTTTTGCTCTCTCCCAGATTATAATTATTTTGAAACATCCTGTTTTTTTTTTACCTTTTATTTTATTTTAGACTTTCTCCAGATTAAGCTGTGAGATCTCATAAATTTTATTTCTCTGTCAGCAAAACATGCATGTTCGTGCCGTAACATTCTATTATTGAAGATGTCCTGTCGGTAGTGTTCGATTCCTCTTTCCTAAAGTTGGGTTAAAATAGATCAATGTTTTAATTCTGTGTTTTAAATTCTGAGATTTAAATTTTTATCTTTTTCAGAAACTTGTTTCTGCCTTATGATGTCCATTGTAAAGTTGCGATTCTAGTCGTTAAAACTGCTGTTCTTCATGGGCCAGAAACTGTGGGGTCTCAGAAAACTGATGTTCTATCAGAAAGTATGAAACAGGTAATTTGAATTTACACATCATCATGGTCAAATTATGGAAATAAAAGAGGAGCTCAAGGATTTTTCAATTTAGACTTTTTGTTCGATGATGGATCTCATTGTGTTTATAATAAGGTAGGACCATTCTGTTTTCAAAGAAAGCCAATGGATTTTTTATTGCGACTGCAAGAGAAGGGGGTATAACACTCTGAGCATTGCTGTCAGCTCCAAGCTTAAAAATGATATCGAAAATAAACTCTCAGGATAGTCGATGAGACAAAAAGCAATGAAAGGGATACTCCAAATTTTAATGAGTCTCTCTACTGTAAGTAGTAATTTTTTTGAATGTCATTTGTGGCCTTGTCAGCCTGTCGCTTCCGAACAAGGCGACGACAATTAATTTTTTGTGCAGTCATGGGCTGGGAGGGGAGAGGACCAACATGAATGTTGAGCATTGGACGTTGTATCGAAGATGGGAAAGCAAAATATGAGGCCTCGTCTCCACGGGTCGTCCCAGGGGTCCAGGGTCGCGATTGGTCCCAGGGAAAATCCCAACTTCGAAGTTGGGAAAAATATTGAGTTAATCAATATTTTTCTCAGTACCAAGTATGGTCCTTATACCCCTAAAACCGCCGAAAAAGTGAAAGCAAACTGTGCAATATTTTGTTGTTTACTCGATTGTTTGTATTTATTAAAATAATTCGTCTGGCTGTTAATCATGTACAATTATCATCTTAATTCTGTTTAAATACTCAACTTTTAGTCATTTATCTTCCTGCGCCAACTTGTCACAGGAGCGCGAGAGCCCTGTTCCGTGGAGACAATAACTGGTAATAATCTCAGAAGTTCCATTTCTGCGATTCAGACTTCGGACAAAGCCCATGAATACGTCCCGTGGAGACAAATCCCAAGAGTGGCTTGTTTAGTACCAAAGATTTCACAGGTCTCTTTGCTTTCCTCATCATTGCTTTCATTTATTTCATTTTTGTTTTTGTTTTCAATTACGAGTTATTTTAAAATATTTTTCACTCTTAATTGAACAAAATCAAATGATACCTACGGAAGTTTCTTATCCATTTACTAAGTATTATCTGTGCTATGAGGGATGAATCTATTTTTTAATAATTTTCAGTAATGTATATGTATATGTGTATCTCAGGTTGATTTTTGTCTTTTTCAGAACGTTTTACTATTCTCTCATAAATATTTATTTTTTTGGCTCTCAGGTTTCTTCTATTGTCAAATTGCAGTCCCCTGAGCAGATTCTAAGTGCATGGGCATGGAGAGTTCTATTGAAACTGCGGTTACACTTATTGGACCAATCCAGTGCGAAAGTTTTTAAGACTGTGATAAATGTTTGTCAGGCTGTTTCGAATTTACCATCCTTGGAGCACCCAACAGAGGTATTTAACTTCATGGAAGATTTACTGCTGTGACGTGAAATTAAGAATTGAATAATCTCTTCAATGAATTGTATTTTACTGTTGTGTTTGGATTTTAATAATTTCAACAGAATACTTTGTACAATAAACAACTATCAAATGTTCTCTTTTTTGCTGACAAATTATAACAAGACAAAGGAAAAGTTGCTATTTGTCTTATTACGGTAAATTTTTCAGAGCAAAACAAGTAAACATGTATTTTCCTCTTTAATTTTTCAATGGTACGTTGGTCTGATTCGAACTATTTTGGAAATCTCATCCATCCTTACATCTGAACTTTCATTATTAATCAAGAAAACTTTCATTGTCTTAAATAAGTTGAAAAATAATTTTCTTCAATTGGTAAAGGAAGGATTTTGGCTAACATTTGTGTTTTTACTTTTTTTCTAGGAAATGAAATGTTTGTCAGAAAACATTGGGAAGCATCAATCTATTGCATTGTATGCAAGTTTGATGATGACTACAAGTGGCCATAGCCTGCCCCTCATTTGTAACCAAGGATTTGACTTCATTCTGAAATTAATAAATAGTTACTATTATACCCCAGCATTCGTTTCCTTGGAACTAATATTCCCGCTTTTTATCGAATCTGCTCAATCGTTGTATTCATCACAAAAGTAAGTAGCCTTTTTTGGCCTTTGAAGAATTCACCTAATTTTTTTGTTGTTTTTTCTAGGTATTGTTGATAATCAGACAAAGTCATCAAAATTAATGGATACTCAGATTTATGTCAACTAAGAGGGTTACGTCTAAACGTCCCTCTAAAAAGAAGGCACTAATGCTCTATCTTTTTTTGTTGAGAGAGGTTGTTTTCAATCTAAAGCTTGAATTTTTTTTCAGAGAATGAAAGAAATACTGCTAAATGAAAGCTGTGTTAATTGTGCTGAATGTTTGAAAATCCTTAATACACCTAGCATTGTTACATCAGTAATCTATGTTGAATTTTTAAGTTGAATGATTTTCACTCTGAGAAGAATAAATCAATGTGAATTTACTCTAACTCTAATAATTTTTTCCCCCCTCCCACTCATTATGGGTCCTTCCATTAAAACAATGTATTTTACTCTCCAGATTCCGCAATATTATGTTGTCATTATTAGCCGCAGACCGCACTTACTCAAGGTCTGCCAAGAATCTCATTTATACCGATTTTCCTGGCCCAATTTTGGCTCAATTTGGTGACCTCATAAATTTTCATTTAAAAAATTTTGAAAGGTTGGTAATTATTATTTATAATATTTGAATTAATTTACTAATTTTATTTGTTACTTTTTGTCTAATCTGGAAATTTGCATATTTTTTTGGATTCAACACTCAAAAGTTATATCCAATGTTTCCCTACACTATCCTCTGATGCTGACTGAACTTGAAGCAATGTTTACAATTCAAAAAGAGTAACCAGTAATTAATGGAAAGTTAGGCATAGAATTTCTCTGATTTCTTAAGTCGAAATGGCTTTACCCTGGGAAAGGTGTTTCTAAGTTTGAATCGATAGTCTGTCCGTAAATATCTAAACATCCGACATCTGTAGTATCAAGAATTCACTTTCAGTTCTTTGTCAGCTATTTCACGTTTACTGACGTATTTTATTATTTTTTTTCTTGCTTAGTTATGCGCTTAATAATTTTGGCCCAATTATTGAGTTGTGGCTGAATTGCCTCTTGTCAGTTTGGAAAATGGAACCTGCTAGCACTGTTTATCTAATCAATATTTTGTTGAAGACTGCCTTTTTTGATGCAAATATGAGACTGAGGGTCCTTGAAATCCTTACCACTTTTTACAAAGTAAGTATATCATTAATTCTATTAATCAATCTGTTAAAGTTAAATTTTACGCAGGAATGGCTCAGATTTTTTGATACCACTAAGAAACTGTTTTAAAAGTAAAGCTCTTAATTTAAAATTCAGCAAGTCACAGCTCACCCAAAAAATTATTAGTATTTTTTTCCGTTTTCTACTATTTTCTGTCATGTTTTGTATCGTCAGACAAGAAAATGATTAAAGCATGGCTGGGAACCCTCAAAAATTTGGAAGGAAACAATCTTTTGCACGACTAAAAGTAAAAAAAAGACAAGAAAAAGAATACTGTGGATAATGTTTCGGATTCTGTTATATCCTCCTTTAATTGAGTCTTTGAAATTAGGGTTACAATTTACTTTTACTGGATCTGATGAGAGTGGAGTAACGGCTTTTGTAACTTGTTTAAGCTGCAGAATTCCAATACCAGGAGTAACTTCTAAAATTAAAAAAAAAAAACAGCCCTAGTCTTCTGAGTTTTTCCTCTTTTTTACCAGTATTTTTATTTTTTTTTTTCATTCTAGTCACAGATGATGGGTGACTCGCACAATTCAACGAACGGTCTTTCGTTCCTAGTCAGCTGGATGTCTAACAGCACTCAAGCGTACCCAACTCTAATTCCAAAAAACATCTTCCAACCAGAATTGAGCTGGTATGCCCTCTTTGTTCTCGAAATTGAAGAGAAGATCATGGAGATAGAAACCAACGTTTGGTCAGAGCTTCTGCAATCGCTCGCCTCATCTAATAAGAAAACCTCAATCGACAATTCTCTGAAAAGAGTTTGTTCGAATCTCAAAATACCATGTTTCGGCAGTGCCATGCTGGCTATTTTTCGGTGGAGCCAGTTTGGATTAGCCCTACCTTGTGACGACCCAGTGTTACCATTGTTCTGGCAAAAATTCTTCATGCTGTACTTAGCTCGCGTACCTGGGTATGTAAGCATTTTAGTGAAAGTTTTTTCCCTACCACACCAACTATTTTCAAAATGGATAGTCTTTAAAATTAAAATTATGCAAGGCAAACATTTATTTAATACTTATTTCTTATTTTAAAGTGAGTCTTATTTTAATTTTATTCAACCAAATTTTTGTGCCAAATAAATGATTGCCTATCTGGAATCAAAGGTGGCTCAAAAATAATCATTCTATAAGAATTTTTTTTTGTGTGAAGAAAGTAATAAATTTAACAGGGTCTTCTTTTTTTGCATCTATCCTGGAAATGATCCATCATCAATTATGTAGACATCCCATCACATGTTGCGTTCATGTTATTTATGAAAAAAATGTTACGCTTTTTTTAAAGTTTCGCAGTATATGAAATGTTGATAAATTAGATTGGACGCTCAAGTCGTAAAATTGGAAGAAATTGCTGATTTTATAATGAAGCAAAAATGTTCTTATATCTCCTGTCACCCATCTCATAACATTTAATTTTTTTGTATGTTCAATTTTCTCAGTCCCTCTGACAAGGGTAGCGTTGGATACAAATTTTTCGAAGGCATTTCAAATCAAATGTATTTGAAAAAAATTAAGAAAAAACTACTTGATTCAGTAGAGCATCATAATAATGAGCTGAAGAAGATAACCTCCAACAATTCACCACTTGAAGAATTTCATGAAAACCTTGTTCGGTAAGAACTTTATGTTTGTTTTGAAGTCTATTTTAATGCATTGTAAACGACTCAAATAATTGCAGCAATAAATTCATATTTAAATTAACATTCAAATAGATGTCGGTTTTGTAGTCAAATCTAACTGAGTAGAATCACTTTTAGTAAGATACCCTTTTACACCATTAAAATAACCCAATCCTTTTTTTTTTGTTGTTGTTAATGTTACGCAATGTTAATAAAGGCTTACGTTGTAGAACCCTAAATTCATAGAATTTTTTACTCCAAGCCTGAAAAGTTTAAAGAAGGCTCCTCCAACTTTCTTATTTACTGATCGGTTTTTTCTTCATTTTCTCCATTCCTCATCATAAATTCTCTCTGCTATGCTAAACCAAGAAAGGAGAAACTGTGCTGCAGATCATTTGTTTTGTTGGAATACTCATTTTTGGATCGTAATTTTTTGTGTTCTTTTCCGTAGGTTCTATAATACTTTACTTCTTTGGCTGGAAGAGGCTCGTTTGCAAGAAGCAGATCTTTTCCTTCCTGCTTTTCCATCCAATTATAACACCTACAAACTCTCGCTGATCTTAGAAAAAGACGCTGTAAGTTAAAAATTATCTTAAGTTAATCATTTACCTTATGTAAGTCAAATAGTTAACCGGATAATCTGTTCTGTTGAAAGGTGATGGTTTTGTTTTTAAAATTTCATGCAAAAAAATTAACTTCAATGCAGGTATTGGAGGAGCTGGCGTCATGTTTTTAAAAATGAAACATGTCAAACAAAAGATAAAGAATTTACTTTCTAAAAGAGTCTCATTTAACTTTCCGATTTTTTTCAGAGCTACTGGACAGAGTACTTAAATGTAATGGTCATCGAAGATGAGAAAAAAGCATCAGTGAAAAATTGGATGGATTCTAAGAACCGAGGCAAAGAAAATTTGTTTAGCTCAACTGCTAATTCTTGTTTAATGGAGGATGATCCGATCAAACGCATCATTAAAAGGTATGAGACTATTTTTTTTGCCAATCCTGGCTCATCCTATATCTACAAATGAATACTAAGCAATTGGCAAGGAAGTCGAAAATTTTGGGAAAAAAAAGTTCTGCAGTCACCTTACCAAGTATGAAAAAGTTCAGTAAGGATTGCGAGTTATTGTAAATTTTGCTGTTTCTCCTTCTCCTTCACTATAAGTGTCTCAATGGCTTATCTATAAAGTTTGCCTACTGTTCGAGCCTAATTTGAATTCCGCTCAATTCCAAAATGCCTGTATTTTCAGATTGAAATCATATGATACTCCTAAAGCTCCACCTCAGCTGAAGCCATCCAGTCAAGTTATTCCCAGTTACCCGCGGGACGCCTTGCTAAATAAAACAGTAATGATGGAGAAAGTTCAGAAATCTTTGAAACCTCTCGCCAATTTTTCTGCGTAAGTTCAGCCAATCATCTTTCATGACTCACCTTCTCAGTATTGCCTGGAAATGTGGCAATAAATCCAAAGAACCATCTTACAAAATATTATTTATTTATTCCACAGAGACAGCCAGTGTGTGCTTTGCTCAAAACCTTCTTTACTACTGACTTGGTAATGAAGCCAAATGCACTTAGATCTTTTGTTAGATTTAAAATCAATAGTGAAATTCCCTAACCACGTATCTTGATTCGCAGCATTGCAGACTTCCCATCATACTTTATTTTTTAAAGGGACAACTACTCAATGTCAACTCCTAAGAACTTCCGTGACTTTTTTTTTCTGTGTGCAGCGAATTCTGAAAGAACTCAAAGGGATGTTCTTGATTTGTTCTCCCTGAGAAAAAAGGAGCAGAGATGTTTCAACCTTGCAAACGAGATATAGATGGTGGAACTGCAGAAATGCATATCTTGTTTTGTGGCAGACTTCCTGTCATACTTATTCTTCTCATTAAAAACTACTATACCTAATTTTTTGAAAATGTCAGTGATTTTTCTTCTCTCTATGAAGAATATTCTGTGAAAATTTCAAAGCCATGATGTTGGTTCAGTCTCCTTTTAAAAAATAAAATACCAATGGAAATTTCAAAATACCGCAACCGAGATGCGTATTTTTGCAGTTCCACCGTCGATTAGGTGGTTTGGGAGTTTCACTGTCAACATTTTTTCAAGTACGTTTTCAAACTCGTTCAAAAATGTTCAAAAATTAATTCAGAATGTATAAAGCGCCCTTAAATCTTGCCCCCCCCCCACGTTGAAGTGCAGTAAAAAGTATTCAGTTGCTTGTTGAGGTTCTTTGTTATCTATCAATTTCATTCAAAGTTTTGTTCGTTTAATTCCATGAAGTACTTAACTGTATGTTCTTCCTTTTTTAGCTCTCACGCAGCCCAACTGGAGTTATACTCAGATTTAGATTCTAAATTTTTAAATTCATTGCTGGAGCTCTACAAAGATGTTGAGAAGGAAATAGTCTTAAAAGCAGCCTGCGACACTGTGAGTCCCAATCGAAGGAAATCGCCACAAAATCTACATTGTGCTGGGCCAGCTACTATAAGATTACTGGTAAATATTTTAGATCAAACTTTCCTATAGAATCAGAACTGTATGCTTAGTTATTCCTTAAGCAGCTTCTTTTTCCAGGTTGCACCATATGGTTTACACTGTGATTCAGGGACGTTCAAGGAAATCCTTGACATAGCATCATAGAAGGACAAGTTTAACGAACCTCTTGTAAAATTTAATGTTGTAACTTTGGAAACACATTCTTGCCAAGGATTACAATTTACAATGAATTGCGTCTGCAAAAACTAAACGTATAAAAGAAAATAATTACAGATTTAACAATTTTTATGCTCAATTCGTAAAAATATAATTAAGTACCAAAATAAACTTATTTGAGAAAGGAAAAGAAAAAAGAATGAGGTCAGGTAGTGAAAGGGTTAAGAAAATGCAATGATTTTGGGCAAGGTGGTAGTCTGTCACAAAGCGGTACCACCTCTTCTGCAGAATTCCAGTTCCTAATTTCTGGTTTTTTAACTTACCATCATTTTTATCCATCTTTATAGGTGAGAGAAGCTCAGATAAACTATGCTGTAGATGCTATGCTGAAAGAAAATCGTTCAGAATCGGAGCGCCTTCTGAAAGCATCCCTACTGGAACCGCCATCAAATTTGTGCATTTCAACTATTTTTATTGAGAATCTAGTCAAGTAAGTATCGATCAATCCTTTGTATTGCTGCGTTATGTATTAATTAATTGTTTGCAAATTTCAGAATAATCAAATTTTGTACATAAAAGAATGCTGTTTTAAGACTATTGCATCATAATTTATTGGAAATATCATGAGAGAAGTTCATCCTGGAAATTGATGAAAAATGAAGTTTTGTATTGTAATTTTTAAAAAAAATTTTCCAAAATAAATCAAATGGATCCGAAAGCACTTTCTTGATGAAAGCTATAAGGGTTGATGGAAAGTTTTTGCAAGTCTATTCCTGTGCATTGATATTATTAAGTAGGTTTTTGGAACACTCTTGCCCACCCCTACGCTCAAAATAATGTCATTTTGAAGGGCAAGGGAAAAAATTTCCCCTCCAAAGGGAATTCGCCATTTCTCGGAATTGATGCTACATTTCTTTTGCAAATCGGACTAAAATTTCTGAATGTCATATTCGGAAACCGCCGCAACAGGAAACATTTTTCGTGGTTACTAATGGGAGTTTAGCTGGGACCTAAAGTGTCTCATGTAGTCATGTAGTATCAGGGAAAATTTTGTTTTAAGAAATATTATCATGAAACTTAACTGTGTGCATACTCCTTGTTAGATAAAATTTAAAGTTGGATGTTTTATGTGTGTGTCTCTAGAGCATTTGAGCAGGAGTTTTTGGAGGTGTCCAAAATCGGAGATGCAAAATTAATATGCGCTCTCAAGGACGTTGGTGTTGCCTTATTCTATCATTTTGTCTCGGTGTTTGAGGTCGAAACATTTGTTTATGCACCAAGCAAACAGTTTATCCTGGATATAATCCATTTGCTTGGAGAGGTAAGTGCTCTCTTTTATTTTTGAAAAATTGATCCGGAAATGCCAATCATGGATATAAGTGATTTTTTTATTTTTCAAATTGTATTACCATAACTTAACTGTGATTCACTGAATCATCAACACTAACATCAACAACATTCATCAAGTGTCCATCATTTTCACTGCCAAGATTTTTGAGCATCAAAGGATAAAAAAAGTTCAGTGGAACTTCCATAAAATGACTTTTTTGATGTTAGTTTAGACAATATTTTAGTTGGAAGGCGGCGTTAAAATGAGCCTTGATTCCGAATAATGATAATTTCTTCAATAGGTGACAAAGGCAAAAAAATTTTAAAAAATAAAATTTGTTTCAAACGTTTGCAAGCTCCCAAGAATCGATGCTTTTTTTACGTTTAAATGATATCATAAAACTGGTCAAAAGACTAATAAAAAAAAGAACAGGTATAACTTTAACTGTTTCTAATGTGGGAATAAAATTTGCCTTTTCTGTGTTTGACAATGATAAATCTCTCCGCAACTTCAACAGAAACTTAGTGAATTATTAATTTTTTTTTTTTTTTTCACAGCGTTTTATAGATAACGAAGAAGCTGAGTGTTCTAGATTGCTGGATACTGTTTTGAAGAAACCAAAATTGGAACAAATTCTAACCACTCACTTCACCCCTCTGGCTGCCCCTTCGCCAGTTTTCCTGTTGATGTATCGAACTCTCTGTGATTCTATAGATTTTCAAAGTGTGGATCTATGTTTTTCTCTCTTGTCCAAGGTAAACATATGTTTTACACAATAATTTATTCTCAGATCAAAGAGTTAGTAATTTTATCCGTGTCGATTGTTTCTCAAGTGCTCTTGATCAGTAAATCACTGTTTTTTCTAGCCGTATGCTTTATTGATCAATTCATCAACACTCTAAGCTTTGTGACTCCAAAAAGTTTCATTTTTGTTCTTTGTAATATTTAAAAATCTATTAAGCAGATTTTGATAATTTTCAACTGCAGGTCAGTTAGAAGCTTCAAATGAGCCTGCTTTTTTTTTTTTTTTTTTTTTTTTTTTTTTTTTTTTTTTTTAAATTTTTGAATTTTCATTCAGGTTATTTATCGGAAAAATGTGTATATTTTCTCCTGTCAAAAATTCAAAGTCAATACTTTCCAAATAGAACTTCAAACCTCTGATTCTAAGTTCAAACTTAATGCGTTTCTGTTAAAATTGGTTCTAGTATTATAATTAAAATTGCTTCTGCCAGATGTGTCCTTTGTTTTTTACTGACAGTGAGTCTTCAGTTTATTATTATTTTTTATATCCTTTCAGTTTGATGTTCAGCAATGGCTAGTTAGCAAAAAGCCCCGCTTGTCTGAACGATCTCAACTCCTCGATTTAATACGCAAGTCTCTCTCGTATTTTGGCAGTAGGCCTGCCAATGCAGTAGCATCCATCCACGAGGTAAAAATGTTTTATTTTTTTAATTTATCCTTAATATTCTGTATGCATCATAACTGTGGATTATTAAAGTTGATGAGCTACAAAATGTCGCCAACTGGGTCAAAAGAGCTCAAGCTCATAGCTGGCACAAATGTATGAGAGTCGTTCTTGTTTCTACATCGAGCCCACTGCGACTTTTTATGTTACACCCAGACGATCATTTGTAATTTGCTTTCATCCAACAGTATGTCTTCATGTCTTTGTGTGTGCATGGGTCAGCATGTCTTCAAACTAAGTAAAATTAACCGAAGTTTTGGATTATAAAAACCAACATTTTCTCCTCTAAAATATGCAAAAATAATATAGGAGACTTGTGCTAAGATTGTACAATGGGAGATCCTGTTAGTGGATTGCTGGTAAAATTAGGGAAGCTTTTTTCTTACTTAGTTTTTTTCCAAAGAAGGAAAATTTGCCTTTTTTTATCAAGTTAATTTTCTAAAATCTTTCTCTTAAATTCTTCCAAAGGTTTCAATTATCTTGTAAATTTTAAAATTTTGTCAACATTTTCAAAATCTCCTGTAAATTCCACCATTTCTGCCAAATTCAAACTGCTTTAAATTTTAGAGTTTCTCGGGTTCCAAGAGTATTTCTAAGAATTGCTTAACTTTTAATGTTTTATTACAGGAAAATATTGTCTAACTTTCTTTGTTTGTATCTTGTCTTAGGTTTACAGGAAACATCTGTGTGTGTTACTCGCCCATGAGTTTCCAGAACACTATGGTGAAATCCTTCATAGTGTTTTATCTCATACTGCAGAGGAATCAATATCTCCTGAGGTCTGGTTCAGTGTACTCAACACTTTAATCGGTTCCTCTCAGTACGTTTTGAAACCTGATCTCTCAATATCCCAATTGAAAGATATAGCACGAAAGTATGCCACAGAACAGCGGTCACTAAGTTACCATGAGGTAATAATAGAAGAATTTATTTTATTTTCAGAAAATTTTCATTATACCACTTATACAAAAAATTTAAATTATTCATTGCCATAAAATAAAATAGCAAGTTTAATCCATTAAACATGCTGTTTCAACAGAAAAGAACACTTTAGAAGTGTTGTTACTTTACCTCTTTACCATTTCTCAATATTTCCAATAGTATTATCAAAGCAGGCTAACTGAAAAATTTGTTCCACAGTCTTCGTCGCATAGCTTGTATTCATTTAACATATCTCTATCAATTATTTTACTTCTCTCCTCTTTCTTCCTGTTGATTAACTCTTCTAGGTATACACTTCTATCATGTTATCCTAATTTCAACATTGACTGTTTCAGTTGACGGAAACCATAGTGTTGTTAAGTAATCACTTCATGAAAGAGAGGGTTGCCAATGGGCTCTATGGTCTCTATCCCAAGTACAAAATTTACTTGGAAAGTTTTAACATTCTGTTGATGTTGATCAGCCATGCATTGATCGCATCAATTCTGCAGCAAGATAGGGGTTCTCTTGGAGATAAATGTAAGTCGAACTTGTTGATTTTTCAATCTCATTGAAGCATGCCCATTGCATAATTTTTCCATTATGTTTTCTTGTGCTCTTTTATAATTTCTTAGTCAATTACACATAATTTGTATGCAATCCACTATCACCTTTAGCTATTTTCAATTTTCTTCCGCACGGTACCACTGTTGTATCATGATTTTACTGTTAGTATCAATGAAAATAAACACTTTGTAAAATATTGTAAAGGATTCATTCACTATTCAAATGTAGATCAGTTTATGCTAGTATTGAGCCATTGTTTTAGTCTACAATTTTTATATCATGACTAATCAAAACTGATGAAAATATTTTTTTTTTTATTGATTTTTTTTTGCATTTGCGTTACCATATTTTCAACTCAATGCCTCATTTTTTAGCACTGCACTCATGGCAGAACCAATTATGTAGTCTTCACACACGTCTGATCTGCACTGCCCTCTTGATTTGTCTTGTTTTTTGCTTGATTGAGTTTATTTTGAGTTACATGTATCGAAACGTTCTGCAAAGATTAGGCAAGTCAAGTCTTTTGTTTCTGTTGTATTTAGTTTAATGCTTTTTTTCTAATATAAAATTCTTCAGTTTATTGCTGCATCCAATTCTAATTCTCTTTTTTCTCCTTTTTCCAGTGTGTGAGCAACTATGGCCAAAACTTCTGAATCTTTTCTCTCCATGGATATCACCATATTTCACATCTCAGCTCAATGAGCCAACTCCCAGTTGGGTTCAGCAGCTCGCCGATGACCGCTCGGTTTTACCCCCATTTGTTGCAGAAGATACCTCCAAAGCAAGCAAAGTCATGACAATTTTTGTAGAAGCCATCAAATTCATTTTTGAAGTCTTTCCAAGTAAGTATATTCTAATCTGCATGGTTTAGAAGGCACAGAATGAAAAGTACATACCAATCAGTAAAATTTTCATGCCAGTTTTTATAAGATATATCTTGAAACTTAAATTTTGAGATACTTTGTTATCTGTTATGCACTCATTAAAACCTACTGCATTGGCTCCAATGAGTGACAAAAGCAAAGGAGTCTTCCTTTAATCACAATGTTAATTTTATTGAGATAACTTTAAATTGTGAATCAATATGTTGCTTATAGAAGGAATACATTCAAACAATATCAACGATTAAAACTTCTTTGAAATTTCAATTTTTAAATTTATTTTATGATTAATGAATTCAGATGTCGGACAGAAAAACTAATGAGTGAACTCTATTCTCAACTATCGTAAATGTCAAGCAAGTAAAAGGAATTCTAAACACACTGATGTACCTCGATGTTTCTCGAAACATCGTTTTTCCAAGAACAATGTTCATTTTTTAAAGTTTCGACCAATTGCTCATCATAGCGTTTCTTAAAATGACATTTTTCTGGAAACAACATTTTACTTTTAAGTCCCTCTCAAAAATGTCATAACGAGTAACAACTGTATAATTATTGGCAAACAGTACACTGAAAAAAATGCCTGAAGGTTATCTGCAATCATAGCCATTTCAGCTCCAGCATTGATTCGCCTTCCAAGAGGGTCTCCTCTGACATCAAGAATGAATTCTAAAAGGGACGGTTTGCAATCCAAAAGTACAGTGTCTTCTTGTGTACCACGGTTACCATAATATTTCCATTTTTTCTCTCTTTTTTCAGATAATAGCAATATTCTAAGTTTTGTTTTGCAATTCTATGGAACAAGTTACGCAAATGCAGCAATCAAAGAATTTATTTTGAAAATTGTACATGATAATCTCATTACTTTACCTTGGCAGAAATACGTTCCCTACGTTCAAGATTTGGATTTAATGATTAAAGTAAGTAATCTTACAAGTTTACAAATTGAAGGTCAACTTATAACACCAAGTATCTGGTATATATTTCTGGTATCACAGGAGGAGCATGAGGGGATTTTGCTAAGATCAGATTGGAAAGAGGTTGAACGATCGTTATTACTAAAATGCGAGAATTTTAAAAGAGAGCTTTACTAAAAAAACAAGCTTTTTTTTTAAAAAAAAGAAAACTTGACTGTAGAACTGTGATGGAAGTCCATTGTTAAATTTACAATTCTAATTCTGAATTTCTGAGACTTGAAATGAAGCCATAAGTTCTCCTCTTTTCACCAGTGGTGAAGTGTGAATAATTGGCCGTCGATATTTTTCTATTTGAAACTATGGTAAAGAATTGATTGTTAAGGTGCTCGTTGCAGAAACCCCGATAATTGATCCCTTCCTGTAGGTTTAAATGGCAGATCAATCAATTCATCGCAAAGCAGATGTAATTGAAAATCCTTAGGTTGCATCAGCTGGTTGTATAGATATATGTACGACAGAAATAAGCATCAAGCTATATCGACGGTGTAAGTCGGCAATCACATAACTCGGTTTGCGATGTTACAGACTTCCTGTCATATTTTATTTTTCAAACGGAAAACTACTCAACGGCAATTCTTTAAAACTGCTGTGATTTTTCTTCTCTGTGCGAAGTAAATTCTGCAAAA